>CM047884.1:19907048-20382048 GCA_026212405.1 Petrea volubilis
AAAATATATATTCAAATAAAAAGTTAATAATTTTTTAATTTTATCCTATTCAAATTTTTAAATACATAATTAAATTATATTCCATTTCTGTGCCCAATCCGCTAGTACTAATTATTAGGGATTCATTGTTCCCTTGTGTTAAATACCATTTAACATATTTTTTTTCTTTTGTTACGACGAACTTTTCTTGGGCTTTGTCAGTTATAGGACCAATCCCATGCATGCCGATATAGTGATATGACCTTGCCAAGGGGCCTAGATTAAGTTTTCAATATTGGAGGCCCAAAACACTATTATAAATCTCCTACGACATGGAACTACACGATTCATATTTTGTTTTAATCACACATTCGATACTTGTGTGGAATATATATATATATATATATATAATTTATTTACATATTTTGATTTTATTACCCTAGAATTATAAAATATTCTTAATTTTTTTTATATAGATGTATAAATATTTTCTAGTTTATAGTTATTGATAACACAAAAATAATTTAAATTAATATAAAATCTTATGATTAAAAAGATACATAGGAAAAATGTAAAGAAAAAAAATTGAGGGGAAGAAGAGACGAAAGAAAAGAGTGGGCACAAAACTAACTAAATTTTGGAGTTATGAATGGAATAACAGGGTTGGAAGGGTCACCTGCAGTACCTGAATCCGAATTAGTTGGCCAGTGAATCGAACCGGCCTAAGACCAAAGGAAAAAAAAAATCTAACTAAATTAGACAAAGAGGCCATGGTCTTTGCATAGTGAGGCCCATTTTAGGGAATTAAAATTCTGATACAAACAATGTGTTTGGGCCTCACATATGAACCAAATGATTGAATTTGTATTATATTTTGCATATTAATTTTTTATTTTTTTGTAACCAAATTAATAATGTAACAAAATTTGAACAATTTAGCGCATTTGTGGGATCCAAAGCCGATGCATAGAAAAATTTACCCCGTTTGAGTGTTGCCAAAATAGGATTCTTGCAGACAAGCACTAGTTTTGTTGAAAGGGAATTTGTTCAAAAACCATTTCCTCTCTTCAAAACTAGTATAGTTTTTTTTTTCTTTGAATATGGAGGATATATAAGGAATGTTTAGTTTGACGGTACATGTAGATTTGATCATCTGAAACCAACAAATGATAGTCAATGATATATATCCTCAAAATCTATTTATTGACCAAGAAGAATGTTGTTCGAAGGGTGAGCGAGAGAATTCTTGTATGCACGCGGTGTGAGTTGTACTCATATATATATATATATATATATATATATAATAAATTTATTGTATTTTGAAAAAGTAACGATAGCATGATTTCATTGCAATTAAAAAAGAAATAATGGAGATGATATTTAAAATTTTCATAAAATTTAATGGCAATAAAAATTATATCTAGATTGTTACTATAAAATTAAATAACCCACTTACATAAGAAAAATTCATTATTTACGAAGATACATATGAACACAAGGAATTTGGTGGGAAAGGCAATATATATATCAAATTCATAGTCAATGGGCATCGTCACGACGTTCGTAATTGTTGAAGATTTTGGTAGAAAGGGATCAATATTTCAATTAAATCCATAGTAAATGGCGGCTGAATTCTTTAGGATAATTTTTTAAACATGTTGTGACACTATTGTTGGTCCATAATTCAATTGGTGTTGCTACAATTTGAATGAATTCTATTTCTATTTCTTAATGGTTTGTTTTTCACCAAGCTACATTCTTTAATGTGTAGAAGACTTGTCGTATTTTTTTTAATCCGATGTGTGTTTACGTATGAGATTGTCATTTTTTATGTGTTCAGAAGAAATAATAATAAAAAATAACAATACGTGAACTCGATAAAGGTAAAGTTTGCAGACAAGTTTTATCCAAAATACGTGGATTATATGTTTCTACCCATATATATATAAGCATACTCAATCCATTTATTATCTTGTTATGTTTCGCTTCAAAATACAATAGATTATTGGAGTTGAATATAATTTTTGAAAACCATATTTTTAGAAATATTTAAGTTACACTCCTATGTGATAATACTGAGATCAATAATGGTTAGCGCGCCCAATTAGTCATGATTAGTGTTAATAATGAAGGATTTAAGGTTGAGTCAAGTGGGACAATGGAGACGCTCACAATTAAGTCACATTGGATGAAGGATCTTAATTTGACAATTTCTGATAAAGATGAGATTTGTGGGGGATCTTTTTGTTATTAGGTGCCTCTCCACTATTGGAAAGTGATTAACAACTTGCTTAATCTTTTTTGGATTTTTTAATGAGGACAAATTAATCATAATGTTTAAAGACCGTTAATCAAGTTTCGGACATCGGTTTGATTTATAATAGTAATACTTAGAGAGAGAAAGACCGTTAATCAAGTTTGATATGTCTCCTCCTATAATTTAACTCATAGGTGCTTATCCTCGTTAACTGAAAGTTCATTTGGATGTACTTTTTTTTTAAAAAAAAAAATTACTTAGTTTTGAAGAAGGTACTTCAATAAAAAATAAAACAAAATAATCAGTGTTTAGTTGGGTTTTTTTCCAAAAAAGTTAAATAAAAAACAAACGTTGAGAAGTGGCTTTTTTTTTTTCTAAAGATATTTAGAATAACTTCTAGATAAAAGTACATTTCAAAATACGCAAAATAACTTGACTTAAAAGAAAAATACAATCCACTATAAAAAATAAAGCTCAAAAATCACTTTTCTTGAGTCTATCCGCAGGCAGGGGCCCTGCACACAACTGGAGTCCCAAACTTCGAGCAGCCATATGCTGCCAAGGCTTAGTTTTAATGGTAAAGTGGAGAATTTGAAACTTTTCAATTATTTGAGTCCTATAAATTAGGGGATTTGTCTACCGAATGATAATGTGAATTTTAGTAAATAGTGATTTGTTTTCACTTAATTATTAATTGAATTTGATGTAATAATATACACTCACATTGGTATATATATATATATATATATTTACATAATTGTTTGAAATATACTCGTTCTTTGTCAAAAAAATACTAAGAAAGAAAACAAAAAACCAAAGAGCCTTTGCTCGATAGCAAGTCGAATCTGTAATCCTTTTGACGATAAGACAGAGCCATTTAAAAATGGAAAAAGTAACTCAAGAAGCTAGTATGCGCTGGCCATTGATGATGGAACAATCAATACTAAGATGTGCTTCTTATATTATTTATTAAAGTAAATAAAGGGCCTCTCATCTTTAGTTAATCGCATTGCTTGTATCAAGTACTATTTTTTTTTATCATTGGGCTTGGAGTCGAGTGGTGGGAGTTTAAATTGGATATCAATAAAGTCTTAAGTTTCAACCTTTTTATCATCTTTCTCTTTTTCCTTGAGTGAGTGTGTATGTATGGGAGTGTAGGAATGTCTTTTCGATTGACATCTATAGCTAAAGTGTTCCGAGTTGATTATATGAAAAAAAAAATACTACTTTCTTTATCCCAAAAATAAAATATTATCTAGTATGGTTCAACAAATTCCATCATATCAATTCTTTATTT
Organism: Petrea volubilis; assembly: GCA_026212405.1. Taxonomy (NCBI): domain Eukaryota; kingdom Viridiplantae; phylum Streptophyta; class Magnoliopsida; order Lamiales; family Verbenaceae; genus Petrea; species Petrea volubilis. The sequence continues at coordinate 19,910,582 of CM047884.1, forward strand.
AAACTAATAATAATATATTGAAGTAATAATTAACTATGATAAATATATATATATATATATATATATATATTGTTTTGGCGTTCGTATAGAGTATCTAATTTGCTATGTTTTTGAAGTGGCTGGACCGGTAATATTTAAAAAATCAGAGTCATTGCAAGGGACATAAGAAAAAATAATAATAAAACTGATTCGATGTGACTGGTATATGTAGCACTACAAATCATTGAACAGCACTTAAAATAAATTACTTACTTTTCCCTAATATTTAATGTTAAAAATCAGAACAAATAAAATATTTATTGTAATATATCTGCAATGTAAATTGTCATCAGATCAGCAGTTGCAACTATATTTCGGGAATGATAAGTAATATCTTCAAGTTTGAAATGACTAGTAAATATTATGGTTTTATTCTCAAGAGGAAAATTTTATATATAGTAATTAATATATATATATATATATATATTTTACTAGATGCATATATAAAAGAATTTTTCCTAATACATGCTTCAAGTAAAATAAAATTTTGAACAATGACTTGTGCTAGGTACAAGTTGGGGTTACATGGTCTCATAAATGCCACATCTAATACAATTTGAACAGTTTGATGCATGTATGGAGCTTAAATCTGCGTGTATAAAAGAATTTCTTCTATTATATATATTTCATTCCGTCCAATTATCTGATATAATATATATTATAAAGAATCACATGACATACACCAAGGTTGAGGGTAGAGTAGGGTAGCTTTATAATTTGATTTTGTGTGAGTTGGATTGGTGCCTTGAACCTTCCATTTTAGAGATGGTACCGACCCCATCTCCTTTCATTTCTGGTCCTCTAGGAAGAAGAGGAATTAATATGCATGCATTGTCATTCATAGTACCAGTACCATTTATGACCCATCATCACATGATTCTCATTTCACAAAACCATTCCAATTGTCCATTTTCACTGTGCTATGATATTATTGTACGATTGACATAAACTATTATTTAACAGATTGATATCTAAGTTAGATATGCATGCATTATTGCCAGTTTGGTCCTAATCGAATGATATTTCAATTCAATTCAATTCAATTCAGGTGACTATCATTATTTGAACCGAACCAACATCACTTTTTGTATGTCATAAGAGGTTTCGAGTTCAAACTCTGCCCCAGCCAACTTAAATTTATAAACAAATAAAGAAGCATAAAGAATAGAAATAAAAACTCTAGGGCGTTGTGTATTGTTGAAAAATAAAAAGTAAAAGAAAGAAAATATTATTGGAAAAGAAGGTGAAAAAAAAAAAGGAAGGTTGGAGAGGTGGGGGGTTTACATCATGGAGAGGATCCGAGAATTAGTGGCCAGAAATTAGCAGGTGGTGGGGTAATGAAAATCGTGTGGGTGGGGGCATGTGCTGTTGGGGGACACGCTGTGGGGTATTATTGCGCGTATGTGCTCCCATATTCACACACCAACGCGCACTTTGCCAGCCGGGATTTCGGCCTTGAGTTATTGTCCAACAGCCCTTCATCTAGTGGTAATGGGAAAATCTTATTCTATAACGGTATTTGTCCGGCTCTTATGAATATGGACGTGAGTCTGTCACTCTATTAAATAGTAGTGTATGACCTTATTTCCCATTATACGGATACAGACAGCGATATGAACACAAAATTTCAACACTATTTGTATAAATATTTCATATTATTTTAGCGATAATATGACGCAATATGCATTTGTTTATATATTTATAGGTATAATTAATATAAGATTCTTATTTGTATATTGATACAAGTACAAAAAGGGAGAAATTCGTATCGGTGATTGTATTACAATTCTTTTTGTGTGATCTATGGACTATCTATTTAAAAGCAAAAAAAAAAAAAAAAAAAATTGATTTTACCAAAAGAATAAGTTTTGAAAAATTTTATTTTCAAGTATCTTTTTATAATTGGAATACTCTAAAAAATATTTGGAAAAAAAAACTCCACATGTCCAAAAAGCATCGGACACGTTGTTAATAGTGTGTATAATTTATTTAATTTATGAACACATCACGTGGAGCATTGGGCACGTATCAGAAGAGTGTCATATTTGATATTGCACGGTTCTAATTCTAATTCTCTCGAGATGTTCCAGAATCATATATATAGTAATTCATTTTTATTTGTTAGTTATTGTATTTATTTACATTAATTATTCTAATTCTCGAGGGATATTCCAGAATTATATATATATATATATATATATAGAAGTATTGAAACTCTTCTTTGACATTGTGAGTTGCCTTTTTTAATGAAGAAAAATATGTGGTGGTCATTTTTATATGTGGCTTTTATATGTGGTGGTCATTTTTATGCAGGGATGGTAATGGGGCGAGTTTGGGATGGTTTGAGCCAAACCCAAGACCCACCCGGCCTAAAAATTTTCAAACTTGGGCCCAGACTAACCCCGGACCCAGTAGACCCGATTAATTTTTTTAAAATAATTAAACAAATATATTTTTTTAAAGAAAATTTATATTATCACAACTTTCTAATTATGACAAAAATAATACTATTACCAAAGTATTAATTATTTATAAATTTTTATGAACATATTTTGATTTTTGAAAAGTTAAATATCATTATCGCATATTTATTTGCACAAATTTTGAAATTATAACATAATTACTAATGCTAGATAATTCTTTTTATCACTACAGAAAAAACGCCGGATTTCGGTGTAATTATTCTGGGGGAATATTCCGCCGGAGTCAAATCGGGGGAATTCCGACAGAATTCTACGGAAATAATATTTCAATTTTTTTTTAAATTTATTTAAACCAGGGGAAATCCTGGGGAAAATTTCCCCTGATTTTTTTTGAATTTTTTTAATTAAAAATTAGGGGAAATTTTCCCCCAATTTTTTTCAATTTTTTTAATTAAAAATCAGGAAAAATCCGGGGGAAAATTTCCCCCGATTTTTTTTGAATTTTTTAATTAAAAATCGGGGGAAATTAGGGAGAATTTTTTTTTTGAATTTTTTATTTTTTAATTAAAAATCAGGGAAAATTCGGAGGAAATTTCCCCTGATTTTTTTTTTAATTAAAAACTTAATATTACTATATATTTAGGCAAAACAATAAACAAGCTTGGAAGTAGCTCAATGGCAAGGTACTAGATTTATATCTAAGAGGTACCAAATTTGAGTCCATGTAAGGGCAAAATTTATTTGAATTTTTTGAAAGCTTTCCGGGGGAATATTCCACCAGAATATTCCGGTGGAACTCCGGCCAAAAATTTCCCCCGAAAAATGCCAGGGATCTTCGGCGCAATATTCCGCCAGAACAATTTTTTTTTAAATAATAATAGTGTATGTATAAAACTAAAAATAAAAATATAACTAGAAAATTGTGGAGATAGCTTAGTAGCAAAGCATGACATATCCTTCCAAGAGGTCCTAACTTCAAATCCAACTAACTACAAATTAAAAAAAAAAAAAAAAAAAAAGCTCTTTGGGGAAATATATATAATTTCAATATAAATAATGTTAATATTACTTCTACTATTTTGTTTCCTTAAAAATTGTGATTGTTCATTCAATATTTTTTCTTTTAACAAATTAAAAGAATATATACATATGTTTATATAGTATATGTTCATATAGTATATAGAATATATACATTTATATAGTATCAATACTATCTTTTAACTATTATTATTTATACTATCTTTTAATTATGTATAATATATTTATAGGTATACATATGTTTATATTGTATATATATGTTTATATAGTATATATAATATATATGTTTGTATAGTATCAATACTATCTTTTAACTATTATTATTTATACTATCTTTTAATTATGTATAATACACTTATAGGTATACATATGTCTATATAGTATATATATGTTTATATAGTATATATAATATATAAGTTTATATAGTCTCAATACTATTAGCAGACAAAACTATTTATAAGCATCAGACAAACTGACAAATATTTATTGGTATACATATGTTTATATAGTATATATAATACACGTGTTTATATAGTATCAATGATATATTTTATCTATTGTTACTTATACTATCTTTTAATTATTGATAATATATTTATTGATATATATATGTAAAGATAGTATATATAATACATGTGTTTATAAAGTATCAATACTATATTTTATTTATTGTTATTTATAATATCTTTTAATTATTTATAATATATTTTTTGGTATACATATGTTTATATAGTATCAATACTATATTTTATCTATTGTTATTGATACTATCTTTTAATTATTTATAATATATTTATTTTATTTTTTAAAATTGAAAGAAAGAATGCTAAAATAAATTAAATAAGAATAATCAAATAAATATATAATAAATATAAAACAAAACAAAATAGAACACAACATCCAGCAATAGTTTGGCGGTGAAGGGTTGGTCATCCAACCTTGAGGTCACAAGTTTGAATTCCCTCAATTACAAATATTTGCACATTTGGGAGGTACTATTCCAGGGGCGACGGCCGCGGCGATCGGGCAGTGGCGGTCCGGTGGGGCGGCGGCGTTGACGGTCAGTGGTAATTTGCGCCGGAATTCCGTCGGATGGTCACTTCGTTGTGGTCCGGAGGAATTCTGGCGAAAATTTCCGTTGGTCACTCTGGCGAAAAATGCCGTTTCAGGGCCATTTTTTCCGGCGAAAATTTCGCCGGATTTTAGCAGGATTTTCCCCTCGGAATTTACATTTTTTTTCTGTGGGGTTTTTTTTGTGACTATCTGTATATGATGTGGTCATTTTTTGGTTCGACTATGTGGCGGAGTTTGATACGCTCCGGATGATAATGTTGGTGGCCCACCTGTCAAAGAGGGAGGAACACACATGAGACTAGCTTATTTTGCCCCGGCGTAGGCTCTCCGACACTCAAGTTAGTTATTGGGTAAAATGGCGAAGATGATAAATAGTAACATGTTATTTTTGTTTTTCAAGTAAGGAATAAGGAAATTAATTGATTTGTTACCTCTTGGTGGAGAGCTTTTAGTTATTTATATGAGAGAGGTCCCCTGATGTGACGTGGTTGATGGGGGTTGGTCAGCCCGTTTGACACATGAGGTATGGGTGGACGTGCTTTTTTTCCATTTTGAACTCCCAAATGGCGGCTGACCTTACCCCTCATTAATGAGGGGTCCAATTAGCATTTAATGTATATCTTAAGCATTTATGTCTGAGGATTGTATTTATGATTGGGCATTTAATGCGCTCAAGACCGATGGAATGGACCCATGTGCAGCGCGGTGCGTTAGGTGGTGGTAGGTACAAGGCTTGTCATCAATCGCCAGCTGGGTTTTTCTTGTTAGCTACTGAGCTTAGTAGAGACTAAGTATGGGATTTGTGCTCTCGACACAACTGAGTCCGAGGGCCCCTAATGCCTTAAAGTCATTTGTGCCCTCGCGTCGCTTGCCCTGCTTAAGGGGTCTCGAAGGTTCGTAGAGGCCCCTCGTGGCCTTTTAGTTGCAAACTTTGAGGACAAGCCTGGGAGCATTTCCCTCCTTGTACCTTGCACTCTAAGGCTCACTTTTCATGCGGACGCACTATCGGGGATAATAAGTCTTTTTGAGGACATCGGTCCTCACACTTGGCGAGTTTTCTATCTTATAACCTCACGTTCGAGGACAGTTGGGCTTAAAACCTCCTTCGAAAACAACTTACCAAGTCAAGGGCTCCGTTGTTACATATTTAGGATCCAGACAGATTCGCCTCTGCTGACATATTCGGCTGAAGTGGCACTTGACACATCAGTATAATATGTACTTTTTTATATAAAGTATAAATACGTATCATATAAATTTATATAAAATATTAAATAAAAAATATATAAAAAATTCTAGCAGAACGAGTCCGAATTTTAAAACGAGAACCCGAAACCTGACCTAGACCCTGGTGGGGGTCTAAAAACCTGCCCCTAATGGGGCGGGTCTGGGTTGCCATCCCTATTTTTATGTCATTATCAAAGGGCACTGTATGTGGAGCAAAGGTCATCATATAGAGTGACTTTGATAATACCAAGTCTTGTTCTAAACAGAGTGGAGTTAATAGGTTTTGCTCGACTTAGAATTTGTTTGTCGTCCACTACATGAGGTGTCCTTTTTATTCGAATTTAGACATCATTAATATTTATAATTATTTTTCATGATTTTTATCTAAAATTTTGGGTGATCTATATTTTTTTCTAAATTTCTATTTAAAATTTTGGATTCGAGTCAAATATAAATATATGGATCTCAAGAGGGACAGGGTATTATGAGCACTATTTGTTTCACTTATTGTTTTTAATACGTACCAAGTGGTAGGATATTATAGTAGTTCTCTTTTAGTATGTTTTTATGCTTTATTAGATTGATATAATTAAAAAAATTAATGCCTAGTCCTTTTACTATTCCTTCGCTCTTCTCTTGGCGTTTGTTTTGCCTTCCATTTTCTTTCTTTATTTTACTAGAAGAAAGTATTTCATTCATTAATAGAAATTTTGTGATAGAAATATTTGTCGTATATTTAAGGTATCTCTAATAGATTAACGATATAATTCAATACAAATAGAATTAAAAAAAATCAATCATAAAATATTTACTAACAATTTTGTTCACGAAATTTGTTATAAATACTAAAATTATAATGGATTGATAATTATTGAAATGAATGCATTCTTGTAGGTTTTTTTTATTTATCTAATTATAGTTTAGTGGATGCACGTGCATTATTGACTTTGAAATTATTTCATATGAATATAGTTAAATTTCAATGATCGTTGTAATTGTTCTTTAAAATATTTCTTTTGATGCACCCACTTATTTCTTCCAATTTAGTTAATTATATTATACGTAATATGTAATTAATAGTCGCACCTCTAACCGTACGGTCCTTATGCCTCAAAACAAATATACACTAGATTGATGATGGGGTGGCATGAGAGGGCCAAATAGGATCATCTATTCGAAAATTGTATATCATTTCCTATTTCTTAAATGATAATTCATATTAATTTCATGTGTATAATATTATTTCATTAAACACTTTATCTGAAACCTTTATATTTGGTGTGTATTATAGCAAAAATATTAATTTTAGGGGCATATTAATTGAAGGCAGTCATAAATTGATTTCAAAAAATGATTTGAGAAAACCTTGTATTTTCATTAGCCTTCAGAAACATTTAGAGGTAAACTCAATAAAACCTCCAAATCTTATGATTATTTACCTCTAAGAATTGTAAATGAGGGTACTTCGAATAAAAAATCTTTATATTTTACATGACTACAATTATGAAAGCTATTTTTTTGGAAAAAAACTTCTTATATACTAATAAAAATATTTTTATGAATTTCAGAGGTAAATCAAATAACCACGCAATATTATATTTGTTATAACAATATATTTATATGTCAAAATAAAAGATAATAATCGATGAGTAAACGATCTCGTATTTTGAGAGGGCATGAGTGGGTTGTGATTGGGATAAGGGTTAATTGGTGAGCAAAGTTCCAATGCAATGTCCCGACACTCTCCACGTGCTTTCACCATTCTCAATCCCTTTTCTAATGTCCCATCCCATGGCTTCCCTCCTAACTAATCATATTTTGTCTTGTTCTTAATTACCAATTATTTTACTAATTTTTTGCTAACATCATCATAATTTTCAATTTTATAGTATGATTAGCTTCAGAAATTAAAATAAAAAATATTTAAAAAGTTGTTTCAAAAATAAAATTATGAAATTTCTCTTTTGGGTTTTTGAAAACAATGGTAATCAAATTTTAATACCTTTGGAACTCTATCACTATGTATCAATTATTAATTAACTTTTTACTTTATTTATTTTTATTTTTTGCATGATCCAATTTTGATGAAAGCATTGTAGCAATCCATTGCATAAACATAATGAGCAACGCTCTAGAAATTGAGCTAACATGGTTTCATTTTCGGCATCCTATTGAAAACTATGCAACATTATTATATAAGTAGTCAGTATAATACTAAAATTAAGTAAAATATGACATGATCAAGGACGTAGTTAATGGGGAGTCAGAAGGAACGATCATCGTCCTTAAATTTATATCAAGTTAAAATTTATATTTTTAAAATAATTTAAATTTTGTTTTCCTAAATAATAAAACTACTTTTAATGTTTACAAAATTTAATTACACTCTCGAAGTAAAAATTTCTAATTCTATCCTTAAGCATGAACATAAAAAGAAAAAAATGTAAATAATCATAAGTTGGTTAAATATATAGCTAATAATGTGACATGACATGAACTCCTCAAAACACGGGGTAACAAAGACAACGGTACATTATGCATAATGGGGTCAAGCGACCCTACTAAAATATTTTTTAACAATTATATATGTATAATATTTTCATATTACCAATTAATTTTTAATTTATAATATGACCATTTGACTCATATAAAAACTCAATTGTGTTTGCCTTCGGCTTGAAATTAAAAAAAAAAAAAATCACATTTTCACATGAAAATCTAAATTATAAACAACTTGAAAATTTCTTAAGCAATTGGTAGGGATGAAAAAAAAATTGTCAATAGTTAATTAAAGGTGTAAGGCTATTGATTATCAATTGAGTAAAGTTATCAAAATTATTCAAAACACAATCGAAAAATGACATGGCGCACACGTGACTAATGACATGGCACACACGTAGTGCACACATATGTATTTTTGATAATGATGTTTGTGTCATGTGTCATTTTCAGATAAAAATAGTTAGAAAATTAGCTAGAATCTTAACATTACAAAAAAATAATAAAAATTCATGTCCCATATTTATGACCTCCAATAAAATATATTCTCAATATAAAAATAGCATATTAACTACCCTAATAATGCAATGAACCTCTAAGAAAATTACTTTTGCCCTCCGTTTGGTTCTAGGATTTTAGTAAGGAAAATAAGATGTAAAATTTTTTCTTTACTTCAAATGATAGTACTTTATACTTTTATTTTTGATCCTTTTTATTTTCCTCCTACTTTTTCTTCATCAAAATTCTTATTCCAAACATAACCTTGAACTCAATAATTAATAATTTCGGAATCGTCACGTAGTGATGACATATACTACATTTTAACGTGGGTGTACTTATAAAGCCATGCATTAATCAGCTTTCGCATTAAAAGTTGGTGGTGTTGTTCGGCGTTGTGTCTGCCTCGTTGCTCTCCACATTTATTAGTTTTTTGGTTAAGCGATAAACAGATAAATTTATAATTAACTCATTTATTGCTTCACCAGCTTTAACATCAATAATAATTAATACCACTAGCCATTGCACATTCTCACTCCGCCAAAAAAGTTTCGTCGAATTATATTCCCACAAAAATTAATAATTAGCTATATTTTTATGTATTAATAATGCATGCAAAAAGATGATTATCCACTATAAGAAATTGAGTAAATTTATAATAATATAATAAATCATAATCAAAAAATTATCATTAATTAAATATATTTAGGTGATAATAAATTGATATTTTCATAAAACATAATATGCATAATGTCAATAGGTGACAATATAATGCAAAAGTGATAATTAGTAACACATGTATTGTGATAATTTAGTGGCAACAGAATCTTATCACAAAATCTTAATAACAATTTTTATTATTACCAAGTTGTCACTATATATGTGTCACTAATTATTAATAGTGACAACTAAAATATTACTTCTTGTCACTATTGAATGATATTGTGACAACATTAAAATTATTATCACCAGAAAAACTTAATTAGTGACAAAATTAAATATATTGTTATTTTATACAATCATTGATGACAACTTTTATATTGTCACTATTAAATCTTGTCAATAATATTATTTTTTCTTGTAGTGATTTAATTACATTTACATAGTTTTAATCAAATTCAAAGGTTTTTTTTTTTTTGTAATTTAATTTTTTATGGTTGTAGAACAATTATGACGAATGATCAAATTAATATGGGTATAAAATGATTATGAACAAAAAATTCTAATGTGCACGCCCTCATCTTATTCATGTCCACGATCTAGTTTTTGCCGATTGCAACACCATCCACTTAAAAACTTTGTCAACTAATAATTTTCCACGTACAAATTTTTATGTATATCTATGTAATTTTTAATTTTTGTTTTTGATATAATCTACTCAAAGAACCCTATAAATGTTAATTGAAGCGATATACACAGGCATATACTCATCCAAAAGAGAAGCGGAGAAAAAAAAAAGAGTTTGAACCTAAAGCCTCGATGTTACAACCCCATTGGATTTGCTATGTAAAATTAAAAACATAAATCATGTATATATATTTTAATTTTATATATACATGCTCCTCAAACGTTTTACGTGCTTGTGTAAAATTTAATATTAGATGTTTAAAAGATTTCGTCACATTTCTAGTAATTATTATTTTTTAAAAATAATTTTATTATTACTTTATTCGTTTTCTCCTAATTTCCTACAAGAAAAGCACCTCCTTACTAACATAAATTTTTTTATGGAGAGATTTGTAACGGATTTTAGTTATTTTTAATGGATTAGTGACAAATCTCAATGTAAACAAAACTATATAAACAATCATTGATAAGATATTTAGTAACGGAATTGTTATAAATTAAATTCATAAAAAAAACTAAATTTATTAATTCTTTGCTAAACGGTATGCATTGTTTTAGTTTTTGAATTTTAACCATATTTTGAATGCTTTACCCTTTGGGGAAAAAATATTGAAAATTTGAAAGGTCGACACAATCTTGTTGGCAATGTACATTTCCCCTTGTTTTTACCTAAATAAAATGGCCATCATTAAGGTTCTCCAACAGGCGCCGTTTGTTCAATTTCTGATAATGCGTAATTTTTATATAGTTTTAGGTCACAATTATACTTATTTTGATTAATTTTGGATTTTAAATTGGTTAAAATTTTACAAAAGTTAATTCTTACTTGTTATAGATGAAAATTGATGAAAAGGAGCTAAAATGGGCCTAAAGGTGGTAAAAAGTGCATAGAGTTGTCGTACAAGGAAGCTGGAAGGCTAAACATGAAAATAATCGTGTTCGTCGCACAAGGCGTGCGGACGGGATCCCCTACCCCAAAACGATGCCCCATCTCATGCCCCATACTCTAGATTCGTGACACGTGTAAATCTTCAAGATTTACTTATCAGTTGAGATAACGGAAAAAATATAATTAACAGAACTAAACAATCCACCGTTAAGTAAATCTTGAAGATTTACATGTGTCACGAATCTAGAGTATGGAGCATGAGATAGGTCATCGTTTTGGGGTAGGAGATCCGGTCCGACAAGGCGTGCTCACGCCTTATGGGCTGAAATTCCTATGCGGGAATGAAAAAGAAAAATCTTGATATGGCAAGAGTTTGACTTGGAAACACACTTTCAACTTGCCTACAATTCTCAGGATTTTCCAAAGAATTATCTTAGCCATGTTAGGCATTTTTTCTAGGGTTAGAGCCCTATATATACCCGATTGTATCGTATTATCTAGACATCTTGAATTTCCATCTTTTATTCTAGTTTTTAGTTTTTCTCTTTAAAATTTCTAGTTTTTATATTTCGATCTTGGTTGTTATTATGGTCATATATGGCTAAATCACTTTATTTAGTTAAGGAGTAATTCAAACCAACGTTTTGTTCAAAGATTGTGAGATCTAATCGGTTTATTTGTCTTTTAATTTTATGCAATATTTGTGTATTTTCTTGCTTTTTGGGAAAACTCCATCTCTTATTGTTGTCTTATTAGTTGTGTGATTTCAGTCGGTTGTTCAATTAATTTAACTTCATGGTTCTAGTTGGTAAGATTGAATCAGTAATTGTTTGATTAAATCAACACAAGTGGAAAGTAGTATAATTCGTTGTACTACAAAAAATACATAATCTAGTTTCGAACAACCACGTTTGTAGATTTGTTGACTAGGATTTGGGTCTTTCTAGTATTTAATGTTGTTAACGGGTTAAATCCTATCGTTCGACTAGGGTTATTCGTTAATTGGGGATTATTCATAGCGTTCGCATGTCTAGCCTATTATTAAGGAAATATTAGGTTGGACGAGTTCGCTTTGAAGACTATAGCCAATCTATTGTATGAATTAAAAGCTATTTTTGAATCCATGATCAATCCATAAAAACGTTGTGCGAAGAATTACCATTGACTGAGTTTTTATTCTTATAGATTTACTTTTGATTTCTTGCTTTTATTAACTTGTCATTCAAAACTCCCTTTCTTTACTTTATTTTGCACTCTTGGTCATCTTGGAAAGGAGTCGACAAGTTATTCCCCGTGGGATCGACCCTTCTCACCTTATCTACAAATTAATTTTGTAGTTAGAGGAATAAGATTTGTTTTTGGTAGATTCGACACCCATCAAAGTTTTGGCGCCAGTTGCCGGGGAATTACTAATTTGATTTATTCTCTTGGATGACCAGGAACACTAATACGGGTGAACTTCAATACGATTAAGAAATTGAAAAAACAGCTCGTAGATTGAGGTAAGAAACCAAATTGAAAAAGCTAACCTAAGGCGAATCTTCCTATACAAATTCTTCTTCCGAGTCCGAACAAGAAATCGAAGATATGGCACAACCACAACAAACCCTACGCCAATTGGCCGCACCATCAGTAAATCAATCACCTCTTTATATAACATACCCTAATTTGGAGGCATCACTAGAACTAAAATTGGGTTTGATTCATCTTTGGCCCAAGGTTAGAGGTTTGGAAAACAAAGATCCCCATAAACATCTAGAGGAGTTCCATTTGGTTTGCTCTTCCATGAAACCACAAGATGTAGACAAGGACCACATTAACTTGAGGGCAATCCACTTCTCCTTAATCGACTACGCAAAGGATTGGTTGTTCTACCTTCTATTAGGATCTATAGATTCATGGAATGACATGCAACAAGTATTCTTGAACAAATTCTTTCCCGCCTCTCGTGTTGCTACCATTCGAAGGGATATTAGTCGAGTTTGCCAAAGAAACGTCCGAGACACTTCATGAATATTGGGAGTGTTTTAAGAGGTTATGCTCTAGCTACCCACTACATGGGATATTGAAACAAGCATTCATTCAATACTTTTATGAAGGTTTGATACCCATGGAGTGATGTATGATTGACGCAGTCAGTGGAGGAGCACTAATGAACAAAACCCCCGAAGAAGCTAGAGATATAATTTCTACTATGGTGGATTATTTTCAACAATTCGGAATGTGGAAAGAGCCGTCGCGACGAGTCAATGAGGTAAGTTCTTCTACAGAAAGTAGCATAATTCGTTATACTACAAAAAATACATAATCTAGTTTCGAACAACCACGTTTGTAGGTTTGTTGGCTAGGATTTGGGTCTTTTTAGTTTTTAATGATGTTAACGGGTTAAATCTTATCGTTTGACTAGGTTTATTCGTTAATTAGAGATTATTCATAGCATTCACATGTCTAGTCTATTATTAAGGAAATATTAGGTTGGACGAGTTCTTTAAAGGCCATAACTAATCTATTGAATGAATTAAAAGCTATTTTTGAATCAATGATCAATCCAGAAAAAATGTTATGCGAAGAATTATCCTTAACTGAGTATTTATTCTTATAGATTTACTTTTGATTTTTTGCTTTTATTAACTTGTCATTCAAAATCCCCTTTCTTTATTTTATTTTACACTCTTGGTTATCTTGGAAAGTAGTTGACAAGTTATTCCCTGTGGGATCGACCCTTCTCACCCTATCTACAAATTAATTTTGTAGTTGGAGGAGTATGATTTATTTTTGGTGGATTCGATACCCACCAATTTCAGTCACGATTCGCCTTAAATTATCATTATATTTTATTTCCAAATTATTAATTTCTAATTAATTTTTCATCTTTGATCCTATTGTTTGTGTGTGTGTGTATATATATATATTTGGAGAAATATTGTTTGTAATTCTATTACATTTTGTTTTGTATTGATTTTCCTGTAGTACTTGTACGGTTCATCTCTATGTATTTATAGCCTTTTACATGCATAAGCTATTACATAGTTTTGATGATTTTCCCTTCTCTCTTTCTATAATCTTTACGTATATGTTTTCATACATATGCACATGTGAACATTTATATATATAATATTTATTTATCTATTTTAATTATTCAAAATTCACTATAAGAAAAAAGTAATATTAGCGACTAAAATATAAAACTAACAATACAAAAGTTGCACTAATAATTGTATTAAGTGATAATATTTTTTATTTTGTCACTAATTGATTTTCTTTTGTGGCAACAATTTTTATCTTGCCGCAATATTCACTTAATGGTGACAATAATTAATGTTTTAGTAACAACCATTAACAACTAGTAACACATCTATGATAACAATTTGGTGATAAAAAAAATTGTCATTCAAGTTTTGTGACAAGATTCCATCATCACTAAGTTGCCACCATAGGTGTGCCACTAAATATCAATTTTGCACAATATTGTCACATTTTTACATTGTATTATCACTATTGATATTGTGCAAACTATATTTTGTGACAATATAATTTTATTATCACTAAATGTATATAATTAATGATAATTTTTTATTATTACTTATTATATTACTACTAATTCATTCATTTTCGTTAAGAGATTATTGAAGTTCTGACATTCTTTTCAATTATGAACTTCTGACAACGTTGCAATTTTTAAGGAATGCTGGATGTCACACGAGCTTTTTATGCTAGTGTGTATATAAATATACATATGCAAATATATAAAATAATATTATATACACACATATATAAATATATTCTAAATTAATTATTGGCCATCCAAGGAAGAATACTGCAGGATTCTACTCAAAACCTAGAAGAAATTAGGTCAAAATTTAAAGCTTGATAGATCAAATCATACTGAGAATTCTTTTATACACTCGATTTTAGACTTCACATATACATCAAACAGTTTAAATTGCGTAATATCAATAATTCATTTTTTACAAAAATAACATACAAAATATAATAGGATTTCAACTATTTTATTCATAACATCGGATTCATATAAAATTTTTCAAATCTTAGTATAACATTATAAACTGTAAACTTTTATTTTTTCACAGAAACCCAAGGATAAGACAATTTCACAAAAGAAATTATTTGATGTACAAAATACTAGTTGAATCGAATTTGTGGTTCGAAACAATTCAAGGATATGTTAAGTAACTGACAATTTGTATTATTTATAGTTATACAATATAAAACTAATAATCAATTATATCATAATTGGATCAGTTTGCAATCAGGTCTCCGTAAAACACTTGATTGAAAATCTCTTATTATTTTAATTACCATGGATGTTGCTTGGAAATGATTTGGACAAGAATAAGGCTTCCCTCGAGAGTTGTTGGTGGTCTTTCTACAAAAAGGGGACAAATGCATGTGAAATTAGTTGATAATGTCCCTACTTAGGTTTTCCGACTCTCAAATCAATGTTTAGGTTATTTTGGTGAGGGGAAGAAGATGAACAATATTTTGTAGTGAAAGCTAGGTTTGCATGTCTTGCTCTTCTCATTAGAGGGAGCGTGTTTATATGTACGAGCCATAATTAGACATTGTTTAATACGGGTTAGTGCATCAAATTTCAGTCAAAGGGTGGCGAAGCATGTCGGCTGTTCTCTCTGTCTTTAGGGACCACGCCCATGAATGATTGGCCATACTTTGTATTTAATGAAATGAATATTTGATGCATTTAATGCTAAAGACATTTGTCATTTTAAAACATTAATTACACCTGAGACTTACACGACTACTGTAGCTAAATCAACAATAGTTTGCGGTACGAACATATTAACGTGAGTGACAACACTTGTTAGGTGGGCTTTGGTAAGCCAATCCTACGTGGATTTGTTAGAGGTTCCATAGGCTCTCGAACACCGTCTTCCAACTTGTGTGCCTTGAGCCCTTGTGCCTCTAGGTAGTTGAGGGTTCCCATGGGATACTTGAGGATACCTTGTGAGGTATCACTCAAAACTCCTCGACTAGTTATGAGCTCTCAAAACATCGCTTTTGAGGGCATTTAAAGGTACATACGGGGCAAGCTCCCTCGAGGTCATCTCTCGAGAGTTCTCCGAGGGTCCAAACAATATCGCACAAGCCTTTTGTTTCTCTAAAAAAGGGTGGGCTCCTGGAGGGGTATGCTTAAGGACCTTTAATTTGTTCCGGTCTCGAGAATTCTTTCATAGCAAATCTATACCCTAGACTATTTCTAGGCTATCACTTGAATGATGTATCCCTTCAGGCAAACGAAGTGGGATTGTGCCACATCAAACACAAATAACTATAAATTAGTAAAATAGTTCACTTTCCCCCATATACATATGACCTAAAATTGTATAGAATTGACTAATTTACTTTTTTGGCTGATTCATACACCAAAAACACCACGTTGAAAGAATTAATACAAAAAACATTAAAATAAAAAATAAAATATATAATTTATATGTAAATGTAAAATTTATGTATAAATACTTTATACGGGAAAAAATATTAATTACCAAAAAAAAAATTAAGAGAAAAAATAGATAAATTGTATAAACAAAAATAGAAAATAAAAAGTAAAGTCTCCTATTATTTTTTACATGGGATCGCTAATGACAATTTTAAAATATATTAATTATATCAAGGGTAAATAGTTTATTTTCTCCATGGAAATCAACCCATCCTTTTAGGAAATATGCGTGAGCATTAGAATACTTTTATTTTGCATGCATTATAAGTTTAGACATTCTATGGTGACAATTAAAACATGATAAAAAGTTTCGTAACAATTAAACATTATAAGACGTGACTTCGAATAACTCTAATGAATATAAATCAATTAGATTTAGTTCAATTCGATGTAATAAATAAAAACCAATCTCTTATATGTTTTAGAGATATATATATTTAAAAAATATTATTATTATTTTCTATTACAATTTTTACACGAAATTTACTCAAATATTATATGTGTTGCAACTTACAAGTAGTGAATTAAATCCTAGAGTTAAAAATTCTTGTTCAAATATGACCTAGAAAGAGAATTTAAGGACACGTAATTTTTGTTGCAGTGAGTTTTGTCTCGGCACGTACTTGACTGCTCTCTCTCTCTTGTATGTTTTTACCGCACAGTTTCCTCCGCCATAGCCATTTACTATTACTGCGCTCTCTTTCTTTCTCTCCCTCTCTCACTCTTGTTTGTTTTTACCGCACAGTTTCCTCCGCCATAGCCATTTACTATTACCGCGCTCTCTTTCTCTCTCTCTCTCTCTCTCTCTCTATATGTATATGTGTGTGTGTGTGTCTCGGTGTGTGTGCTGATTTTCACTTTGTGTTTCCTTTGCTTTGTTTATTGATATATCCTGCTCAGTCCTCACCGCTATGCGCATATCTTCTATACCTTATTGCTTCTCTCCTTTTCTCTCATCAGTTCAGTTCAGAGCCGAAAGAGAAAAAGGGAAAGTTCATTTCATCATATCTTATAATATAAATTAAAAGTTATAATTATTATTATTATTATTACTTGCATAGTTGCTTAATACTGAAGCTTCTGTACAATCCCCCCAACGAAATTTCGGGTTACCTTGAGAAAAAGAGATAGCCGATTTGTTTTGACTGAGGCCCATTTATACATGCTTTGAATCTGCTCTGCAAGTTGGAACAAGATGACGATTATAAGAAAGCACTCGTTCAACAATTTGGTTTTTGTTTGTTTTTTTGTTTTTTGATCAAAATTTCAACAACACTTTGACTGAGTGAAAGTAGGTGGGGAATATAATTAACAATTAACTGTGTTTGAAGAAATATTACGGATGGCTGTCCAATCACTTGTTTGATTAATTCAACTCATCAATTAATCCACTGCAACACTGAAATAGCTTCATTCAATCTTGTTCTTGTCAGATTAGAGTACAAAAGGCCCAGCTAATGTCGCAGAGAAAAGAAGAAAAGAAAGGATCTACATAAAGTATATTGTATTGTTTTCTTCTTCATTTTCTGATTATCTAGAGAGAGAGAGAGAAAGATAGATGTGGGAATGGCGGGTTACGAGCAGGCGCAGGGCTCAGGTTCTTCTCGCTATTTTCTCTCTCCAGACCTCCATTTACACCAGCGGCCCCCTCATATTTCTCTCCACAA
This sequence comes from Petrea volubilis, assembly GCA_026212405.1. Lineage (NCBI taxonomy): Eukaryota > Viridiplantae > Streptophyta > Magnoliopsida > Lamiales > Verbenaceae > Petrea > Petrea volubilis. The sequence continues at coordinate 19,928,762 of CM047884.1, forward strand.
CGCGGATCAACTAGACCCATCTGCGGATTCAAGAGATTCACCGTCGGAAAAAGATCCCGACACGGCGGCCACCACCAGCTCCGGCGGGACGCCCACCAACAGCCGCCGCCCCCGCGGCCGCCCTCCAGGATCCAAGAACAAGCCCAAGCCCCCGATAATCGTCACAAGGGACAGCCCCAACGCGCTCCGCTCCCACGTTCTGGAAGTCTCCACCGGGAACGACGTCGTCGAGAGCGTCTCCGTCTACGCCCGGCGGCGGGGGAGAGGGGTCTGCGTGCTCAGCGGTAGCGGCACGGTGGTCAACGTCAGTATCCACCAGGCGGCTGCGCCGGCCGGGAGCGTGGTGACTCTGCACGGCCGTTTCGAGATCCTCTCGCTGTCGGGGACGGTGCTTCCGCCTCCTGCGCCGCCGGGGTCCGGTGGGCTGTCCATATTCCTTTCCGGCGGGCAGGGGCAGGTGGTTGGAGGAAGTGTGGTGGGGCCGTTGATGGCGTCGGGACCTGTGGTTTTGATGGCGGCTTCGTTTGCGAATGCGGTGTTCGAACGGCTGCCGCTGGAGGAGGAAGAGGGTGCTGCGGCTGCTCAGCCGCAGCCTGATGCGTCTCAGTCGTCCAGTGTGACTGCTGGCGGAGGTGGTCATGGCACTGAGGGTGGCGGTGGCGGTTCTCTGTTTAACTCAGCCAGTGGGAGCACTGCGGCGGCGGCAGGGAATTATCTGTTTTCAGGTGATTTATTTGGTTGGGGAAGTGGAAGTTCTGCAAGGCCACCGCCATTTTAATTCAATAATCCATGTTTGTTTAATGGAGTTAGGTTTATTTTATGTGATTCTTCTCAGCTTTTGTTTATTTTAGCAACCAAAAAACAAATTATTTAAATTTGAACAGGCAGGTTTTTATAATTAATTATTGGCAGTATTTAATTTTAATTTGTTGCGGTGAGAGAATTAACAATTGCAGATGATGATCAAGTGCAGCAGCAGATGAAATATACTAAGTGAAAGCAAATTGCAAAGGTGAGTACTGAGTAGCTAGACTAGTGATTTTATGTATCTTTTGCCGATGATCATTATGGAGCTTTTTCCTTTTTCTTTTAGATTGAAGAATTATATGAAAACCCTTCAAGATAATATCAATTAATATCGCAACTGTGACAATGTTATTCCTATTTATATTCACACACACACACACACACTACACACACTACAAATTAAAGCTTATAAACTATTTGCAGTTATGATGGTGAAAATAGTAATGCTGGAAACAGACAAAGTAGTCTTATTATGGTATGAAAGATTTGGGTGTGATGGCGGACAAGTTGATAGTCCTGATTTAGTGGAAAGAATAGAGGATTCATATGGGAAATTGTAGAGTGCAAGATCCTCCCATGAAATCACGGATATCTCAGTTAAAATTCATCTTGCATCATGAAAATGTGTTTAATTAAGAATTGAATGTGTGATAAATATCAAATTATATTAGGTAATATCTTTAGGACCTGTTTCGTATTGCATTACGGGTAGAAATGCTTAATTCCTTAAGATAGCGGACCCCACATTTTAAACATTTGATAAATATGTTTGTTCCGGAACAAGGTTTCTTTTAATTGAAATTTCCGAAACTTACCTGTGAGGTGAGATTGTTATATAAAGCTAGATCATATCATGGTGTTTGAAATTCAAGCCATATGGCTCATGAATCATAAGAAATCCACCACCATATCAAACATGCTTATAAAGTGGTTTCAAGAGTTGTAAATGTTGTATAAGGTTGAACCAAACATGACCTTACATTATTAAAGGATTATTGAAGAATCTTGTGAAGCTAGATCACTGATTTGCTTTAATTTTGTTCAAGCTTAGGTGCATTAGGATTCCTTGAACATTCGTATTTACTAGGAATTTTCCTTGAACTTTTGCATCCCATATATTTCAAATTGTCTCAATTTTAATCATCTCGCTATCTTCTGTTAGATATTTAAAGGATTATGTCGAGAAGATATCAAAATTTTCATTATCTCGTGTATTTGCCTTTAAACGATGAAAGATAGTCGGAGGACTAAAATCGTGACGATTTGGAAGATATATGATGTAATGTGGGATATTTATATTGAATGGAACCAAAATTAAACATAGGCTAACGTATACGGCGAAAAATGATACTTTGCCTTAGTTTTGTTCAATCTTAGGTGCACTAGGATAGTGGGATTGCTTGAACGTTAGCCTAAGCTTGTTATTGAGGTATTTGGATATTATTGCTTGAATTTGGCACGATGTACCATTATAGTTTTCATGTTTCTTTCTATCTATTAGCTTAAACGTTATTCTCAGTTTAAAGTTTGATTTTGATGTCGAATTGTTGATGAGAAAGGATATGTAAAAGCATTACTGTCTATCACTGTCTCCATTAGCTTATAGTGATGACATTTTTGGTGTTCTTGAATATTGCACGTCGTCTTTTTTGTGTAAAATTTACGGGATTGCCAGTAAGCATGCGACCTGCGTGCTCTTCGGCTTCAGGTGGGGAAAACTCGGGCCTATGTTAGCTACGGAATAACTAGATAGAATGGTTCATGTGTGCCACTTGTTTTCAAAATATCTTGTTCGGACATTATTGAACATCGATGTGTACTTTTATCAGATTGTTCGTTTGGAATCAGGGTAAAAGGTGATGTCCCGTAAATATTTACAGCCATATGATTTGGATTTTTTTTCTCCTCTCCGCGATACCAGAAAAAAGGGTACCTCAACTTTCGTCCAGAATGGTATAATAACTTCGATGTAATGTGATAGTGAAAGGCTTTTTGTTGGTTACATTCTGTATCATGAATTTTATTTATATGTGCGGTTAGTTATAAGAGTTTATTACTTCTGACATAGCTAATGGCTACCTAGCTTGGCTTAGTGTTATATATATATAGTAACCGTTACGGGGATTTTCATTTTATATAGGATTGTACGAGCATTTTGAATTCTCTATTGCATTATCTATTTCATGGTTCATTCATTTGTTACATTTATATCTGCACACTACATTCGTTTGTTAATTACACTTATTTTTGTACTCCACTTGTATTTTGTTCGAGTGAAATTGTTGTACACGTGACGTGTTGTGTAATAATGTATTTTTGGGAAATATTTTATACGCGCGTGTGATGTGAATATGTGAAGTGTGATAGAAAATATAATACGGAATGTAATGCATTGGAGAGTAAAGCTATACAAATTTAGTTTTGTAGAAGTGTTGCAGTGTTTTACAGTGTTCTTCAGCAGCTCCAAGCATGCAAGAGCTGTTGTCAAGACCTCATTTTGGAGACAAAATGTCTGTAATTTTATAATTAAATATTTTATTTGGCGTGCATCGAGAAAATTTAATGGAACATGAAATACTAAGTGAAATGAAAAAAAAAAATTTAAATTGAGGTGACAGTGGGTTGGATAAATTGTGGCACACACTCCCGTGCGATGATTGCTAGCACTCCACAAGGGTTAATCATGGCCAATGGATCATACTTTGGGCCAAACTTCTTTTAGTCTCTCTCTCTCTCTCTCGTTAAGGTACAAAAGCAGTTTTTGATCATATATTCTGAAAGGCATAAATGAAGCAAGGCACAAAAGGTGGTCCTGCGCCGCGTTTGGCTCAATTCATTTTATTATCCAGGGACCAAACATTTCTCTTTCAATTTGTCTAACTTTGTCATTTTGTGTTGTGAATGAGGATGAATATCAGAATCAGCAGGCATAATTTGGGTAGTAGGGACATAAAAGAACTACCCGTATGCGCCTCTGCATGCATTCCACGATATATATACATATATCGTCATGTAACACCAACTTGCAATACCAGCATCGGCGGTTTTTGTGTCTATCTCTTCTTATTCTTGAAATCATTACTCGTGCGTAAATGAACCTTTTTTTGGATAAGATTTTCTATTTCAAAAATGGTGTTTATTCTTTGTTTTATAATACACACATTCATGTCAAGTGTATAAAATTATTTCTTTAATTATACTTTCGGACTAAGATGTTTATATTTGGCGTGTGTTCATACATTGAAATAGAAGATGAATACCGCTAAGAGTAGAGGATCTTAAGTGACCTCCGATATGAAATCTACTTAATAATGGTTTTTCAATGATCATTTGATATGATTAATCTACTTTGTAATGGCGGAGGATCTTGATGCATCTACTAAATACGGGTTATCTGTAATATAAATATTTAAAATAAGGAAAAAAAAGTAGAGGATACACCGAAAGATGAATCATGACGTGTGCAAAAGAATCATTATGAATCATGAAGTGCACAAAAGAATCATTCATTAAATTCATTTTAAGTCGGGAGGTCTTGAGCTATACATGGCTCATCCACTGCTTTCTAATGATATCTTTCGTAATTGTTCATGAAAGTACCATTGGAGTTGAGTTGCGTTGGGCTTGGACAAATAGTTGAGACTAGTTTGAAAATAATCATATATTGAGATGTCAAAAATATATGCTAGCCAAGTAATTTCTAAGTGTAAAAATAAAAATGGAGACCTTTGTGAATAGCTTTGGTGGATGGATGTTATAAAAGACTCAAATGCGGGATAACAACTTAAATTCAGTTGAAAGCGGCAAATTTGAAGTATTTTTGTACAATCGCCATCTAGCGGTCCAAAGTTAATTGTTTCGATCACAATTTTGGGAAGTTAGAAAAAAATAATAATAATAATTTCTATTTTTGAAATCAAAATCTGCATATTCTGAAAATAAAATCTTATTTTATTTAAACAATTGTCTGGTCTCTAGTGGTCCAAAAGTCGATTGTCACAATAACAATTTGGAAAAAGCTAGAAAAATAATTTCCATTTTGGAACATAAAAATTTGTATTGCTGAAAATAAAATCTCACTTTGGGACACTTGACATCGGAAATTGGAATCATAAATCTATTTGTTTGACAATGAGTATTAAGTGGGAGCCATATGTGCTGTCCGCTTGAGAAGTACAAAACTTCTGACTTCATTTGCTCTTTACAGAGAAAGGAACTTTTTATTAAAATAATATAATTTTATATATTTTTTATTAATTTATTCTAGAATTGGAATAGACAATCAATTTGTCAGAACTTATATATATTATATACGAGTTACTATGTATTTATTAATTTTTTAATTTATAAACAGTAACTCATTTATTTTTTTTACTTTGGAAACAGTAACTCTTCCATGCCGTAAACGAGTTTGTGTATTTTATTAATTTTACATTAATACGTTCCAAAACTAACTAAAAAAATTAATCAAACTAAACTAAAAATAAGTTGAAGTTGTACAAACTATGAGCTAACTATAAACAAATATATTATTAAATTAACTACTCAAAAAATAACTAATCTACATAAAAAGTCAACAAAACTAACTAAATAATTAAGATAGCTAAAAATAAATGTACGTACATAAACTAACTAAAATAATAATACATACATGAGATTGACATAGTAAGCACATTGATTAATAAACTAAAAAATGAGATTGATATTTACCGTAGGCAAGTGTTGAAATAAACAAATTATGGGGTAGTATTATAATGGAATAGATTGATTGAAGAAAACTAGGTGTAAGAAAACAAATAGTGGGACTTTTTGGTGAGAAAACAATAATGACGAATGAAAAAATAAATACAACCCGCCAATCTATACAAAAAAAAAAAAAAAAACTAAACAGTCTTATTACCGTTGGTTGACAGTTGCAACGGTCCCTTGCTTGGGGGTTCGTAAAAAATAAATAAATACATATATATAAAAATAAATAAATACACATACATATATATATATATATATATTGCCTTGTTTTGGGTACAACATTTTCACTGAAAATATCCTTGAAATAAGTTTCCCATTATCGTTCAACTTGTTTCGAGTATCACCTCACGATGTGTGAAACAACAATTTTATTTTTATTTTTTTTGTGGCCAACCCCCTTTTTATTTTTTTTTAAATTGGCCGACACTCGCTGACAGAGGAGCCGACTTTTCAGAGCCGTGGTTGGCCAACTCGGCCAATCTTTTTTTTTTTATGAGTTCTTCTGAACATGTGGCCGATTGTCAGTGGTCAGCGTGCTCAACCAAGCCTCGTTGTCAATGTTGGCCGAGCACGCAGACCTCGACCAACTTTTTTTTTTTTTGGAAAAAATGCACTGTAATACCTTGTGGTTTGTGAAAGTAGCACGCTTAACCCCTGAAGTTTTCTAATTGTTACAAAAAATCCTATACTTTATCAAAATTGCTCACCACCCCTCTCACCAAATTTGTCAATATTTTTTGTTGAATTGACAAAATTACCCTTGCATATATTTTAATACTACTTTTTTTTTCTTTTTCTATTTTTTCCTTTATTCTTTTTGTTTTTCTTATTCCATTTTTATTTCTTCAATTTTTTTCCTTTTCCCTTCTCTTTTGTTAGATCCAATTCATGTCTCTCCTCTCCCTCTTCTCGCTGCCGCCGCCGTCGGATTTATCTCTCTCTCCCTGTCTTTCTCTCAGGTTCTCTCTAGCGATTTTTCTCTCTCCTCGACTCTTTCTCTATTTTGCTCTCGCTATCACTCTCAATTTCCATCTCTCTCTCTCTCTCTTTCTTTCTAACTCTCTCTTGTATGGTGGAGGTGAGATGGCAGCGGAATTAGGGTTTTGGTAGTAGAGGTGAGGGTGGCGGTGGGATTAGGGCTTTGGAGGTGAGGTGGGTGGTTGTGGCGGTGGTGGCGGAGGAAGGGTTGGTTACCGTCGTGGTGGTGGTGGGATGGGTGGAGAAGGCTTGATTTAAAAGAAAAAATTTAATTATATTTAATAAGTAAGAAAAAGTTTGGTTGTGGCGGCAGCGGCAGTTGGTGGCGGTGGTCAGTAGTGTTGATAGCAGCTGCGGCGATCATGGTGGTGGCGCGCTCTCTCTCTCTCTCTCTTTCCCTCTGTGTGTGTGTCTCTCTCTCTTGATCTCTCTATGCGTCGACAGCCTCTTTGTGGCGGCGGCGGCGGCGGAGTGGTGACGGTGGTTTTTTATGTAGAAGATGAAAGAATTGAAGTAGATAATTGAACGAAGTATGATTTAATTTTTGAAAAAATGTAATTATTTTTAGGGGAAAAAATGGAAAATGGGTTTTGTAATAATTTGGAATCCTAAGGATTAAATTGTCATTTTACACTTGAAAAACGAACAAAATTCGCACTAAATGCGCATGTATAACACCTCACGCCAAGAAGGTCTGTCAAACTTGATTTTTACAAGCATAGGGTTTTACTTTGACAATTAGAAAACTACAGAATTGAGCGTGCTACTTTCACAAACCACAGGGTACTACAGTGCATTTTTCCTTCTTTTTTTTTTCAAAAGCTTCAGAACGCTTGCCCGATTTTTGAGTGTTGGCTAGGCACGCTGATCTCGGCCAAGCCATTTCTGCCACACATGCCACTTTTCAGGCATTAATTTTCAAGGCCTGCAGATCAAAATTTGAAAATGTGGAGTGGGCAGGGTGTGTATACACAACCTATATATACCCACATTTAGTCCATCAATTTGTTAAGAATGTTGAAGTATGAAATTTTTTTACTGAAGTAGTAGATGTGCTCATTTATTATTTTTTTTTTTAAGTTTTGCATATGTTCTGTTTTTTTTTTTTTAACGTTTTCCAATTGATAAATTGTGCAGAAGATTGTAGTAAGTGTTAAAAGTTTTTTTTGCTTAAGAGTGTATATATGTTGTGAAGAAATTATTTTATTGACATTTTCTAAATTTTTTTTTTCTAACTTTTTGTAGTTGTGATTATTGCAGTGTGTTGGATCTTTTTTTCTAACTTTGAGTAATTAATATTTATAGTTGGTTGGCCTTTTTTATTTATTGGAATGAGAATAAGTAAACATGCTACTTGGTTACATTTTTCGTGGTGATGTTTTCCTCTGTTGACACTTTAAATCACCTTATGACTTTTAGTATGAGGTTATTTTGAACATGTTTGACATTGCTTACATATTATTTTAATATAATAATTAGTTAACAACTTATATCACTTTTCTTCGCACATGAGGTAGTTTTCCTCGAATTAGATATTAATTATAGGGTGGAATTTTGAATCTGCTATATATCTACACATATATATAGAAAACTACTATTTGTACATATAAATATACATGTTATATATATATATGTAGAAAACTACTATTTGTACAAATAAATATACATATTATATATATATGTGTGTGTATGTGTGCACTATGTTGTTTATGCGAACATATATATATACACACACACTACTGTATGTCATATATATATACACTACTATTTATGTGTACACATTTATATATTTATATATATTCTACTGCATGTCATATATGTACGCCGCTATTTATGTGTACACATTTATCTTTAGTCCTAATTCGACTAAGGATTGGGGCATGCGGTACGCCCCTTATGTTCAGATGTAGAATAACGTACATCACTTCATTATTGAGATGCCCCCAATCACTACGAGGGTATCACATGCCAACGAAGGTTATTTAGAGTGGTATGCGAGGCATACCATTTGACAAATCACACTCTTTAAGGGTATATACACAGAAGGGGTTCTCAACCTTCCAATGCGTCAGCATGGCATATCGTGGTTAGTATCTTTTTAATGATTCTATGTTTATGTTGAATACAATTATTAGTTTTATTTGAAAAATTTTAAGTTTTAAAGTTTTGATTTGTTAATGTCAACAGATGAAGGGTCTGGAGTATATTCTACAGGAGGCTTCAAGTCACAATATTCTATATATTGTAGAGCACGTCAGGATGTTGGCAGATGTGGCCAAAGCAGAAATTGGATTAACTGGTCAGGGAGGGATGGCAACGAGCGGGGTCTGGGACGGATCCATACAAACCCGAGACCCGCCCAGCGAAAAAAAAAATTGTTTCCAGACCTGCACGGGGATGGACTCGCCCCAGCCTGCCCCGGACTTGGACCCGTCGAGTTAGACTCATTTGGACCCACCAAATAAGGGAAAAATTAATTCAAAAGAAAATCTAGTGAGATAAACCTATTGTACATAACATTAATTGCTTAAAAATAAAATAAGAAAAATATAAAATTAATATAACAATGATACTGAAATTTTTAAAATAAAAGCATATAATAGTTAAACCCAATATAAAGCCAGGCAGTGTCTCTTAAATTATACACCATTAGTATCAACAATCCAATATACACGTATATTCCTACAATATATGCTCTGCCATTGTTGAAACTAACTTATACATGATATGAAAACAAGGACTGAACAGATTAGTACAATAACAAGCCTACAAAAAGAAGAGTTTTCAAACTTTGGTCTAACTTCTTTTGATATAATTATTGGCATTACAAAGTCCAACTAAAGGGTTAAAATTAATAATAAAGGGATTCCAAAAAAAGAAAAATAAAAAGGGATTTTTCCAACAAAAAGACAACAGGGTAATCGAACAAAGAAAGAGTAGGATGGCGGCGGACGACGGGCCGACCTTCGTGGCACTCGTTCTTGTCACGGCGGAAAAGAAGAAAGAAAGCGAAAGTAAGAGAGATAGGGACTAAGAGAGATAGGGACTAAGAGAGAATAACTGACAGGAAAATCAAAAGTGAGAGAGATAGGGACTTAAGCTTCGTAGTGGCCAACGGCTGACGGTGGCAGCGGCGACACTAGAGATGGCGGAGAGAGGTGAGTAAGGAAGAATGGGAGAGATAAAGTATTTGAGATCTATTTGAAAAATGAAAAACAGTAGAAGAAGTCAAGAAGTGTCAAGCGTGTAATAAAAATAAAATTGAAACAAACCCTGAAGGGCTAAAACTAATATATCTATATATATATAATATACGGGTCGCGTCTGGGATGGGTCCATCCAGACCCGTTACCCAACCCTAACCTATACGGGTCTAAAAAATTAGACCCGTTACCTGTCCCAAACCCAACTAATTGTCCCAAACCCGCCACAAGCAGGTCGGTTTCGGGTCTGATCCATTCCCATTGCCATCCCTAGGTGCAACAAGAGATCCACATGCAAGGCGCAACAAGGCATGTCGTGTTGGGCCAAATGAGGTTGCACCATCCAATGTCCAGTCGAATGAAAGTGGGCCTTCTACTGTGCATGTGGATGAAGCAGGTCCTTCGTATGCAGCCCAAACTCAATTTTGGTTGTCCACTTCCAGCATCCCCTCAGAAGTTTATGTACCTTCGCCTATACAGTTCAATGCAAGACCGACTCATCCATTTAGTAGTCATGACATGGGTGGTGTGAATGCATTTGAAGATCTTTTCAACACGCTATACGAGTTGCTCAGCATGGCACCATCGGGCGACCCTATGCAACCCCATTATCCTGCTGGAGGGTCCAGTAACTAAAACATAAAATATCAAAAGAGGTTTAATATTTAGCCCGTACCTTTTTTAGCGTGGTCAAATAGAGCGGAAGAGTTGCCTGGTAGTAGCTCGAGTGAGCATCACTTCGATTCTTATGACTTGATACGGTCCGATGATGAAAAATTAAACCTTGCTGAAGAGGCCAACGAGTTAGGCGTCCTCACAGATATGGCATTGGAGGCCATTTAGGTTGGTACTAGTCTAGTTGGTCATGTTATTGAGGTACCGCATTTGTTCATGTGACCTTTTAGATTGAGAGTTGCAATCTTTTTTTTCAAATTTTATGTACTTCACGAGATTGTAAATTTATGTAGTTATGTCCAATTTTATGTATTACACGAGCGTATATATTCATTTCTGAAAGAAATTTTAATGTTGTCAAATTTTAAACTTGTTCCTCGTTTATGTCAAATTTCACTTAATTTGTTCCTTTGTGATGACATGTGATTGAAATCATACTAATAATATATAACTAGTCAAATGACAGGTAACATAACTAATCAAATTAAATGTTGAAATTTAAGTACGATATTTTTGCATGTAACCTTGTAATTTGGATTGTTTATACTTAAATATCAAATAGTAATAGATATACATCACATATGAGATGATTGATTGAGTTGGGAGAATGCAAACTTTAAGACATATATTTATTTGATAGTTTCAAACAAGGTAGCAATAAATTGTCCAGCTGGAGAAGACATTCATTACTCTTTTTTGGAAGCTAGAAATACATAGCAGCCTACTACTATGACCTTGAAGGAATTAGCAAGCTTCTTAATTAAAAAACATTCTTAGTCCGTCAATCACTAACTTTGCCGAAAAGTTGAGTACATATTTGGTGTACTGATTAATTTCCGTTGTTTGTTAACTCGTTCTCTGGCTCATCGAAAATCGCCTTAAGTTCATCCCACTTTTCCTTGCCTTTGTGCCAATACACCAATCCGTACTTGTATTTCTGCAATTAACATTTACAAAATTAATTTAGTAAAAATAAGTATTTATCGTCATTACTATAAAAATAAGAAATAATAATAGAAGACCTACAGAGAGTTCATCAACAAAAGGTCAAAATAATTAATGATAATTAGACAGTGGTTAGTTACCGACCAAAGAGTCTTTCATACTTCATCCGGGATGACAACTTTGTTGTGAGTACGATTATATGTTACACCTAGTTGGTTTATTAACCATTTGAAAATTTCGTGCCTATGCGCCAACCATTTAAATATATTAATGTAATAACTATGTAGCCAAGCATTAAGATACATATTGTTGATGTTAATCATGGCATCATACAATACGTCTACACGTATGCCATTGTTACATCTATGCCCGCATAAAGCCACGTTGTATAATGTTGCGATCAGGCGATCGTCTTTGTCCTTACACCATTTATATGGGTAAAATATTACCTCTTGACAGTACTACCTCGGGCGCTTTGCAATGCTCTCCGACAACATAATAAAACCACCCATTTAAGCCAATTTTTAACCTCACAAATATGAGCATCTCACCAACAAATGTACTTGTATGAATATTGAGGGGTGCATGTATATATAACCAATTTGAAAACCAACCTAATTTGTCTGCTTTTGCGACTCAAGTTAAGAAGATGACTGCTCTATTCTATTACTCACCAGCTTTTCCCAAACTACCTATGCTTTAGGTTGGTAAAAAGCTGATGAAGAATAGTATGGCCGCAGTTACAAACCTCGACCATACTATTACTCAGTAGCTTTTACCGGCCTACATATTCCTTAGGCCAGTAAAAGCTGGAGAGGAATAGTATGGCCGTAGTTGTTGACTACAATCATACTATTCCTCAACAGCTTTTACCAGCCTACTTACGTAGTTGCTGACTGCGGTCATACTATTACTCAATAGCTTTTACCAGCCCACTTGCGCCTTAGGCTTACCAGCTTACTTATTTCGTAGGCTAAATTGGTGATGAATAGTATGGCCACAGTTGCTGACTGCAATCGTTCTATTACAGCGTTTACCAGCCTACTTACACCTTAGGCTGGTAAAAGCTAGTGATGAGTAGTATGGCTGCAGTTGTAGACTACGATCATACTATTACTCAACAGCTTTTACTAGCCTACTTAAGTCTTAGGCTTACTAGCCTACTTACGTCTTAGGCTGTTAAAATTTGGCGACAACTACATTGATTGTGATCATACTATTACTCAGCAGCTTTCACCAGCCTACTTACACCTTAACCTTACCAACCTACTTACGCCTTAGGCTGTTAAAAGCTCGTGATGAATAGTATGGCTGCAGTTGCTGAGTTCGACCATACTATTACTCACCAATTTTTACTAAACTACTTACGTCTTACACTAGACAAATGATGGTGAGGAATAGTAAGGCGGCAATTGCTGACTGCGGTTATACTATTCATCAACAGAAATTATCAACCATTCAATCAACTTCTGCTAAATACAACTTCTGCCACTACTCACCATCCCACACATTGCAAAACACAAACATCATCACAACTTAAATCAAATCACCCAAACACAGTTCCACTCATAGATAACATGAAAATGGATTTGATTGGTGTTGTTGTTTACCACGGTGGTAACATACAATATTCTAATCATATCATCGCCTAAAATAGAAACTCTATGGATTTTACGTGGATAGCCTATAACTCAACTTTGTGCAATTTGATGGAAGAATTGTACAGGATTACTGGTATAAACTATCATAGTTGCACATTGAAAACATCCCCGAACTACAACATCACAAGTCAGCCTGTTGTGCAGGCGTTGGTGCATCTGAAAACTAATACCAATCTGTGGAATTTCACAAGAGCGAGCGCAGGACTACCGAACATACAAATTTTCGTTGAGGAAAAAGTTGTGGTCCATCACAAGAATAACCCCAAAATACATTAGGATCATGATCAACAATGGGGTTCATACATGGTCATGTTAACACAAATTGAAATTCCAGCAATCACGCAGGGGTTCAGCAACTTCAGTTTTTTTGATGTTCAACAACCCCGCCAGAACATCAGCAACAATAACAATGGCGCAGGTCCTTCCACTAACAACAGGGCAGAAGTAGACACTGTACATTCCGCCATGGCACAACAACAACAACCACATAAAGAGGAAGAAAGACAAATCGCAAACAACATAGTGGCGGACAGTCTAGGTCATAAAAAAGACGAGCTATTTGAACTAGATTACGACATGGACGCAACTGGTAACGATATTGACCAAAATGATGTTGAAGAAATGAATGCGATTGCGGCCATCATGGTTCGTAAGATCTCTCAACAAACAACACCTCCCACACAAGTTGTGCTACCCAATACCACCTGTACGAAACCATTTCATGGGTCAAGCCTACCATAAAAAACTACCATATTTTTTGCTTGCACTGCAGAAGTGGAATCATGGGACGGTCATAGAATAGCTAAACTACAACGCTCAAGACCCAGCAACAAAAATGATAGGTTATATGTTCTGGACATTCAAGCCTTGTATAGATGTGTTCTGATATTGTCATAGGGTGATTAGCATTGATGAAACTCAGTTGTATACAAAGTATAAGCACAAATTGCTCATTGCATGCATAATGGATGGTAACTAAAATGTGTTGCCTCTCGCATGCACATTGGTTGACGAGGAAACACGTTCATCCTGGTTATGGTTCCTATCAATGTTGAGCCTACATGTTATTAGACAAAATCAAGGTACATGCCTCATTTTAGATAGACATATAGGCGTAACTTTAGCAGTGGAACAACTAGCGGCATTTGAAGAGTCTCTTGGAACAACTATATAAACGCAAAGGTAAAAAATGTCCTCACCAAAGACCTATGTTGGAGTGTTGGGAATACTCCAATTGAGTTTGACTTCAACAAAATCATGGAGAAAATACGAGCAACTAAAATCAAGGCGATAAGATACCTAGACCGCATCGAATTGGAGAAATGAACAGTGTCTACAATGATGGAAAAATGACGAGCATAATAACCACAAATATGTCCGAATGCATTAACGGAACCTTCAGGGGTAGTCATCATTCGCCCATCATCACGTTCGTCGATCTCACCTTCAACCGCACCATAAATTGGTCCCATCAGCGTTCAATAATGGGAAATGGCATGCAAGCAAATAACTAACCATACATATGCCTATTACAACTCTTACAAAGATTCCTCTTGTTCGCATGTCATCGAGAACTTCACATACCATGAACGTACGATATCTATTCTTGCAATAGATGCAGGCCACGAGATTGGTCGTAGCTTTGTTGTAAAGCTAATTAAGGGTACCTGCTCTTGTAGGATTCGGCAACAATATGGCATGCCTTGCTCACATGCCCTAACAACAGCAACTTAGTTTTCAATGGACATTAGTCAATTGTTTGCGTGGTACTATAGTGTAGACTCATACCAACAAACATACGTGGGTAGATTCAAACCTATTTGGGACATATGTGGATAGATTCAAGCCTATTTGGGATAAAGCATATTGGTCAGAAACTGATTCCAAATTAGTCCACAATCCAAAGCAGTTAAAGGAGCAACTACGGGGCCATTACATTACCACTCATATTCATAATGAGATAGACCAATCACAAATAAGAGAAAGAGCAAGGCTACATGCACAACAATGGCAACAAGCTGGTACATAGCAACAATGATTTATTATCTATTCGTGCATTCTTTGATTTTGAGCATAAAGATTTAGTCTTCATTATCTTTTTCTATGTGGTATTTGATTAGTACAGTGGTGTTTTTAAATGAAGTTAAGTATTTCTTTGTTTTGTTTTGTTCAAATGCCTTGATGTTTTTATTCTTAATATTGAAATATAGAAGTTAAATTGTTTAAAGGCCTTAGATCTTGTTTGAGGTGGACGTACATGATGATAATCTCGAACTTGTTCTCATTTTTTCTTTTCCAGAAAATCCTTGAAAAAAAAATTAATGTTTGCTGAGGTTGGCAGTCTCAGCCAACACAAAAAAAAAAAAAAAAAAGAGATTAATGTTGGATGCGTTTGCCAAGCTCCTCCAACATAAAGAAAAAAATAATTTAAAAAAGGTTTAATGTTGGTCGAGTTTGCCAACATTTCTCCTCTACATAGTACAAGTATTGCTACAGGTTGAACTAGATTGGGAAACTCGTTCAAGGGTATTTGCGAAAATATTTTTGAAGAACTGGCATTTTGAAATTTATAAATTCAAAAAAGGGCAAATTAAATTTTTTTTCTCCGTTCGGGGATAGAATGGAAAAAAATTATATAAAACTATATTTGTTTAATCAAAAATTCTAGACAAAGAGAGTACAAAAATGGTTCTGGGTGATCGTACATAGAGCTATGGGGGTAAAATAGACATTGCCGTTGGACCCAACTCTAGGACCGCAGGTCCCATTGGCCATTAGGGCGCCATTGCCACAATGCAATTTTAGGGGTGAAAACGAAGCGAATCAGCTTGTGAGCATCGCAAATATCTCAAACTAGTTTGCTTGCAACTTGAGCTTAACCTCGAGCTCATTTTTAACTTTTTGTCTCTAGGCTCACGACTCCAACACATCATTGTAATAGTTTTTGTACTCTATGAATTTCTGTATTATTTTATTAATGTATATTTGTTATATTAGTACTAGATATGTATATTATATTGAATTGTGTTATTTATATTTCTTATTATAGATAATAATTTGAGAAAATAAAAAGCAAAATAAGTTAGAACAACTTTTTATCGTTTTATTAAATAAAAATTCTCAAGCTTGAACTGCTCAGATTTATTTGAAAATTCAATCTTATTCGAAATGAGGCGAGCTCAACTTGAGTTTTCATCAAGTCAAGCACGAGCTTCAACAAATTAAGTTCATTGATCTTAAACTCGAGCCTAATACATATTTTTTTAGCTCAAGCTCGAAAATTTTGATCAAACTCGGCTTAACTTGACTTGTTTGCCAAGTATGTATTTGGCTCGATTATTCTGGCAAGAGAAGGAATGCTAAGTCGAACTCAATAGAACCAGACAGACCCTAAAGTTCTGATATTGTTTGAATGCTGATAAAATAGTCAAAGAAAAAGAAGAATTAGTAGTACCTTTGGATGGAGCAGTACAAACGAAAAAATAGACTGCGCAAATACAAGTAAAAAATTTTACGACAATTTCAAGAAAAATATCAGCATTCCTAAGAAATGTCGTAGTCATATCTGTAACTGAAGAGCTCAAGAGGAGAAGGAAGAAAGTATTGGTTTAACTAAAATCAGCAATCACAATTCATCTTACACAGTGAAGGGGGGGCCTAAGCTATTGGGGCGGCCACAGCCTAAAAAGCCTCCATACGTTTTCTCACTAATACCTTTAACCTAAAATAAGGATGACCTCTAAACCCTAAGTGACCGACAGCAATAATACAAAAGCAACGGTAAAAGCTTACTACACATTCACAAGAGTTACCAACTTCTGTAGGAATTGGTTGCTATCAGTAGTCGAGCTTGTTCAAAGGAATGCTGATTTCTATGCAAATTGGTGAGGCTACTCTCTCTAGATCTGGACACTTGGCTGCTCAAAAGGAACGCGCACAAACAGACGTCCGTGCAGGCTAACCACAGCAGAAGTCTGAAGAGGATCGATTCTTGTAGGTAAGGTCACCACCTGAAAACCACCCGGTGGCATGTTAATCCTAAACTTTGATGAAAAGAAACGAAACATACTTATGAACTAAGTATTTTTGCTACAAGGTGCCCATCCCCCGATGCATATATACACGCATATAACCAGTCTAGGCAAAGAAATGAAGCAACTGTCAATTAATTCTTCTCTATTTTTGTTTTGACAAGGATGGAGAACCACTTTATTTAGTTAAAACTTTAGCACATAGGATAAAAACTTCATCAAATCATATTCATGCTATTACTTAAAAGAAGAAAGGATCAAGCTACCTTTTTGAATGGCGTAATTCCCCAAGGATTATCAACCTGCTCAGGTTGACCTGTTATGACTAAACGTCCAGCAGGATCCGATTGAACTCGCACCTGTATAAGGCAATGAATATCATATGCTCTCTACATTGAGAAAATGCAATTACTTCTTGTGCAAGATAGTCCAGCTCTCAATAAAAAAAGAGAAACAAACAAAATATCCCAAATATGGAAAATAGGAAAGTAAATCATCAAAAACAGCTACCGTTAACACAAGACTATCCCAACAATGTTGAAATGAAAAACACTTTGAAACACTTTTTTTTTAATTAAAAAAAAAGAAAAGAAAAACACTTGGAAACATGACAAGTGTAAGAAGAACCATTTCACCTCAATCATGGGCATAGCATCCACAAACTATGATATAAGAGGACTCTCCATCACTTGTACTAAAATTAAGTACTTTAACAAATAAGACAATAGCATAGAGCCTTGTATTCCTTTATTTATTTTACTTTTTGCAACTTCGTAACTGCACAACCCAAGGAAAGACAAAGGAAAGTGTAGGATAATAAGTCACAGGGAGCACACACCTCCTCACGCAACAGCCCTGGGACTAGGGCATAAACCTCGAAACAGTCTTTCTGCATGCATAAAACAGGTCATAGTCAATTCTTTCTGTGCATGGATGTGCAGTGTGAAGAGACAAATTGAAGATCTGGATGCAAACATACAGTTCGGCGCACATTAATCTTCACCCAATCAGATGGGGGCCCAACATCAACAACAGATGTAACCAGTCTACAAACCAAAAACACGGCACGTCATAAAATGTTAATTTATCATACATTCCATCAACAGTTGTACTACAAAAGTACTCCATTTTTATATACACCAGCTGAGCACAATTAGAGTTGTTATTTTGGCATATAAGTTAATTAAATGTTATTCCAGTTGGAAGGAAGAGAGGCAAAGCAATACAGCTTCAAATGTTCTATATACGAAGTTCTACAAGTATTTAGGAGAACCTGGACCTTATTAACATACTACCAATGCTGTGAAAGATTAGAGATGAATTTCTGGGACAAGAAAGAGATGCATTTCATCATCATCGTCACTGAGAATCAGATCGACTATGAGCAGCCTCTTGATTGATAAGAGGAACTCAGTTGCCAAGCATGTTTCTTTTACACATGAACATACATATAGAAGATCTGAGACCAACTAGCCAGAAACAGCACCATGTAAGTTGCTTTAAGTGCTACTGGCATCAACAGTTTTACGTAACAATGAAATGCAGACCTCAAGCACAAGGAAACCATCTACCTCCAACTAAACAGCTTGCTAACTTACAGAAGTGTTTCTAGTTCTTGCAGAAGGACAAAATATAAAGCAAGATACAGTACATAGAACTGAAACATGGGATCAAAACCAGTCAGATACAAGAGCTTAATCTAGGCCATGCACGCTGTCTACTGTTTAAAAGTATGGATAGTGGAGAAGATGAAAACACCCACTCGATGTAGTGCAGTAGAGTGGTGAAAAACCTGACCAGATACTGGATCCAACAAAAAGTAGGTCTAGTTTGAACCAACAATGAAATTGCACACATTCACACACACACGCACACACACACATGTAGGCATAACAACCTAATAAAAATTCTAACATAAAAATACGACACAAACCTAAATAAAACAAAATAGTCCTAAGGTCCAAGCCCAAGGACAGCCAATTGAACAAGCAGCTACAACTTTGTTCACGGAAGTATAAAAGGAAAAGAACAAGGTAGGGTTCATGGACCAAACCAATCCATTTTCAATCCATGGATTATATAAAATAAATGTTGACTGATCCATATGAGATGCAAACAGATATTTGTCACTCCTAGAAAGAGATCCATGGACTTATTAGACAAGTAAAATGAAACATCAGGTACACTTACATAGTCACAAAGAATGATAAGACATACCTAAAAATCAATATCAAATTCAAATTTGAATAACTGAAATTACACCATTCAAGAATATGGGCCTCATTCTAACAGTTACAAAAGAAGGTAACCAGAACACAGCCAGACTTAACTGCTTATTTGTTTCAGTTCGAGACACTTTACTTGAATTCTCCACTTCATTTGGTCTCTTCTGTTTGAGCGACCCTAATCATCAAATTGGACACAGAATAAGCCGACAAAAGGAAACAAAATATGATAATCTGAAGATGCGTCAAACATATAGTTTACCAATGCTTTTGAGATTTTTCTCACGCTTTGCCAAATTGTTAAGATTCTTGTCCTATCAAATATAATCGCAGAAGAGTTATAAAAAAACTGTATTGCATAGAGTCAACAGATGTAAACCTGCGAATGATTTTAAAAGGTTAATTCTCACAAACTCCTATAATTGGCTCACCAACCTCGCCATCACCAGAAAGGCGTTGGGATTGCCAACCTTGCATAGCACGAGCAGCAGCATCTCTTCGGGCCCTTCCTGATGCTGATCCTTGATGACCATTCCCCTGTATATTTAAATTATCAAATTTATATTACAGTTGCAGTTTTGCGCTGACATGCGATTTATTCAAAATATATATATACACACACACACACACACACACACACACACACTTAGAAACAGATATGTGTATATATAAATATACACTTAGAAACAGATATGTGACAAAAAATATTAAATGCATAACTCACATCACCATCAACACCAGAAGCTTCAGGAAGCTCTGCTGCCGGGAGTTGAAGCTCGCCACTTTGTGTCTTATGCCTTTCATATTCCAGAAGAGACTAATGCATATAGAAGTAAAATTTAGGTTGTGGATGTCCATAAAATGTGAAAGCCAATTAAGATTGCATCAGAGAAAAAATAAATAAATAAATAAATGCTCAAAAGAGCAATCTATATGAAAATGCAAGCTTTTCCATGTTACTCTTTCGCAACTAACAAGGCACGGACAGGATATCTAGTTTAAGTCATTTGAATACATGAAAGAGGATATAATGCCACAAATAGTTCATGTTTATTTCAGTGATCTGAACACAAAAGGTAGAAAAAGTTTAGCCGATGTCCCCGCAGCAGGATTTACCAAACTGTTGCTAATTGATAGAAACCAAATGACTGTTACAGCGGTAAAAGTTAAACCAGAATTGTCACCTTCTCATAGAAAATGCGGAATGTCCAAGATACTGTTGTACAAGTCCTGCAACAAGAAAAGACAGGAGTCTGTTGAACCAACTTTCAAAGCCTACATCGTTTTAAATTAATGTTGACAGAGCTGTATAAGCACACCAATTGAAGCAGCAAGAATGTGGAAAAGGAAATATTCAAAAAGACACCCCTTCCACAAACCAAGTAAAACCGCATCTCATTATTTGAATACAAAATACCTTCCTTTTTTCTTTTTCTTAAAAAAAAAGGAAAAAAAAACCTCGTCACTATAAAATCATTTATATGCTCATTGATTGACTAAAGGTTGTCTGATACATTCATGTACGGAGAACCTATCTCATTTATATAGATATGGGATTAGGGTTGCGGTACAAAAAAGGTAAGATACATTATGATATATTAACTAAAATGATAATGAATTGACGAAAGATAATATTACAAAATATTCTGACACTTCTCAAGCTGGAGCATGCATAAGAATCATGCTCAACCTGCTATACAAGACCCCAAGACAACAACCCATTCTATAACCCTAACATATAAAAGTAGCTTTCCTCCCCCTCAAGCTGAGCAAAGCTAGAAGGTTGAACCAACAAGGAGACAATGCAGCACCCTTGGCACAAAAGAACCCAATCATAAAAGATCACAACACATCGTGACATAACTAGGTAGACATGTTGAGATACAATAAGTTGTCTCAAATTGTGATAATTGCAAATAAGAGCACAACAAAAGTTGTGACAGAGATAGAAATCATGGCATAGTCATGGCAGGCTACACCAAACCGTAAATCACAATTTAATCATGACAGAAATCATGGAACTGTAACAAAAAAGATAAAATTCATGGTAAAAATGTGACAATATCAAACAGAAATCATGGCACAGCCATGACAGGCACATATAAAATCATGGCATACTCAGGAGAGAAGTATATAGAAATCACAGCGAAAGTTCTATGAAGCCGTGACAGGATTAAACCATTAAAATATTGACAACGAGACTCAGAAATAGGCCATAAAGTATGTTAATGGGCTGGCTTTATTTGCTTTTTGGCTGCTGTATTGACAGCAGGTGGAGGGGAGTTGAGTGGGGGTGGAGAGTAGTAGGCAGCAGCGTTGCTGAAAGGGGCTACAGTTTCTGACTCTTTAGGTCTCTGACTTTTTTTGTCCTTCTTTTCTTTTTTTCCTGGGAACCTGCTCTGTTACCATCTTGGAAGAGAAACTATTGCAGCAACTTGTGAATTCATGTATGAAGCACTTATCCTATTTATACAGATATGGATTACAGTTACAGTACAAAAATGGTAAGATACATTATGATCTATTAACTAAATTAAGCAATCAACTAAGAAAAGATAATATTACGAGATATTCTAATCCAACAGGACATCCGCACAACAATTGAAGACTTGCAGTTTGTTAAACCAAGAGAATTTCACAAAGAACTAGATGAGATAATAACTTCATATGTTTGATAATGTGTAGTCACACCAAATTGTCAAAAAAGAATAATGAAAAAGGAAAACACTGACAAAAAAAATCAAATAACAAGACGGTTGAAAGAATTTTTTTTTTTTTTTTTAAAAAAAGCCTTACTTTGGCGGATGGAACGACTCTCCAACCTGCCTCCACAACTTGGATCCAGTTACCTATTCAAATATCCAGAATTCGTGAGTTGAGTACTGAAATGGAAGTTGCAGATATTATCATCTAAAGCATTTCTTCAACACTAAAATGTCAACATGATTCAATGGTTGATTCACATAATTAAGCCAAATATACTTAAAGAAGTCCAAGTTTCTACATAAGAACAGTATTACCTGACTTCTTGTAACATATGGACAAAGTCAATTCTAACCACTATGACTGTGCCTAAGATTTTGCATCACTTGGCTGCGAAGTGTACTAGACTGCTAGAGTCTAGTTACTGCAACTGACCCCTCAAACTTTCCATATGGAAGGCCAGTTACAATCTACCTTAAATTTCCAACTATAGTAAGTCCAAACTCCTAGCAGATAATTTTTCTCATAAGCATAGTCCAGGCAAACAATAAGTATTTAAACTTTAAAGTCTGCACAAAGTTGTAGGTACAAGCCGAAAATCTAACAATAATTGAACAAATTCAAGGCAAATATGCATCCAAAAAAAAAATTAATAAATAATTCACAGCTAAATAAAATACAGGCCTAATACAATAGCAAACAGTTACATGGCGATATGATTTCAGGACAATCGCTGCCCATTTTTATTTGCTTCCTAGAGAAGTTATAGTGCCTCTGCCTTCTCCATATGGATATCATATCCTCTCCCCATCCTCTTTTTGCCCCTTGTAACACTAGCATCAAACGACTAGTTTTGTTGACATTTTTTTATGTTTAATCAGCTCATAATCTGCCATAGGACCTTTGTGGTGGGAAAACTTTATTATTAGGATCAAGAAACTATCATTACAACAATAGCTATATATATTTGCATAGCGCAACTATTATTTCCTTCTAGACTTGACAGTGCAAATGCTCAAGTGGGCAAGAACTGTTGCGCCCCCATAAGCACCATGGATGGGGGCTTTTCTCCTTGCCCCTTGGCTAATCACACTCCAAAGACATTCAAGTGAACCGCATGCAGGAAGCAATAATGGCTATACCATTAGGCCAACCAGAATAATAAAAGAACAATGGCAACGTTGCTGCAATGATGTGCTAGAATAATGTACATTCGCGACCAAGACACGACGTAAATAACCCATTACATCAGATTCATCAAAATAGATTAGTCAAGTGGCTAACATCTTCTCTGCTAGTTTGGCAAAAATTTTAGTCGTCATTATCCACCACAGGAAAAAATCGTATCCTTTCAGAAAAGAGTTTAGCAACATGTGTTCACCAAATATACGCATTAAATTATAATTCTCAAATTGACAAGAAGAAGTGGGGCAAAGTGTAAAGCTGGGCTAACAATACAAATACAGGATTTTACATCTAAAGCACAATATAAAATTATAGAGTGCTTTAGAAAGTATGTATATAGCATATACGCATTATAGAGTTATAGTGCAATAAGGTTTCATGCTCAGATTCATGTAGACAGATGTAAGTTAATGTCAGAGTATTAGATGCATGAAGGTGGGACAATTGGCTGATATTTGATAAGGGCATATTTCCGACAACCAGTGATTGATGTCCTCTTCCATGCTATTCAACTGCTAAAGTCAATCCATTCTACAGGAAGATTGTATCGTCTTTTCCATCAAGATTTTTGGCACACATAATATGGATGTAGCATCATCAACTTGTCTCAGATGTGGCAACTGACACAAGTTACCAAAATATGTTACTCAATCCTAATTCAGCAATGTGGGGGGTGGGGGGAAGCGGTCTGGAGACCTTCTGCTGTACGTGCATTACTTCTAATTCCTCATTAAACTGTAGTCAGGTAAACTATGCATCACACACACACACACATACACAAATAAGCCCAAACATAAACATGTACTATGGAACCACAAAACATTAATCCTTAATGCCAAATAAAGAGCAACATGTAGTATAAAGCACAGAAAAGTAAAAGATTATAAGGAAGATCAGAATATGCATACCCTGTCGTAGCCTCCCAACCTAATCACGGCCCTCCACAACCTAGCAGCCAAGGAAGTAAGGAGATAAAACTTTGTCACAAGAACAGAGTCATAAGAAAATTAACCGCACAGTCTGCTTACTTCAGGCAATTTAGTGGCTGCCCATAAAATTTGGGTGGTTTGAAGTCCATTGCCCGCTCCCGGTAAAAACTTTCAAGTTCCTTCATGAATGCTGCTTGATCCTCTGGTGTTCCATCATCACCCTCTCCCATCTAAAAATAAGTATAGACTTATATTAAAACAAGAAATTTGCAACAGTCATCGCTTGATATCTATATAAAATATTATAATTTTTTTTATGCTCTCATTCAAATATTATATTTATTACCAAAGGTAGTGTCGCTTGAGTAAAAACATTCTTGACTGTTCCTCCACTATAGTCTTCAGCCTTTGCAGGGCAATATATCTGGGAATTGGGGGTAGCAGCTTCATGCTGGGTTGCTAGTTTAGAATCTTTACCATCATGCTTAATAGCAGTTTCAACAGTCTTGGCATTCCCATCAGTTTCATGGCTAGCAAGAACTGTTTCCTCACACGCTTGCTTCGGATCATCTTTAACTGTTTTATCCTCATCCAAATTAGCAGCATCTTCCATCTCTTCATCCCTACCGTGCACAGCCTCCTCCAGCTCCACATTCCGCCTTTGAGGAGCTTCACTAGCAGTTAACTCAGTCAGAAGTTGCTCATTTTCACTAACATCATTCCCAGCATCAGTGTTTTCTGTCATCTTCTCACCTCCCACAACATGTTCAACACAATCTGCATCCTCCTTCCCAATTTCTTTGTGCTCTTCCTCTACAACATCGTCATTGGGCTTCTCCTCCACAGTTTTCACATGATTTCCACCCTCAATGCTATTCTCAGTGGACTTCTCTTCTTTCACCTCACTGGTTCCATTCTGTTCCACCACCTCGTTTTTGGCATCAGGTTGTTTCTCTAGTGCAGTTGTGGGATCAATTTGCTCTTTAGCCTCGGTTTGGTCATTGATTAGCTCTTCATTCTCACTTTTGGTATTGATTTGTTCAGGGAGTGAAGCCTCTATTGGATCATTGGTCTCACTCCTTGGGTTAGCCTGGTCTTTCACCTCAGTCTCATCTTCAGTCTTCTCTTTATTTTCAGTCTTCTGTTTATCTTCATCTCTGGATTTATCTATGCCTTGTCGACCGTTCTCCCTTTTATTTACATCCCCTAGGACATCCTCTGCACAGGGAATTTTTTCCCCTTTGCTTTCAACCTCAGCATCAAACACTTCACTTGAGGACTCTTGAACATTATTTTGAGAATCAGCAGGAAGCTTTTCGGCATCCTCCATCTCTACATCACTTTTGCTCATTTCAGTATCTACTCAAAAGCATATCGTCAACCAAGACATTTTCTTATAGATAGTTTTCATTACCAGGAGAAAAAGGAAAAGGAGAATAGCGAAACCCTCATGCAAAATACTCAATCATAACCTAAACAACGGAAAAAACACTAACCCTCAGTTTGGTTCTTGGCTTTTGGTAAGAAAAATATGTAGGAAAATTGTTTCTTTGCTTTAAATGATACTACTCTTAGCTTTTATTTTTGATCGTTTCATTTTCCTCCTACTTTTCCTCGTCAAAGTACTTATTCCAAACATAACATAAATTCCATTGGAAGTTATCATCCTAGAACAATCACGCCAATTTAGAACCCCAACTCCGCTGAAAATAAATGACAACTCAATTTACACGCCCATGAAGAAAAGAACAGAAACTACGGGGCCTAAAAAGAAAAAACACACACACGCACACGCACACGCACAAAAAGAAGGGGGGAAAAAGTAAAAAAACAAGAATGATTCTGTCTTTGCTAATTTCCAGATTCACATAAGCAGGAAAACATCAATTACATTTGGAAAGCACGTAGGAACGCGGCCAACAAGCGGAGAAGACAACCAAACACTTGCCCGGAGAAAACACGTGACGGCCGCGGGGGCCAGAGCTGAGAGACGTCAGAATCACGGCGCAATCAAATCTAGGGTTTGGCTATCGTTTCCCCCCAGAGTTAGAGCAAAATGAGGAGACAATGCGCAGGTGTGCAGATTTTTGCGCGCCTACAATTCGAGTGCGAAACTGCAAGGATCAACAGAAAAGGAAAAAGACAAAAAAAAGAAAGTTCATTTACAAGGCGAATCAAAGAGTACAGGCGTTTAAACTGCCAATCTTGGCGGCGAGGTGGAGACACAGAGCATCTGCTATGCAAACGCCTGAGGGAGAGAGAGAGAGAGAGAGAGAGTTAAGCTCTGTTTCTGCGGTTTCGTAGTTCAAAAGAACGGGTTTAGCTCAACGATGTAACAACACCTGGATATATTGAAATGTCGAGTATGCCCGTGTCAATTGGTTTGTAACGGATGGATTACGGAGGGTTGAAAAGTCTCCAACTTAATTCCCATTTTATCCTCATAATCTTTGGAAGTTAAAAGTAGATTGAGGAGATAAAATTAGATTTATCTCCCAAAAAAAAAACAACTTGCCATCTTATAAAGATTGAAAAATATTTGATTTTGTATTTTTTTTTCTATATATTGGAGATTTCATATTATTTATTCAGACAATAGAATAAGATCAATAAATTACGATATTATAAAATAAAATGTTGAAATACGATTTCATATTGTATATTTATATATGATTTAATTGGTAATTTTATTTAAACCAGTCGGTAGTGCATATTCAATGTGTGTGTAAAATAAAAAACTAAAATATAATTTAATTATATATATTTAAATTATGAACATAAAATTAAAATATTTATTAGATTTTATACATTATTATATATTTTTAAATTATTTATAATAAATGTATTTTATTAAATTTGTTATAAAAAAAATAGGATAAAATAAAGACAGAATTATAAGATTAATAAATAAATTAAAATTTTAAAAAAACGTTAAAGAGATATAAAAATAATATTATATTGATAGATGAGAGAGAATAAGAAAAGAAACAAACTAAAAATGCAATAATAGCGTGGAAAGATAGAGAAGATCACATAAATGAGAACGAATACATCAAAAGATCAATGTTATTATTAGAACCTGCTTTATTAATAGTATAAATAAATAATACTGAAAATGTTTTCCTAAAATCCAAAGTAGCCCCGTTTTATTGGGCTCGGATCTTAACAATATGTTTTAATTTTGTAAATGAGTGATTAAATTAATTTAGGATACTTTGACTTTATTTCTTTTGAATAATTACTTGATATTAAATAAGCTATAATCCCCCTAAAAAAAAAAAAAAGCTATAATCCCTAGCAGTCTACATCAATCTCATTATTATTTGGTTTTTCTAAAATTCACGATTTGCTATATGTTTTTTGGAGAGTGGCATAAGTCAAATAACTCAAATGCTTTGTAAAGTTCTGTCACATTAAATAAATTGTAATCTCTACCAATCTCCCAAGATATCTCCATAATTTATTTTTCTAAACGTATGATCTGTTGAGAATTTTCCACACTGTAAAATTAGGTAAAACGCCAAAACCTTGACTTATCTTCAAATAAATGTCGGCTTTAATATATAGGACGTACTAGTATAGAATTCGTGCTACGCTCAGTATGATTTTAAAGATATAATATCGTCAATAATTTATAAATATATTAAATTTAATTATTATAAAATATAAGATAAAAATGTAAATAGATACAAATATGAAAATATATATATATATATTTTGACTAGTAGAATAGATGAAAAAGTTAATATACTCTAATTATATCATGAGAGCATTTTAATATTTCATATATATTTATTTTCAAATTTCATGTTTATTCTTGAGCGTAATCTATATATTCCAAAGTATAATAATAATAATTCTACTACTACTACTACTACTACTACTACTACTACTACTACTACTAATAATAATAATAATAATAATAATAATAATAATAATAATAATAATAATAATAATACGTGACTATGAAACTTCCAATATCTCTTGATATCAACACCATTCAAAATAAAGAAGGAAAAAAATAATATATTCATCTACTTAGTTTGTGTCTTACTATTATTTAAATATATGTATTTTATTCTCATTGTTTAATAGAGCGGCTCACAAAACCAAAAAAAAAAACTGTAGAACAAATAAAGAAAACAAAAAATAGGAGGAAAAAACAATAGTAAGATGTAAAATAAATAATTAGTATTGTGCTCATATTCAAATTCTTAGATTTTATTAAAGGAAAATTAAATATTTCAAAACATGATGAAAAACAAAAATATGAGAAATCCAATTAACTAATATAACTATTTGATTAAAAAAATTAATAAAATAGACGATTAAAATGAATCCATCAAATTAAATAATTTTATAAAAATTGAATAAATAATAAGCATATTGGTTTGTAGTTATAACAACCGTTCATATACAAGTAAAAAGTTTATATCTAATGAATCACAGATTGAATTTATAAAATTCGAAAGAAGTAATAAAGAACAATAGATAAATTCTTATAAAAAAGAACTATAAATAAATAAATTAGATATGTCGACGGTTTAATGCCCAAAAAAATAAATTGTTTGATTTGTCATAATTTACATTTCGAATTGCAGCTAGAAATGCAAGTTAAGTTTCAAATTCGCAAAAGTGACTTGTAACAAACTCTTCTTGGTGTGATATTGGAGATTTCAATTAAAATTTTCATAATTGTCAAATTAAATAAGCTTACAAAATATCTTAACTATGAACCACATACAAAGTTGAAATTTCAAATCAAACATGTATATGCTAATGTAATGTATGATTATGGAATCAATAATAAGGGTGAAATAGAAAATTTATATGGTGAAGATAAAATTTAATATCTATAAAAAGTACAAAGCGTATATTTTTGCCATGAGGGGTAAATTACCGTTTCACCTTTAAATTGTAGATGCAACACCTAAGGACTCGTTTACATAATTGGATAAGGTCAGTTGGGTTTAATAAACATGAATTAACTAATGTTTACATAATAAGTTCAATATACCTATGTTAACCATTGGGGCCCCTGTTTGGTGCAGGTTATTGATGGTTTAAATTGACCAACCAAATTTGGTGAGTTAATTTTAACGTGAGATTTCTGGCTTGGTGTTTTTACCAACATAACCTCACTTGGACATATGAAATGACACCAAATGCCCTTGATGTACTTTTTATTTCTTTTGTATCAGAATTCCCTCACAACTCTCAGTTAGGGTTTCAAACAACATTGTTGAGGTTTGCCCCACTTCTCCTGTTTCCCTTTCTCTCTCTATTTTGTATTTCTTTTCGAATAAAATCAAAATAAATCCGTGAAACCCACATTTTTTGAAGGCCGACAAAGAGTCATTGCGCCATATCATGAACCATTCGACTTTGCTACTTGTTTTTTTTTTTTCCTGAAACCCTTTTGAGCTTTTTCTGATTTTGTTTGTTTTGTTGTAGTGGCCAATTGCGAGTTGCTTTGAAGTAGAGATTTTGAGGCTAGCATTCAAGATTTATGTCTACAGGGGAAAGAGATAGCTTGCGTCGATTGTAAGCTCCCAAATAGTTGCGTTATTGTGGCTCGATTAATTTTTTTGTTTGAGTTCTTTTTTTTTCCTGATTTTTGCACATAGTCGTTATTGTAGGCATTTGTCATGATTTTATTCAAGTTCTGAAGCTTTTCGATTTAACAATGCTTTTTTCGCCTCGTATGCGTTGTGGCCAATATTTAGTTAACTTTTTTTTTCTGCTTTCTTTTGCTGGAACTTGAAATCTTTAGTAGTTTTTTCCTTATTAGTTGTGTTAGTTTGTGATTATTTAGCGATTGTTGCCATGGATTATTGATAAAGCGAGTCTTTTCTCTTTGTTTGTTACGAATTCGGCACTGATAAAAGTGCTTGGTTGATGCTGCGGCGTTGTTTTTATAACAAGTACCTTGTTCTTGTTGTAGAAAAAATGGATATTGACAATGCCGATGGAGAATTGATTGTAGCATTAGAGGCAATTAGATTTCAGTTAATGGTAGTCTTATTTGTGACTTGCATCTTGTTTAAGCGGCGTCGCAAACAACAAGTTCGGCCTTTGCGCCGTAGGGTTGTTAAATATAACTCCCCTACACGTATAACCAAGCAAGTCGAACACCTTAACGATTTAGTTAATGCTACCGATGTTGATTGTGTTGACCAATTGAGGTTAGATAGAAATGCGTTTTTTGGATTGTGTTTTCTAGTACAAGAAGTTGGGGGTCTCCCTGTTAGAAGAGGTGTGTCTGTTGCCGAGCAAGTAGCTATGTTTCTTAGTATCCTGGCACATCACCAGAAAGTAAGAGTGGTCAAGAAAGCCTTTAAGCGGTCTGGCCGATCCGTGAGCATCTATTTCAACAATGTTTTAATGGCAATACTGAAATTATATCCAATGTTCATTGCCAACCCGGAGCCAGTACCTGCTGATAGCACGGACGAGTGTTGGAAATGGTTTAAGTTAAACAATTCTTTGTCTGGCTGACATTTATGTTTTTTCGTTGATGTAATATGAACCACTGTATATTTCTATACATATGGTTTATCTTGATTCTTCATCTAACATGCAATTTGAACTTCATGTTTGAAAATCCTTTTTAGGGTTGTCTTGGAGCTTTGGATGGGACTCACATTCCGGTTCGAGTCAATGAGGTAGACAAAGCTAAGTATAGATCACGCAAACGGGAGATTTGTGTGAATGTTCTCGCAGTGTGTGACAGGAGGATGAATTTTGTTTACGTCTTGAGTGGTTGGGAGGGTTCCGCGGCAGATGGCAGTGTTACATGATGCCATCATACGACCAAACAGTTTAAAAGTTCCAAGAGGTTAGTAGTGAATGAGTGTTATTATATTTGTTTTCTGTAAATAGTAAGTTAATATATAAAAACTTGGTTACAGGTCACTATTATTTATGTGATGCCGGATATACAAATGGCGAAGGCTTCTTGGCTCCATATCGAGGTGTTAGGTACCATTTGAAGGAGTGGGGAACTGGGACTGCTAGACCGCAAAATGCACGGGAACTTTTCAACTTAAGGCATTCGAAAGCTAGGAATCTAATAGAGCGGTCATTTGCAGCACTTAAAACCCGTTGGGCGATCTTATGCAGCAACTCATTCTATCCTATACAGACCCAAAACCACATCATAATTGCTTGCTGTCTTTTGCATAACTACATCCGACGTAAGATGCCCGTTGATCCAATTGAGCAATTTCTTCCAGAGTTCGCTGAAGAGAATATAAACGGGAATAATGTATTTATTGATCATATTCAGCCTAGTGTTGAGTGGACAACGTGGAGGGATGAGTTGGCAGATACAATGTACAATGAATGGCGAGGAGCCAATTAGGCATGGGTTCTAGGCAGAACAATTCTCTCATTCAAGTTGTGTTAGGGGTCTGTTACTTTGATGTTAAGATAGTGGGACTGTGTAGTTGCAATATTAGTGCAAACTTTATGAGGTCTAACTTTGGGAGATGTAATCTAATAGACTATAATGATGTAGTGGTTGATGTTTAGTAGTTTTTATGTGTTTATTTGCTAATCAAGTGAAATGTTTTGTATATGCGGTGTTTTGGTGTTGATACATTTTTGTTTTTGATCTTTAATTGTTTGTACCTTGCGTCGAATTGTTTGGTTATTGAACTGACTTTATTGGTACTTAGACAAACAATTATCTTGGTTGTTTTTGTTGAGACAGGTCTTTTTCCTATACCTTGTGCAAGCCTTATTGCTTATTACTGATTTTACATAGCAAATTATATGGATCTTCCTTTTTAATCTAATGATTTTTGAAATGCAGGGGAATGGCATTGCCATCGAGCAAAAGATTACCCGTTGCTGAGCAAAGATATGGACACAAACGACGTTCATGGACTACTACCGAGGAGAGGCTACTCATTGAGTGTTTCAAGGAAATCATCTCCGTAGGATGGAAGGCATCGAACGGGTTCCGCAATGGTTTCCTTGTTCAATTGGAACAAAGAATGCGGGAGGCACTTCCCAATACCGACCTACGGGCTGAGCCACATATTAGCTCAAAGTATGGAGCATGGAAAAAGGATTACTTCAACCTTACACTAGCACTAGGTAATAGCGGGTTCAACTGGATCGAGAGCACATTCCTTGTGGAGGCAACTCTGGCTGTTTGGGATAACTTCTTGCAGGTTCTTTGTATCCGTATTTTATCTCTTGTCTAAACTTTATTTGAATTCTCAAAATATGTCTTATTAAAGCATTTGTTGCACTACTGATTTTTACAGAAGTTTATAGTTATTTTTATATGGGACAGGCATTCCCGAAATTGAAGTATTTGCGCAAAAAGCCATTCCCTTATTACGAGGCTTGGATTGACATCTATGGGAAGGACCAAGCGACTGGGGAACGTGCAATGGATTGGACTACGGCTGCCAATGAAGACCATGTTGATTTGTCCATCAATGAAGAGCAAACTGAGGAGAACACTTACTACACACCTGAAACACAAACTGATGCTACCACTCAATCTTCAAATGGAAATCACAGGGACTCTGCTCAACACACAACCAGTTCGGGCAAGCGAAAAAGGACCACTTCAACTGATGATACTTTGTTGGAAGTGTGTGTTGGGTTTTGTGATAGGGCATCAGAGTCAATTCAACTAGTGGCAACTCGGGTCGGATCAGAGATTGATGCTACTAAGTCAAGGAAAGAAATTTTTGAGGCTATTGGAAAATTGCCAATGCAAATTCTCCGCAAGGACAAACTTAAAGCCTCTTACACCTTAGCCATGAACACGAAGGCGATGGACCTTTTCTTTAGTCTGCCGGAGGAGGACAAGATTGATATGGTGCAAATGGCGATTGATGGCCAGCTGAATTGGTTCCCCTAAGTTTGATATGATTTCCTCAATTTGTGAAACATTATTTTATTCAAGTTGTTATTTCATGTAACAAAACTTCACTTTTTGGCCCAAGTTTTGCTGGATGCATTGTAATGGTGGGCAATTCTTTTGTATAACTGTTATGCAGGAAATTGTGACTGTCATGGTGTGTCTAATTTGTGTTCTAGTGCATGTCTATTAGGATATGAAATATTTTAAGGATGTTACAGGTCTCTAAATGCTACGTTCCACGAATAATTTATGTACTGTGAACAGATTTATGTAGTTTTTCTTTTTTTGTGTTACTCATTTGTTTGTGGAATTTGCTACGGACATTTTTAAAAATTGCTCGCGTATTTTTGTGTATATGGAGATATATATTGATATTGGCACGTGATAAGCTTAAAATGTATACACTTTTATGGGCAACCTTTTGTGCTTTTCATTGATTTCTATTAAGGTTTTAAAGTTCTAAGGATGAAATTTGTGCTTTATGTAACAAAACCTTAATTTGATTAATTCAAAGTGTTTTTACACCCTTAAAGCTTTATTTTTTCAAGGTTTTGATGTCTATATCAACCCACAAGAGTTTCGTGAGGTTATTGCAAGAAATCGGGGCTGAAATTGAGCTAAAAAAATGGGTGCACGCGCCGGGACGGCTTAAGCCGTCCCGAATCATACGAAGCCGTCCCGACGCTCCAGCAGCCGCTGAAATGGTTCGATTTAGGACGGCTTAAGCCGTCCCGTTCAGCGAGGCCGTCCCGTTCGGTCCAGTGGGTGCTGAAAGTGTTCGATTTTGGCGTCCCAATGAAGAAGCCGTCTTGAAGAGTCCAGAAACGTATGAAAGTCTTCGATTTTGGACGGCCAAAGCCGTCCCGAGCTCCGAAGCCGTCCCGATTCAGTCCACCAATAAGGAAAGTTGTTTCCTATTAGGATTTTGACAACCGTTGCCCTACGCCTATATAAGGACTTTTTGTGCACGACTTTGGAGACTGTTCAGCTGATAATTCAAGGGGAATTCTAGGGCAAAAGCTTACAAAGGGTGACAATTCAAAAGCCAAGCTCCTCCATCCATCAAGATTCGCGTCAAAAGCTGAGTTTGCTTTTATGTTTTCTGTTAATTTCATCATGTTTTTGTTTTGTTTTCTTTTCGCTATGTCTAGCTAATTAAATCATAGGGTTCTAGGCTAGTCGTTGATGAAACCCTTGTGATTTTTGGTTGAACCTCATTGATTTTAATTTTACATATTTCCTATCTATAATTCAAGGTTTTTATTACTTGTGAATTTTTGGCCAATCTT
Source organism: Petrea volubilis (assembly GCA_026212405.1). Taxonomy (NCBI): domain Eukaryota; kingdom Viridiplantae; phylum Streptophyta; class Magnoliopsida; order Lamiales; family Verbenaceae; genus Petrea; species Petrea volubilis. The sequence goes on from CM047884.1 coordinate 19,963,029, forward strand.
TACAAGCTTTGAGATTTTATATTCGACTACGAAAGGGTGTATATAAAATCTAACTATTTGTGTTATAGACATAGGGGACGCATAGATTAGAAATAATCGTGCTCTTGTGCGATCGGTTAGGTTAATTAGCGAGGACTTATTAACTAACACAACTCTTGTGCGCAATGGGCCAAGGGATCCGTATGTGATCACGAAAGTAGACAAATAGCATTCCTTGGCACGTTTGTTTTACTTTCGAAAGGAGATTACAAATATTTTCGTGAGTTGGATCATGGGAAAATGTATTAATTAAAATCGATGGGGGTTTAATTGATCACGAGAGGGGGGGATTCAATCGACGATGCCTAGGCCCTAGCTAGTTTTTATTGATTTATTTGCCTTGATTTAGTTGTTTGTTTTTGTTTCATCTTATCCCGATCAATTTTCGAAGCTTAAACAATAAAAAATTTATAAGTTTGGTGCTTGGTAGCCCGTTCCTCGTGGAAACGATACTTTTACTTTCACTTTATTACTTGAGCGACCCATACACTTGTGGAAATTTCGCAACAAGTTTTTTGTGTATATGGAGATATATATTGATATTGGCACGTATTACAGTTAGAACACCAACCAATTAGTTCACTATCGCTTGATTTTTTTTTTCTATAAGTTATTGGTTTTGACAAACCGTTTCTGCCTCCTGTATAAACATTATGACAAATTGATGTTGAAAAAGAAACTATCTTTCTACATGGACTCCATTTTCTCAATTAACTATTTGATTGTCATATTGTTAATCGTGATTATACTATGTTTTACACCGTTGTAATTTGGCTCTATCGTTGACCGAATGAAAAATAAATTTAGTCTAAGTTAACTACTATATTAAGATCCCATTGCCATTTGATATTGTTTTGAAGGTAAAATATTTTCTTGATTATTATTTTTTTAAATAATAAATTTCCGTGTCATCTCGCAAGACAAAGTATTATTTCCTAACAACACTATATCTCATTGTTATTGTCAAAATATGTGGACTGTAAAAATTGGGGGATGCTATATTGCTAGATGAACCAAGCAAGAGAAAGTATATTTTCTTTTAAAGTGGAATGCTATCAATTTAAAATTTGGGGAATGTTATCCCAAGGGCAAAGAAGACCATTTGATATGGTAACCTACAACAACTCAAGTATGTGGTAAACAAACTCTATTTTTAAGAGAATAGTAAAGAGCACTTAACCCACAAAGTAAACATATTTTTTATCATGGTCTAAAACACCTAAACCCATGTGAAAAGTTACTTTAACCAAACACACATTATCCATTGATTTCGATGTAAACGAGTCCTAAAATGGTAAAAAGTGTGCGTGTGTGTGTGTATATTAAAATATTTGACACTTTAGCGTATACAATGAGTTAGTCTCTAACTAAGGTTTAAAATTTACAAGAGCTCAAGTTCGATAAGCTTCAAATTTTAAAATTGAGCTTAAACTCAAGCTAAAAATGCTGACCTTGTACTCAAACCATTTGCGATATAAATATATACACACAAATGCATGTGTGCAGTGACAGAGCGGGGGGTGGGGGTGGGGGTAGGGGTACAGCCCCACCCCCTCCCCCTCAATTTTTTTTAAAATTCATGTAGTATATATATTTATTAGAATTTCAATTTCGCCTCCTCCCCCAAAATAAAAATTTGACTTTTAAGTAAGTTATATAACAAAAATTTTAAATTTCTCTATTCTATTTTATTTTTGGTGATTTATTTTTACTCAGTCTCATTTACTATAATAATTAAATTCTCTCTCTCTCTCTCTCTCTCACTCTCTCTCTCTCTCTCGCTCCCCTCTTCAAAGTAGAGTATTAAAAATTCTATTAGATTTTACTTCTATCTTCTATTTTAATTAAAACACCAAAAATTCTATTAGAATTTTTCTTCTCTCACAAACCTAATAATATTTAATTTCTTATTCAAAAGAAACGTACAAGAAGATATTGTGTACTAAATTTAGAATTTATACATTTTTGTTTATTTTTTAATTGATTTTTGTGTAGAGATTTGAATCTTAGAATTGTTGATGTGAATCTTGATAGTTGTTCAATATTAAACTTAATGAATCTTTATGTTTATTTGTTGGGCTATTGAAGTTGACTGAATTTTACTAATTTGAGACATCATATTTAATTTGGATTGATTTGGGGAATGTGATGGAAACAAAAAAAAAAGAAAGAAAGAAAAAATATTTTTTGAACCTTGAATATATGTTTTTGACTATAAGAACAAAAAGAGAAGAAAAAAAATCAATTTGAATACCTTTTGAGTTTTGATTATATATCTTTATGAGGGTTTATGTCAATTTTGTTGAGTTTTGTTAAAAAAAATTTTATTAAGTATTTTATAAAAGCAATTCATTATCCACTATATTTGCTTCTTTTGAAATAGAGAATAACTTGTTATCTTTTACAATATCATTTTTTATATGTTATTTTGATTGCAACACTTCTAATTGGTCGTGTACACATAAATATGATAACCTTTGTTGTTTTATATGTTAATATTATATATAACATTTATATTTATACATTTTTATAACTAATGATCTCAAAAAAATTTCGCCCCCTCAATTCAATTCCTGACTTCGTCCCCACGTATGTGCCTCTGTAATGCTTTATTAAATTTTAATGCTATAAATAATATAAATATTCTTTCATCATACTTACACTATAATATTTACCTTATTAATTAATTTAACATACAATCTTAAACTGCTTTTAATATTTTTAATAAGTTATTATGATTGTTATCTTATTTAAATAAATATTTTTAATTTAACATTGATTTATTATAAAAGTTAACAAATAATTTCACTTTATTTTTCTATTTTTAAAACACTATAACATCATCGTTTGTTACTACTATTATTATATAATTTTAAAGACAAAAAATGAAAATAAGGATAGAGAGTTGGCTCATAAACTTTAAAACAATTATTTTTGAGCTTGAACACAGTTTATTAAAGTGCCTAAGTCGACCTTGAGTTCGATGAAATTAAGTATGAGTCGAGTTTTAATTGAGTCAATTTATCAAATTCATGAGTTGACTCGATTCATCGTTCCGTTCCATTCACACTCACTAAACATGCAATAATAATTCTGTATTTTTGTAATTTTTAAGTAGTTTCTAATTTCCAAGGTCTATAAATGTTTGTTCTACCTTTTCATGCTTTCAAATAATTTCGTTTCAGTGCCTATCTTCATGAGTGTGAAAAAGAGATGACTAGGAAAAAGATGTTAAAATAGTTGTAATTGGATAATGTTAATGTCACCGTCATTCGGATGGCACTACGTTTTTCCTATGATGGGAGAGATACTCAGCCCAAATCCGGTCCCCTCCTTTTTTTTTTTGTTTTAAGCTTTTTGGTCTCATGGACTCCCCTTCGTGGATGCTATCTATTTGAGGCATATTCAAAGGATGTTTTTAGTCATTAAATTAACATTAATGATATTATTATTATATTTTTAATGCCTTTTAATATTATTATTTTAAATACAACGACTAAAAATATCAATTAGATAATAGCTAATTGGATAAAATGAAATTTATCGCAGAAAAGATATGTAGTGAGCTCAATTACATGCCGCACTTGTTCATTTGGAGTTCCCAACAGTCTCCTTCCACATAAAAGGGAAAATTGTTTCATGGGTCATGTTTTAGATTCCGCATATGTATTCAACAATTGTAATATAGTCATATTATATATTTATATATATCTTTTAACAAATAAAATAATTACAAAATTAATCACAATCATTAGATATATACGTAGAGCTCAATATGTAATGTATAGAATAATTTCTGCACATAAAGATATCAAAATGTAGCAAGACGACCGCGTATAATGTATAATTTGAAGACACTTAAATGTTCATGGATATTTAGTCTTTTTTGTTCTCTATGCGAACTTTATAATTTGACAAATGAATTTTTTCTTTTCTTTTTTTTTTTGGGGGGGGTGGGGGGTGGGGGGTGGGGGGTGGGGTTGGGGGTTCAACTCTTAATTCGTATTAATTTAATGCATGTGCAAAGTAAGAAGAGATTATTTATAATATATACGTACATACATATGATACTTGTTTAAAAGAATTATTGAGAACTATGATATTTTTTGAATTGGGGTACATAAATACATGAAATAAAAATTAAATAAACACATACAAAAACCTAAGCATTAAGTTTTTAGAAGGATAACTCCTCTCTCTCTCTCTTTGGTTCCATTTCCTCTTTCTTATATAATTTTTTTTATTCCTATTTCGATTTTCAATTATTGTTTAGATTATTGTTTAGATAATAAAGAGTGAAATGCTCGTTGATTCTCAATTCTTCTTATTTTTTTCATACTATTTCTATGTAGAATTTCTAGGTTTTCATACTTAAATTACAGTTTCAATAACTGCTTGTCTCAGGCAATTAATTTTTTCTTTAGCAGTTTTTGTCTTACCAATATGTAAGTTTGGTTTTTGCCTTTTCTATTGATAGGTTTTGGTCATGTTTTCTAGATTTGTTTCAATTGATTTATGATGGAAAAAAGGGAATTTCCCAATGAGTTTTATGTCAAGTGTGTGGTCAAACACATTGCTAAATATAGTGGTGACATTGTGTGTATTGATCGCAACATGTTGGAGGGTCTACATACAGATTCGTGTTTCCTTGACTGATCGAGAACCACTCAAATATCGTTTAGGTGTCTGAGAAGCATTTAGATGGGTCAAAGAGGAAGGTTAGAGAAATATAATTTTGGAAAATGATGTTCTCTTGATATTTTACGCTTTTCATTTATCAGAATCTCTTTACTCGAACTATTCGCACTATGAATTGGTTATTCAAGATTGTCGTTTTGTTAACAAAAAATTGGACGACTTGCATTTTCATTTTGTAAAATAGTTTGCAAACCAAGCGTCTTATGTAATTGTTAGGCGGTCTGATTTTATATCAGATCCTATAAATTTAAATTATTGTCCTTGATTTTATGCATTCATCTATATTGGTTGACCTTTCTAATCATTAATAACATCACTAGTTTTTTTTTTTTTTGAAAAAAAAGGCATCCACTCTAGAAATGTATATACATGCACATAATCATATTTCTAAAATGAAAAAAAAAGTGAGCAAAACGCAATAGATATAAAAAAAAATGTGGTTGCATTTGGTTGTCCAAGATGCGGGTTTATTTTTATTTAATTACGCAATGAAATAGCAATATTTCATAATGGAGTGATTAATATGAATTTTGGAATCATTACAGTTACATTTACCATGTAAAGCTGATTCGCCAAGAATCTATTGTAATATACTGAACCAAGTTCCAATATTCATAATAATTATGAGTATATACTTTGACTGAAGTTTTTTTTATTTTTTTATGCCATTTTCTCCAATCTCGGTATAAATCAAAATTCTTTGTATTTTCTAACTTATTTGGTCTATTGTGTACATTGGCTTTTGTATTATTTGATGTTGTACAGATTTAACTCATATGCGATACCGCTGTAAGCAGTTTTCGATACTTTCCTAAGATTCTATTAGCTTTGTTAGAAAAGTCGAGGTTTATAAATTTCAAAACGGTTAAAAAGGTTGCCGCTTTTATAAAGGAGATACCAACATTACCCTACGCGTCCGCGAGGAGCGTTTTTTTATCTTTTATGTTTTTATTATTATTTTTTACCATTCTCATTTTGCAGTGCAGTAGCTTTGTATTTGTCATTTTTAAATATTTCTCATTTTACTAGTTAAATGCATGATAACATGTCTTATCTTCTTGTAGTTTATTTTGTACATATGACCCGAATCATGTATTAGAATACGTAATGCAATAAATAAATAAAGAGAAAATGAAACAAGAAATTTGAATCCGTCTGCTATGATTCAAATGATAGAATAAGTACAATATCATTTGAAAATATTTTTTCATTGGCAGGAGGCATGATTAGATGAAATGGCATTGGAGCATCTGTTTCAACCTCTTGTGCAATTTCCCAGTATCAAACTGTGAAAGCTGGACTGGGGCCAAACAAGATCTTCACAGTTTATTCTCATTCTCAATGTTAAATGTTACAGAAAGCAAGAAAGGTCTGAAATGATAGAACACAAAACTGGGTTTTTGACCTTCTCATCTAATCCTCCTAAAGCATAGATGTTATTACAATTAGAGGCACTTCTACAAGGGAGTACCCCCAACTGAAGGCGAGGACATCACGGACAGAATGTCCGTCGCAGAAGCCATGGCGCTCAGAGCAGCCTTAAGGACATCCTGAGAACATCCCGGTTTCACAATCCAACGCACCTGGAAAATGAATGGGGGAGAAAGAAATTAAGCCATTATTCAAGACACGAAATGAAGCTACATAAAAGGGGATGAATGTATTAAGAGATGTTAGACGTTGGGAGAGGAGGCTTTTGCATGTCTTAGGGCAGGGTCTTAGCCTCAAGACACGAATGTATTCTTCTCATATTACTAATATTTAGAATTTAATTAAAAAGAAAAAAATCCATCATAGTCAGAATCTAATAGAAACAGATAGTGAAATAAGAATAGAGAAATAGAACCTTGTCAAGATGCTCCTGCAATTTCTTGATGCGCCCCATATAATCCTGATCTTCAACACAAAGGGTTACAGCCTTTGCATCAGCACCAGGGCCGTCAAACTGAAGGGGTCCTGGGTTTCTATACACATCCTCCATCAAAAACTTGCTCAAATTTTGTCTCAACAGCCTATAGCAAGCAAAGCGAACACTGGCTTAGTCAAAAAAGCACCAAGAGATGTCTCATTATCAATGAAAAGATTGGGTTCAAATAAATGAATGCCATAATCTATTTCAAAAACCAATCTCAAATTTGACACGACAAAACATGAGAGAGCCAAATAAGACATACTCATAGGCCTTGCCCTTCAAATCAACAGTTGCTGGATGCAAGGCTGGCTTTCCAAGGTTTGAAGCACCGTTTCTATGACCATAGCGACTAACAGTCATCATAGCCTACGAGTTGAAAATGAAAATGAGAACTTTCTAACTACATTGTTACAAATATCAAAGAGCGGAAAAGAGAAAAGATCGAGGTCAGAGTAAATGTATTGTAAGTAACATTCCTGCTAGGCCATGATCAATATAAGGTAGGATTAGAAATCATACTGTTATAGGAGCTGCTCCACAGCGCCACTCGTTCACTGGGTTCTTCAAGTTTGTTACAGTTGCCATATAGCCATTCAAACCAGCAGCAATTATGTGATAGCCAATATGACCAAGCACCTGCAAAAAATCGTTTTTACTTTAAGTTCAGTTTTTGTGCACATGACCAATTAGATCACGACTCTGTGACACACACACTACATCACCCAGAGTGCAATTATCAGAACACCACAATGCTGATGATGGGCCTAAGGCCCCAACCACTCCCACCATTCACAAACCATATCTTTAGTTATACCAGTACAAGCCAAAATGCTAGAATTAAATCAAAATCAGAACTTACATAGGCATAGTCACAATCAAATTTTGATGGCAATGATCCACGAGCTTGATAACCGAAGAAGTGGCAAATTGCATTGAATTTCTTTCCCTTGTAGGTTCCTTGTTTCTGCACAAAGACACAATGAGATGCAGCAAAATTCCAATCTGTTCTACGACTCTACTTTAGAACTATCATATCAAGTAGCAGAAAATCAAAATAAGAAAGACAATATAAGGTAGAGTTTTAGCTTCATAGAATGAAGTGGCAAAATATCATCAATGCAGCCAAAATCTCCCAAGGACAAGAGAGACGTGAAGCCTCATTGAGTTCGGCTGGGTTCGAGAATGTTAATAGTTACAATGGACAACAGAGGCATTTGAGAATAATGTATTGGTTAACAATGGACAACAGAGGCATGCAGAAATAGTTACCAATCGCTTGTTCATTTCTATTTCAACAAGATGAGCTAGCAGTTTTTCCGTCTCAATCTGTCGAAGTGAGAAAAAAATATAGTTAAAAAATTATTTCTACCTTGTTCCAATATAAAATAAGGAATATTTAATTCAAGTACCTGAGATAGCTGTGCAGAGTCATCGGATTCTGGATGAAGAAGGAGCTATGACACAATATTGACTTTGGGTAAGCAAGATTATGCGTACAGATTAAATGATCTGAATATAACATGATAAGAAGCATCGAGAGGTACCTGCTTTCTTATAAATGGAGGCAGAAATTCGAACAGTGCAGATGCCCAAGGTGACAGTTTAGCAGAAATATTATCAGTAGAGACACCTTGCCTGAGCAGACCATGAATTTCCTGGGAAGCACAAAAATTTTGATAGAGATGCAAGATAAACTTTTATGCATATCAAATATGTCTATAGCACAAAAGCCAGGGCTTTCGTCCCAGGTTTCTTGGAGAACCTAAGCTCTCAGCAGGACTTGATTTAGGTTCACGGAGGAGAAAGGCACAATTAATTCATCAACACTTATTTTCAGAAGCAGCAGGGTTGGGGGGAAGAGGACGGAGCGAGAAGAGAAAAACAATCAAATCCAAGGTCGAAGACCAGTTTACCTGCAGCAGAGCATAGACTTCAGGAATGCTTTCTATGAGCCCTTCTGGCAATAGGATGACACCATGATATTTATCTGAAAAGGAGAACCAGTTAAGAGGCAATCAATAGCTACCGACACTATAATACCAATAAGAGCTCCAGATGAATTAACCTTGTTCAGCCCTTGCCTGAACTGCATCACATATTTGTTTCGTGATGTCAAAAAGTGTCAGCTTTGATGCTGCCACCTCCTCCGCAAGAATGACCTGAAAGAATGAATGAAGATCTCTAAGATACAAAGAAAACACAATATCTTGAAGCTCCATTTTTCTAATGGAAACTTCCAATCAAAATGAAAATAGGAGCCAATACAAACCATATTGGGATGAGATTGGATTGTGCATTCGAGTGCAACATGAGATGCCTTCCGCCCCATGAGTCGGATAAAATAGTAATACTGAAAGTCAACAGAGACAGAGAGAAGAAAAGTAACAAATGAAATAAGATGCAATGTTTGTTTCACATAAAGAATTATTTTGGTACAAAATTCACTATTTGAACTCTCTTCATTTGTTAAAAGACATCCCGATCAATTTATTAAGAGGAAAATGAAGATATGCAGAGAGTTCTCTAAACAGAACCCTAAAACACAAAATTCAGAAGTACATGAATAACTGACCTTCTCTGCGGAGAGCGCATCAGTGCAGACATTGCTAATCAGCTGGGAGTTAACCTGAAATAACCAAAAGAAGTCCTCAGCTTTCAACCATCACAACCACTGGGCTCCCCCCCCAGCCACACACACAGAGCGAGAACAAAATAAGCAATACAAAACTCAGGAAGAAAAGAAAAGGACGAATATATACAAGATGTCAGGAAGAAAAGTCTATTACCTTACATATTGTGTCAAAACCCACATTGGCCTCAACAAATTGATTTTTAAAATCACCATTTAAAGTAACGGGAATACCAACCACCTGCAGAAATTTAAAAACACTTTGTTCACCAATGGTTTAAAATACTGACAAAAGACAAATGAAACCAACAGGATACTTAAATAGTTCAAACTTGATGGATAATGATGTATATAATCAACATAAGATATTTAGAGCAACTAGGTTCACTGACCAAACAAAATAAAAAACTGGACCAATCAATATGTTTAATAAAAAAGAGTGTTGTGTGATATACCTTTGCTGGGCACTTTCTTTCAGCAAAAGTTTCTGCAAGTTGAGCAGCGTCTGTGTTTGATGTAACTCCTTCATAAGCAAGACATGACAGTGTCAGAAAACTATATACACCATAGTGTATCCACAAACCTTAAAGACAAAGAGGATACCTCCAATAACGACGAGAGCATCGAGCTTCAAATCTAGGCATGCTTTATGTGCTGCATTGACCTGCTCAGTTGTTCTAATTTGATCTTTTGTCCGTCCCAGCAAATCATAACCACCTTTACAAAAGAGGACCCAGTCAACATAAATTATTTCTGGAAGATTAAGTTACAAGTCAGGAATCAGGATATATGGCACTTTATGTACCTTGATTTTTGTAGGTCGCGAGAATCTCATCAGTAACCTCTAATGTTTTCTGTGCAAATAAACCTTCAGAACCACCTGGTAACACATGCATATGAAACTTTATTTTGTTAATCTTCACTTAAAAAAATGCAATCATCTCCCCGGCAGGCAAGACTCACACCGAGAAAGGGCTCAGCTGCGATAAACAATAAGGGAATACATAACAACCAATGGCCTGACTAACCAGACACAAGCATCGCCTAGACAAGAAAAGAGAAAAAAATTCAAAACTTCCACAAAAATAAATAAAATTAAGATAGAGGTACTTGATACGGGCATGAAACCACATATACAGGACAGAGAACTCCAAGCCTAACCAATTTCAAAAGCAAAAAGGGAACGCCATCAATCTAAGAAAGAGATAAGACTCCTTACCCAAAAATCCATGCAAAATACTTTTTGGGTTGTGCACTTTGAGGGCTTCAAAAAGACCCCAAATAACGTTATGCCCTCCGGGAGATTGTCTACCACAGAAAACCACTCCTACCCTGAGATAAGATAAAGAAAGTGAGCAAATGGCAACTCTAATTTAGTGGAGAAATAAACCTAGTTCATCACAAAGTTGAAATGCCAAATTTCTTGGCTATAAAATTTTGATATATCAAATATGATTAGCAAATGAACTCATTTAAGTAATAGAATTGAATAGCCAGTCAAATGTATACCTGAGTGCAGGATGCTCAGTAATTATTTGAGCATCAGGAACCTTAGCAGTTGCCCTCAAGAAGTGTGCTAGGGGTTTACCATAAGTGTGAGGAAAACACCTACTTATGGTGTGGGCGCCTGTGGGATCTGCTGCTGTGGTTGCATCACCGAACTCTACCCGGACGGTAGTTCCCTGATCAATTCAGTGATACATTGTAAGCAAATAAGAATATGTCTAAAGGCAAGTTATCAACCTCCAGAATAATAGAAAAAAATAAATAAAATAACAATATCAGCACGAGTGGCTTCTGCATATATTGAGAAACAAGGGAAATATGACAGATCAAAATTGAACCAATCATTACGTGCATGTATAAACAAATTAGGGTAGTAGGCTCAAACTGAGCCAACAATTGCATAGGTCAAATGACTTCAGAAACGAAAAGGAACTTTAAAGCCAGAAACCACAATTTGGAATTTCACCTCAGAAAACAGAGAGATACTTTTCAGTAGTTATTGTTGATAGATTATATATCTAGGTCAATCCGAAGAAAGTAAAATTTTATATCAACTATTAGGTACAGAATTTTAGTATTCTATACGACAAAATCAGGTGTAATTGTACAATACTGCAAAATCTACACCCAAGCTGTCGTAATTCTCTGGCAAAATGTTACCAAACAATACAGGATCAAAGACCATGAAAAAGCAAAACATTAACTTCTCCTTCTGCCAAAACAACAAATTTTAACTGAAGATATCCAATCCAATCAAATACAAAGCTTAACGGCTCCTAGACTTCACGACCCTCTACATTTCCACTACAAGTAAAGTATCCACTCTGTTCAACAAAAACAAAAACTACTTCACAATATGATACCCCATAAAAACCAGGACACGCATTGCATCAAAACACGTCAGATCTATTCTCCTGGACGTTAGCATGTCAAACCAAACTAGATTCATCAGGAGCGCCAAAATTATCTTCACTGAACCTCAGTTCTCAAAATCAATTCTCCACAACCAACAAAGCAGCACCAATGAAACAGAACTAAAAATTACAAAAACAAGGATTGCATGTACGTTCAAAAACACACACACACACACACAGAGATGAAGAATAACGGAGACCTGAAGGCAGGGCGGGAGTTCTGGTGTGTAGTGAGATCGAAGCTTTTGGAGATCAGAAAGCTCTCTTGCTATTCCGTAATCAGAATCCATTTTTTTTTTTTTTGCTTGAGATGATGATGTTCTCTCCAAATTCTCAACTTTGAACTATAATTCACAGTTCAGTTCACAACTTTCTCGCTTTACTTCACTACGAAAATGCCCAACATATATAGCATGGCCAGGGGCGGTAACACCAACCAAGCCACAGTTTTCATTTGACCTTCTGCGCCCTTTGTTTTCGTGCGAATTACACTACACTACCCCCTTTTCCTCTCGACTTAATTGACTAAAATACCCTTCAACCTAAGCCTGGATCAATGCCGAATTTTATAAACTATACTCGACTTTTGACAGTGGTATAATAACGGAAGTGGTTTCATTGATTTTTTAAATATTCGATATATTCATGATTGAATATGAAAGTCCGAGCATAACTTATGGAAAAGATACAAGATCGTCGCTTCTGTATTTTTTTCTTTTGATCTAATATTATAATATTAAGATAACTAAATAAAAATAGTTTTTTTTTTCATTTTTTCTTTCATTTCAGCTAGTTTAATTTTGTCCGTGAAACGCCTATGTGCTTTGTAAAAGTCTTTGTTTTTGGGCGTGACGGTGAGCAGCTTGAATAATTGGAAAGGATTAAAAAAAAAAAGAAGTACCATAAAAATCAAGGCGAAATAAAGATTTAAAGTTAATGAAGGTTTAAAGATTTTTGATTAACAAGAAATTTCACCATTCATTGTTTTCCTTATGAAATAATATTCCTCAGGGACTGAATTAACGCACAAAATTTATTACATTTCTTAAATTAGGGGGTGATAGCAAAAAAGTCAACTCATTGAAAATCATTAAAAGCAAAAGTAGAAATAAGGATAAAAATGCTTATTTTTTTATAGGCTATAGCTACTAACAACACCGCACATTTTATGTTTGTGCATAATATAAAAAATATATATTTCAATTTAGTATTTAAATTTTTTTAAGGATGAAAAAATATATATATTATTAAATTTCTTTTATAAGAATATTTTTTTAAGAATTATTTGAAATAATTTATTAAATTTTAATAATTTAAAAATAAAATAATTATATGAAATAAAATTACATGATAAAGAATAAACACAAAAAGAAAAAAAAACCAAGTAATTGTAATTAGAGAAAGTGGTTTGTGGGTTAAGAAGATGAGTTTTTAAAATTGAATGTAATATTACAATATTGACATTTTTATTTGCTTATTTATTGCACGTGTTTACTAATTAAAACGGTAAAATTGACACATCAAAATTTGGTATTCGAATTGAATCAATTTTATGTGAATTTTTAATTTTAACCACAATTTTACATATCTCTATTTATTCCATATAAAATTGAGGGCAAATTTTGTAAAATCACATAAATAACCGCCATTTGTGAGACAAAAACGACTTTCTTTTTATAATAGTATATAGACATCTAAACGCTTACGAGGCAGAAATTATAAAATAAAACTCATTTTAATAACTTTTTTCAGTCAAAACCACAATCGTTTGCTTTTTTTTTTCCCCCTCAACTTTTGCAAACTCCGTCTAAATTTCGTCGAGTGAACATTTCTAATGATTTTTTTTTTCTTATTTTTTCTTTGGAGAACATTCAAAAATTTCGTCTAAGTAAACATTCTAACGATTTTTTTATTTTTATTTTTTGGAAAACATTCTAATGATTATTTGAATGTGGGTGCACCGCGTGGAAACATATTTTCATTTCACACAAAATGGTAATGAGGATAAGAAGAAACCGTTTTTCTTTTCAATCAAATAGGTTGAAACACTTAATCTTTGTTTGGCAGTTACATCCACCTCTTAGGACTTTGGATTAATTCAAAAGCAAACATTATTGTCGTTGGTGTTGACCTCAATTCAGCTTTTATATGGGTTAAATTGCGGTTACCGTTGGTAAATAGAAAATTACTGCCGCTATGCCTTATCTTACCTTCACTTTTTTTCTATTGTCTTTAATAAAAATTCCATCTACTATTATCCCAATAGAATATGCTGATTCTAGAAAAATGGTACAATCATAATAAAGAACAGAATATTCGGCACCAACCCATATTTTCCTACTTTTACTGCTTCACCCGATACCATTACGGGTGATCGTGATTCGATTTTGATTTTTTTTAATTAATTTAAAACCATATTATAGTGTGTGATTTTTTAAAATATTGATTTTAAATTGTGGTTTTAGAAAATAAAATCGAGATGCGGTTTGAAGAGGTTCGATTCGGTTTGATGCGGTTGGGTGGTTTTGAATAACTAAACAAAATAATAAAGTCAAAGCAAAGAAAATTATTGTTTTTAATTACTTGTAGACATTCAAATCGACATTAAGAAAAATCATCTATGCATAACAATAAAATTTTGAAAATAAAAATTTAATATAACTAAGTTCTTAAAAAAAAGTATCAAACCTTCACAATTGAATTTGCTTGATTCCTCCTTGAATAGCAGTAACACCTATATTTGAGTTTGAAATATAAGTACTATATTATATTCTTTATATCAAATAGTAAAAATCTTATGTGAATAGAAACCTATTTCGTTAAGAATTAAGGCATGGATAAAATTGATGAGGTAAATTATATTTAATATTTCTAATCATGTCAGATTTCTTGTGAAACTTGAACACTTAACACAACTGAATTTATTTTTCTTTTAAGTTTTTTTTTTGTTTTGTGATGGAAATCTACATTCTACATGCAAATTGCATGATTTAAAATTTAAAAATAAAATTGACTTTTTAAATAATAAGTTAACAAATAACAACTAATGGAACATTTTAGAATTTAAACAAAATAATTAATAAATACAAACATATATATATATATATAGACTATAAGAGCAGTTCGATTCAGTACAGTTGATTACCAAAATTATAATCGAACCGTATACAATGCAATTTTGACTTGAACAATTAAACCATAGTTCTTTAAATAAATTGATGGAGACGGTTCGGTTCAGTGCAGTTCAAATGGTTTTTTAAAAAAAATTCTCAGCGCTAGCTACCGCACAAGAGGATTAATCTTAAAGCCTTGAACCATAAAGATGATAGTCAAAAAAATAAAAAATAAAACAAAAGAATAAAAGAAGATAAAGAAAGCACAGAACTGAAATGAACAAGTGAAAACAACTGTTTCCAGACTCAACATACAAAAGTAGGCTCACTTTATTATGGTGTCTATCCAGAAGGTGGAAGGGGTTGGGGTGGGGGCGAGGGGTTGGTAAGTTACACACACAACTAGCAGGAAACTATTGATACAGACTCATCCCAGAAGTGAAGTTACAGGACAACTTGGGCAGTCGACAACCTTAACTTCATCCTTGATCTTGAAGCTTTGCATCTCTTGCCCATCATAAATGAATGGGGTATAGACCTGTAAACCTTACTTGCTGCCCTTCTTGGAGCCACTGTTTCCCACTCTACGCCGCCCACATTTTCCAGAAGACCTGCTTCGAGAGTCGACAGTAGGTGGTGGCTGGGCAGAATTAGCAGGCATATGATGCCCAGGAACCCAAGCAGGGAACCCAGCAGCAGGGATTCTGTGTCATTCACCATACATATACCATTAACCCTCACTCTCTCAATAAGTGTGTAAACAGCTAAAAACAAGTGAATGCGTAAACAGCTAAAAACAAGTGGATATATAAACAGGATAAAAGCAGCAGCTGCACCACCACTGCAGCAAATATATAATCAGAACACTGAAGAGATGTTTCTTTGAGATACCAACATCACAGAAAGCTAACAGCATTGCCATTATGCAATAGAGGCTTGGAACAAGATGGGGTTAGGCAGTCCATTGCCGCCCGACAATGAGTACAACAAAGTTCATCATAACATTTAGAAAGATAAATGATAAAGATCGAAATTCATGGATCTCTAACTTCTACTGGTTGACTTAATCTTGATATATTATCACGTCAGCCTAAACGAGAGGTCGCATGTTCAAATATCTGTGTCACCCATTTATGGAGAATAGTTTCACGTGCAAGGCTGAACAAAGAAAAGAATAACACCAACACATGAGAGAGGACGCGTTATAGATATTTAATTATATTAAATATTTAATCTCTCTCTTCACTAAAATCTTAGACTTTTAGATGTTCGCTCTCTAGGGTTTACACTGGGTTCTATACACAACGCTTGCTTTCACTTATGACCCGTAGCAAACAGTGTCAGACAAAGCCTACTTGTTAAAATACAGAGAGAGAAAGAAAAGAAAAGAACCACTAGGAGCTTCAATTCACATAGATAGAAAAACAAGCATCTGCGAATTTATAAGAGTAAAAGAAGCATCAATGATCCTCCGACAAGTTATGCAACTAACATAGCTATTTCCCAACAAAAACATTTCATCACTTTAAAACTGGTTCATATTAGATTCAGTTATTGAGCATATAAAAACATAAAATGGCAGGAGAAGAAGTTTGTTTTGATCAATGTAGTAAGAAATTATACAAACGGGGACATTCTATCTGAACCATAAACAGAAATGTCCACGAACTGAACCACAGACAGAGTTGAAAGTCCTTACCCAACAGGAGCACAGCAGACTCCTGCTTGGTCATGGATGCATCAAATGCCGTGCCATTGTGCAACGTAAGCCGTAATGCTTGATTTTCAGCAAGATAGCACTGGAGCAAAATCCCCAGTCTCTTGCATTCTGCTTCGTAATACTTGCTCTTCATTTCGAGATCCTTCACATACATCTTCTTCCTTTCTCGTGATCTCACCGCCGCATCCCTATTCCTTATTTGCCTGGAAGATCATATCATATATACCTAATCAATGCACTTCCATATAACCAAAAACTCAATGCTCCTTGTGAGAAGATGCAAAAGGACAACAAAATTTGTCAAATACTCCAGCCAGTACCCTTACAACAGACAGCAGAAACATGGCACAAGGCCAGCATTAACCAAAGTCCAAGTTCTAAACCCATCTTCATATAGATAATGTTTCACAATGAGAATGAAAACAAAAATACACATGCATGCATACATCACTCCCCGTAAAAAGGAAGATACAAATATCATGAGATGCTGGCAATCATAACTACTCTACTTTCAAATTGTTATCACATTAAATCCGTATCACAAAGCAATTACATCTCTTCAATGCTCGTCAATGAGTCATCTTCACATATTCCCATTAACATTTAACTACAGCTTCAAACTGACAAACAATGTCATCGACTTTGTAGGATATGTGGAACTTGTAGGTTGTGGATTAGCACCAGTAGTTCAAATTTTCAGCGTAACGTAACTGGGACTGGGAAATTATGGCAGTTTTAAAAAATTAAAAAATTTTGGTAAACTATCAAAACCTAATTTATTAGTCGAAAATAACTTAGCAAAAAACATGTTGAAATGTCTTCCACGCCAAAGGAATATATCAGCTCAGAAAACAGTAAAGCAGGCTCCCTTTCCAGCATATGTATACAAACCCATAAAATTAAACAACAATCAAAACCCATTCCAAGCGGAAACTTAAGATCAAAATCAATACCTCTTTCGTTTCTTCGCAACGGGATCATCATTATCATCATCTACAACATCAACCACGTCATTCTCCTTCGTCTGTTGAACATCGGCGTCCTCCTGATGGGGCTTGTCATCCTCTTTCTCCTCTCCGTCCGTCTCAGCCTCACCCGACTCCGGACTGGTAGAACAATCCTTAGGCAGATCCGACCCGGACCCGGACCCAGAATCGGGCCCGGCCGGCGAATCTAGAAGCACATCCGCGAAAAACTCATCAACTAGAGTATTCTGATCTTTATCCCCTGGATGACTAGAGTCATCGCTCATGAGATACTGCTCTATGTACTCAATCGACAAAGAATCGGGCGAGTTACAGACCCCATCGGCGGCGGGCTGATCGCAGAAATCGATATTTATGTCATCAGGTAAATTATCTAACAGATGGTCCAAATCGATGAGCAGTTCATCTTCCGCAAATACAGGATCAACCATTTAACTCTCAATTCAAGACCAAAAAAGAAAAAAACAAGATAATCAAAGACGAAAAACAAAGAAACTAGAACTAGAAATTGAAAAAAGCAAAATTGTCTACAGGGGCGTAATCTACAAGGTGAATTAGAACCGGTTTAGGGTTTTGCAGATTTTATGGCGGGGGGTGTGCGGGGGTGTTTGGGGGGGGGGGGGGGAGCCATCTGCGAGGATGTTTCCGGTTCCTTGGCGGGTAAGGAGAAGGGGCTGGTGATCTGAGCCGTCGATGTGAATACGATCAAACGATTGGAGGAGCAACGTCATTCGACCAATCAAAAATCAAGTTCCCAGAAATGTCTCCGCGTGGTGCATTGGACCCACCAATCAAGCGTCAGTGACAACTGTAGATAATTAGAGTCGTAACTCGCAAGTCGTTGTTCCGGTGAAATTAAATCTTCTTAATTGTTGTTTTAACAATTCAAATTATGACATATTCAAAGCTGCTGAATGCTGATAATTACCAGTGTAAATCCCTAATGCTTGATCATTTTTTTTTTAATTTTTTTCTTCCTGAAATTCCATTTTCACCATTCTAGTCAAGTAATCGGAACACACATTAATTCCTAAATTAGTACACATGGTCTTTCATATTTATACTATTTATAAAAAGATAATACCATTTAACAACTATCCTTGATTTGTCTATATTTTTTGTATGTCATTCTTTCTTTCTTTTTTTTTTTTTTAATATCTCTCCTCTCTCTCTCTCTCTCTCTCTCTCTCTCCTCTTTTATATTCCACTAATCTTCAATATAATTTTTTTTACATTTTTTGTAATTTTTTCTTAATTTTTTTATTTTAAATTATTTTATTTTTACTTAACGCTAATTTCTTGAATCTATTAAAATAGTTAAATATTAATTTGATAGTATAAATAGTACCATAATTTTAGTTTGTCATTAAATTTTATTAATTTTTAATATGCACACACATCAAATGTGTCAATATTATTAATTAAACATAATTATGTTTGTTTTGTAGTTAGTTATTCTTTATAAATTGAATTCATACAAGTATAAACATAGATTGAGCCATAAATTTTATTTGTGGGATTAAATTGAATTCATAAACAAAAATATAAACATATAAGAATATACAATACATTATATATTGTATTTTAAAAACTACATTAGATTCAAAAATGGATCATTAATGTATTGTACTTTTTAAAATTAATTTAAAAAATATAATCCAGTCCAATGTAGATGTATATGTAATTTATCATAATTTTTTTTTTAAAAAGGCAAAGTACAAAAAAGTTTAAAAGGAAAGATAGAATTGATATGGAGTAAGGATATTTTAGTATTTTTAAAGATAAAGGGGCTTGTTGACCTCTTATTTCATTTAAGGGGGTTTTACATCCATTTTCAATTCTATAAAAGGGTCATAGCAATTAGCTCCATATTTTTAATCGAATATTCTCCAAACCATCATCGAAAGTGTCATTACCTAGAACACCATTTATAAATGTTGGGCACCACAATTGCACATTTGTAAAGGTTGGATACTAAAGTGCAAAATACTTCAAATGTTGGGGTGTTTAACATATTTTATCTTTTTTTTTTTAATCTTTTCTCTCCTCTCTCCTATTTCACATTTTTTTAAAACTTTATCTCCATTCTTTTTCTCTCCCCCCCTCTCCTCTCTCTCTCTCTCTCTCTCTATCCTCTTTTATCTCCCACTATTTTTCAATACAATTTTCTTTTATTTTTTTTTGTAATTATTTTCTGAAATTTTCATTTTAGATTATTTTTTACTTAACACTAATTTTATAAATCTATTAAAACTGTTAAAATCTATTTTGGTAGTATAGTACTATCAAAACTTTAATATATAATTAAATTATATTATTTTTTTATCATACATACACACTGAATGTGTCAGTATTACTAGTTGAAATAACACCCTAAAATAACGATTTCATGTGTTGGTCTGGTTGTATTCCGTACTACATGTGGTGTATAGTACACGTACAAAATTTGGTGAATTAAAAACAAAAAAAAAATTATCCATCCAATGAATTCAACGTATTAATAAAGTGATTTTCCTCTACTCCCTCCACTTCCCTCTCTTCTTTTATCTACTCATCCTCTACGTTGAATGTATAAAATCTAGTTTCTTTATAATTTTATATCAAAAATTAATTATTTAATCAAATTATTTTTTCGAATTGCTGAAATTGGAGCTCCGCCTAGTGATAGTTCAAAATGCTCTAGTCTCTTGTGTAAATTCCGGATGGAATTTGGTTTAACACGTATGCAATTACTTTCTTATCCCTAGAATTTGTGTAGCGAGATGTTTAAGTAACGAAGGGTTCGGCGGTGGTTGGTTAAAAACTTGGCTTACACCAAGACCAAGTTAAGTTGTCACCCTCTTGTGTTTGACAAGTCTAATTTAAAATCTGTTTGGATAGATTTTTTTTTTTTAGAGGGAATCACTTATTTTTATTTTTTTAATAAAAATAGCATTAGTGAAAAAAATTGTATTTGATTAAGTATATATATATATATATAAAAGCTTAAAAGAGGCTTTTTTTTTTTTGTTTTTCAAAAGCTATTCAAAATTACTCCAAATAAAAAATACATTTTAACATATTTTTAATTACTACATTCAAACGCAAAATTATTTAATTTAAAAAAAAACTCTACTATAATAAAAAATACAATTTGATAAGAACATTTTTATCCTTCCAAATGGGGCCTTTGGTTGATTCGTCGGTGAAATTACTAGCTTGTCCTTGCCACTTAATAGCAAAACATCTCGATGGCCGATGCCTGAGCAAGAACAATAATTGTTCTGATCTCCCAATTGGAACACAGAGCTGTGCGCCTGGTTACCATTCGAAACCCCAAATGTGTGTTGAGTTTGCAATTATGAAAAAATAACTGGGGAAAAAATAAAAAATAAAAAATAAAAAATAAAAAGGAACATAAACAAAGATTACACAAAATTATTATATAATTGTAAGCAACAGTCCTCTTTTCCACATCAAGGACAATTGGGAAGGAGATTTTATCTTCGCATAATGGTGTTGAATTGAGTGACACAGAGGTAATACCGGCTGTAGTTCCAATTTCTAAAGGAGGGTTTTCAATTTTAGGCTACACCATAACAAGCAAAATTCTGCCAAAGTATCAAATAAGGCATTCGAATCTTTTTAACGTGTTTGAATAATTTCATGCTACAATGAATTTAAAATTCATTTCAAGTTATTCTTCGAACCATTGCAGGGAACTGGAAATTATTCTTACATTAAATCATTTGAAGTCGTCCTAGAAATTCTTCCTCTAAATCAAAATCCTTTAATTCGAATGTAACCTAGAAGAAAACAAATTTGGCTCCGGATTTCTTTCAAAACGAACTACATTATTCTTATATGTCAGCTCACTACTCGTATACATTTACCTTTCATCCCGTCCAAACGAGCTCTAAGCCTAGGACTAAAATCCATCAACTGCATCCTAGAAATGACTTAGCTAGTTCTGCTCTAAGAAATCCTCCTGGGAACGTGGAATCTCAGAAATCCCACAAGTTGTAGATAGTTCTGCTCCAAGAAGTCCTCTTGTACAAGAAGAAAAGGTAAAATCAGTTTCACACGAATAGCATGCTCTAGTGAAAAATGATGTCCCTGAAGTGACAAAAATTAAGTTAAAAGCCAAAGGCTATGTCCAAATCAAGATGCTTATTCCATACTGTCTCACAACTCTCACCAATGCATGCCACTCAGTAGCAACTAGTGAACGACAGATGTACAGAAAGAGCAGAGCACTCTTCTCTTTGCCTATGATGCAAATAGATCAGTAATTCACGACTTACAATTCACATAGATAAGAAGATACATTACCCAACCGTGAAGGGTTGTTTGTTTCTCCTGCAGATTCAATAACAGACATGCCCTTCCGTTGAGCTAACAAGCGAATTTGGCATCTCACAAGAAGATCTTAATAACTGCAATATTCTGGCAGTTCCAGTTGCTCCCTTAGCATCAATACTTAGCAAACTTATCAATGCAAGCTCGGCTGACTGCAGGTTGTTCGGCCACAGCTCACTTCCAAATTCTTCCGAAGATGGATTTCAATGTACAGCCCCGTTGAAAGCAGGACGGTCCACCAAGAAGCTACAGCTGTGAAACTAGACTTCAATATAAATTTTTTCTAATGCAAGAAATCTTCCGTATCAGCTTATTCTCCTTTCACACTATGCATTTATCCATTACAGCCTCCATAGTTTCACCTCAGGCATATTAAAATATTCACTAATTCATCACTCCTAGGAGAAAGTTTATTCCCCAGTCTGGCCACACATTTCAGAACTCTAAATAATGTTCTTTTCATAAAACAAGCAGAAGTTCACTAGAGGAGGTTATATTCTAATGATCTAGTCGCCCAAAACCTGAAGAATGTTATAAAAGATGTGGCACAAACAAAAGCCGAATTGTTAAAAACAGAACACACTCCTAATCAACATAAAAGGGCTTGAGAAATGTAAAACCACCAAATAACTAGCAAAGAAGAACATCAATAACCATAAATATAAACAGCACAGTACAGAAAGGAAGTATGTTAAGCCCTCATAAAGACAGCCACAAACACAAGCCACCCGTCTGAAACAATAAATTTAGAGAAAAATAGGATGCTCATGGTTAAAATCATCTAAATCCTCAATCATTATCTCATACAGAAACAAACATACTCCTAAAAAGCTAAAATTTATAAAATGCACATGTAGTCCCCAACTATGATCCTAGACTACCAAACTATTGCAATGCCAATAAAAAAGTAGATAAAGAAGATGCAATTGTGCCAGCAGCATCACAGCCCCTTCTCCTCCCTCTCCCGATTCCACTGCTCGATCCTAGCTCTACGCTCCTCGCTCCCTTCCCTCACCGGACTCCTGCTTCTCCTTGGACTCCCTCCATGCCTTCTCCTTTCACTCTCATGCCTTCCCCCATGCCTATCACTCCCACTCCTTCTATCACGGTGATCTCTCCTATCATAATCCCTATCTCTATCCCTGTCCCTCTCTCGCCTATGGTTATGGGGCCGGGGACTCACACTCCTGCTGCGGCTCCTACTACTCCCCCAAAACCTGCTCTGTCGCTTACCGAAAAGCTTCCTCCTCAGCTCCCTACCGATCATCTTGACATGCATAAAATTGCAATAGCCGCCGCGATTACAGCTATTCTCCTCGAACTGCCGACAGGTGGCCTCTCGAAAATCGGTGACGGGCGAAAAGTCGGCGATGATGGGGCGGCCGGAGTAGTACCTCCCCTGCAAGGCGTTGAGAGCCGCGGCGGCCTGATCCTCCTCTTTGAACTGGACGTAGACGTTCCCGATCATGTGGTCGGCGAGGTTGTCGCAGACGTTGAGGCTCTCGATTTCGCCGAATTTGCTGAGCTCCTCGAATATGTCCTCGTAGAAGTCCTCGAAATGCTCCTGGATCTTGTCGGGGTCGATGGCTTGGCCCTGGGCGTCGACGCCGGGGTTGATCATGTCGGGGCGCTGGTACATGTTGGAGAGCAGCAGCGTCGGAGATATCGTCGGCCGGTTATGGAGGCGGGAGCAGCGGTCGCCGTGGCGGCAAGCCCCGATCTTGAAGTAGAATGGGCAGTTAACGCGATCTTTCTCCGTCCCGAATATGGAGGCCAAGTGCTCCGCCATTGTTTACAGATTGAAAAAGCTCGATTTGCTGAAATTGTAGAAAGGAGTGATTGAAAAGGGGAAGAATTGATTTGTTTTAGGGTTCGAGAATGTTCAAAAACCCTAGAATTTTTTGCAGCTGGAATATAAAACAAATGGAAATGGAACTTGCACTGTGTCACAGTGAGTAGTAATAGTAGTACGGGGAAGAAAGGTGGAAGCTGAACTGACAGAAATACCCTTCCTCCGCCATTTATAGTCGTACTCTTTTTTTTTTTGCTAGATATTTATAGTCGTACTTTGAGACGGCGTTTCACTAGACTTTATTTCACATAAATTTAAGCAAATTATACCTGCACCCCTTTGCACCCCTTCAGTGTGGTATAATTATAAATTAATTTTTATAATTTTAAAAATTATAAATAACTTCTAAGATATATATTAATTTTATAAAATTTATCTTTTATTTTATAATTAATTACAATTTAGCCTGCTGTGGTTTTACCAAAATGTTAAAAACTCTCATGGTTTAACAATAGGTTAAAAAGCTCCAATGTTTTTGAAAACATTGCGCATTTTACCAAGATAATAGAGAGTGAAATACACCCACCTTTGGTGTGAATATGCGAGTAATTTGGCCTTCTTTGACTTCTGAAAAGTGGTGAAATAACTAAAATGTCCCTAAACAAAAATATATTTGATGTTGCCACCGTCGTTGCCGCTTGCCACGTTCAAAAATTGCTAATCCGCGTGTCTTATCAAATTAAATCAAACCCCTTAACAATTTCGCCAAATATCTAATCGCACACGACCCAACTAATTTTCTATGGCAAAGATGGCTCAAAACAACGGCAATTAATAACTTAATATATATACCCAATTTCTTGATGTATGCATTGAAAATTTATGACAAATATAAATTGACATGTGTAGAGTTTCTTTTAAAAAATAATCAATTATATTTTTATTTTTATTTTGGAATCTTTTAAATTAAATACTAAAATTAAATAAAATATTTAATTGGTGATTAAATCAAATATTTTAATATTTAAATATTTGGCAATAAAAGTCGTATCTTGAAAATAAGAAATCCATATATTGATATTTTGGCAATTCACATCACAGCTTGCGATCAAGACAGTAAATTGCTACCAAGTATTGAATGGTCAATCAAATCACGCCACATCATCAAGTGAATATTGCAAAAATTCATTTCCTTCACTTATAAATAGGGGTCATTTCTATGAGCTAAAGACACAATAACAGGAGAGACACAAGAAAAGGTCTTCATTCGAGGAAGTCCTGAAATTCTCTCAAGAAGATTCGAAGTGATCAAGGCGAAGTTCCCGGAGTTCTTCACGAAAATTATCTAAATCAAGACGTTCGATTTGTAGTTAATGTGCTATCAACGTTCTTTTCAAATTTATATCAAATCAAGGTCACGGCTGACATTTATCGAAATTTTCGAAATTTGATTCGTAATCGAGCTACAAAGCATACGAATCGCATTATTGAAAATAAAATTAACTTTGAAGGAAGAATAAGAGGATTAAAATGAGAGATTATACCCACATTCTTTTTATTTAATTTTTGAAATTCAATTTGTATTATATTTCCTGTTTTCTAATTCGATTTGTGTTACACTTGGGCATCCCAAGAAAAAACCGAGACCAAAAATTACTCAGAAAATGTGTGTTAGTGTGTGTGTGCATGTGTTTGTGCGTGTTTGTGTTCGTGTTTGTGTTTGTGTTTGATGTGTGTGCTAGTGTGTGTGCATGTTCGTGTTTGTTGTGTGTTTTAGTGTTTGTGTTTATAATATATTTTATTTATATTTTGTATAAATTATATATTTTTTATATTTAAGGATCGTTTTTGACCGCTTATTTTTTAAACTAAAGATCTAATGATTCATGATAATAGGGGTATAACAAGTATTTCATGTCAAAATTTAATGCTATTAATTCTTATGAAAAAATGAGCAAATTTTCAAAAACACGAGGGCTTTTTAACATATTTTTAAACCGTAGGGGGTAATTCAAAATTCCGCCTTTATTTTATAAAGGCGGAATATAACTGGGAGTTGTACTTCTGTTATTTTTGATAGGATTTCGAGATAAGATTCGCACGATTTTGACAAATTTACGATGCAAAAGATATATATGAAGTCAATTTTTTTAAAAAAAGTAGTGGTAATATCAAATTATAGATGGTAATGTGCAATGGTGTTTGTGGTGATATAAAGTAAAATTATTTCACGAATGTTGGTGGAATAACAAAATTGATTGAAATATTTTGTTAGGCCTGATGAGACGTATCTCTTGATGGTCGGGTTAATTGCTATAGTTGAAGAAAAGTTATTTTTTGGCATCTCTATTAATATCTACAAGAATGCTTTAAACATCGAGGGAGTATTTTATAATTCTTAAAATAAGAGGGACTAGTTTATAATTACATTATATCTCAAGCATTGTAGATATAATTTGCCCTATTTTTAAAATATGTTTTCATATTTAAAAATATTAATATTAATCCTATTTCTTCATTGAATTTAAACACTTGGGTGGTTGGAAAATACAAGTTTTCACATTTTGCCTATCTTAGAATTGCTAATATCTGTGTAAAAAAATTACTTGGTGGTATTATTAGCTTTCCAAATACAAATAAAGCTCCTGTAAGATTGGCTGGCGTACGCAGCGGATTACCGATGTTTTAAACCCTATTGTCGCCAAAACCCTACTAACGCCGAAACCCTTGCAGCATACGAAGCCGTGTACTTGGCATGAAGACGAGGCTGGACCAATATTTTCCTTGAATGGGATAACCTTACTTTAATTACGAGTTTGCAGAGTAGTAACGATGATGTTTCTTTTATTTGTCATCTTATTTCTAGCATTAAGGCGTTATTATGTTGTTTTGAGTCGTTTTTCATTTCCCACGTTGGCCGATCCAACAATAGAGTGGCACAATGGCTTGCTAGGAACGCCACTCCCAATTCAAAGGGATTGGCGAATATTCCTACGAATACAGTTGGAATTGTAACAACGGATGTTGAGACTTAAATAAAGATGGGTTACTTGATTTCAAACAAAAAATAAATGATGATTGATTTTATATTTGTTTTATTTGATAAAAAAATATTTATATGCGCGATATGATTAAGTAACACCCGGTTAGTGCATATTTGAAAGCATACTCAATCTGTAACTGAATATTATTGCCTTGCAAGGTAGCATAGGGCTTTTAAGTAACCATCCACAAAATAAAATATCTGCAACCACTAATTCTCGTATTCTCTAGGAGCCAAAGGGGCCTTTTATATAATATAACTATCTGCTCCAAAAACAATAGCAAAACAATTAGCTGAAAATAGGCTAGTCAATGGGTAGGATTTTACTCTACCCTAACCCTAACCCCAAAAATATCCGATTAAAAATACTCTATACTCTATCCTACCCTGTTTAAATATTTACCAATTAGGTATGTCTATTGGGTATACCCTATCCGGACCCTACCCAATCATATCTTTTTTTTATTTGTCTTTTTTTTTAGCTCACACACACACACACACACACACACATTTACACACACGGTTAACACATACACACGCATTTACACACACTGCACACACACACACACACACACACACACACACACACACTGCACGTACACATTTTTCACACTGCACACACACACACATATTTTTTCGCAGACATACACACACTGTGGTTAACACAAACTGTACACACACTTTACACATAGTTTTCACACACACACACACAGATAGTTTTCACACTGCACACACACACACACATTTTTTTCACACACTGCACACACACACACACATTTTTTTCACACACTGCACACACACACATTTTTTTCATATATACATACACACTGTGCGCACACACACACACACACTGCACTCATATTTTTCACACATTACACACACACTGTGTGTAAACACACATACTGCACACACAAACATACACTGCACATTTCATACACAGCGTGTGCAAACTTTGTGTGTGTACAGTGTTTGTGTGTGAAAAATGTGCATGCACACACTATGTGAAAACTGTGTGTGTGTGTGCGCGTGTGTGCAGTATGTATGCAATGTGCGTGTATGAAAAATTGTATGGTGTATGAATACCCATTGGGTATCATTACCCACCCATTGGGTATCATTACCCAATGGGTAGGAACGGATAAGGCCCTACCCTAACCTATTCATTTGTAGGAGTCTGGGTTATGATAGAGTATGAGTAGATTTTAAAATTTCAAAATATGGGTAGGGTAGGGTATGAATAAAGAATGGATGAGTACAGATAGAGTAAAACTCTACCCATTGATAGGCCTAGCAGAAAAGAGTTACATGTTTTGGATAGATACAACATAGACAGAAGTACATGCACAACTACATTAAATTTAATTATCCAAAAAAAGAAACACAAGAAAACAGTACAATTTGAACAAACAAAACGGGAAAAGAAACATTAAATATGAATTAAAGAAATAAAAGGTTTTCAAGAATCATATGGTACTCAATACAAAGACGAAAGGGGTAAAAACAAAGAATTATTTTTTGTTACTCAACAAACAACACTCAAACACAGATCAAGCTTTGGAGGTGGTAAGCTAGATCCATCAGAGAACATAAAATACAAGGGATGCATGTGCAAGTGCGAATGCCGTAATTATCTGGGCAGAGAACTTGGAGGAAAATTACGCAACGGATTCTCCCTCAGCAGCTCCGTCTCCCTAAAAAGAGCAACAATTAGGACTTAGTAAAAATTGCACCAGAAACTTAAAGACTTTCATGGTGTCTTTTTATGGACAAATTCCAAGAAAGGTTGCTTCTTACTTCTTAAGATCTTTACCATCCCCGGGTCTGAGCTGCAAGACTGAGGACTTCTCCACTACCTCATGGTCTTGTTTATGTATTCTGCAACAAATTGGTGATTTCATCAGTGAGCAAAAAGAAGATGGAGAGATCGCAAAATGCATAGTTAACTTAAATCCTCTGACGTATGTACAATTACATAAACCACCCGTAGTTCATTTTTTTTGGGGGTCTAATATAAGATAAAAGTTGAAGGAAAGTGTGGTTATGTAATTATCAAACCTTGGGATGGGTCTAACTAGAAGACAAAAGTTGACAATAGGGTTGGTTCCATAAATATACAAATCTTAGGGGAGTCCAAAGTGTATTTACACCAAACCTTAAGGGGTCTAAGTGTATTTACACCAAACCTAAGAGGGTGTAGGTGGAATTATCCCTTATTCTATTGACAAAGGAAAAAGCATGTTGAGATTGAAGAAATTATGGTATCTGCATGCTTACTCTGAGCACTCCTCATCTACAAAGATCTCAATGCATGGACTTGGAAGTGGTCTTGCGATTCTTTGACCAGGCCTCTGAGGAATCTGTAAAGAAACACTTGATGATAAGAAGCCCACCCAGCTGCACCATGATGCATGAAGCAGATTAGAGTTCAATATTTACCTTGTGTGATGTCCACTTGGAAGGAATTGCATTATTCTCCTTATTTCTTTCTGCCCGAGCACCGAGTGAGTGCCATGGTTTTATGTCTGACTTTGACATGTCTGACTGATGGCCCAATATTGAGCTACTGCTGTTGTCTTTGAAAATGGACAAGGCTGTTCCAGGAGCTCTAGAAGAAAAAGAATGAAAAACGTAAACCGATTCAACCTTCCGAAATGTTTTATTTACAATATTTTGAGCAGCATCATTGGTAAAAATTTTAAAATGTACAAGCAATCTATATATGCATCAGAATCATCTGATATCATTAATTTAAGTAATTTTTTGGTTCCGGGAGGCTCTCCTGTGGAGTACTAAGAGT
The DNA here is from genome assembly GCA_026212405.1 of Petrea volubilis. Taxonomy (NCBI): domain Eukaryota; kingdom Viridiplantae; phylum Streptophyta; class Magnoliopsida; order Lamiales; family Verbenaceae; genus Petrea; species Petrea volubilis. Next base: position 19,992,516 of record CM047884.1, read on the forward strand.
CTAGATAATTATCCTGCCATGGTTTTATTAACTGGCATAATAACTGCCATTAGTTAAAATTTTCAACATTGGCCCTATGCATAGAAGTGTAGTGCCGAACCCACCAGAATGAGAAAATAACCTATCAACAAAATCTTCCTATTGAAGAAATAACTTGTGCCTAACTCATTCTCAAAAGCCAGCTCGTGAGGGGAAGTTTGCACAAGCCATTATAAACCACAACACATCAATGTAATTAATCGATATGGGACATTTAACACCCCCCCCCCCCTCACGCCCAGGGCCGGATATGAGACATTTAACACACACCCCTCACGCTCAGGGCTGGATACAAGATCATTGTAATTATTCGATGTGGGACATTTAACACCCCCCCCCCCTCCTCGCCCAGGGCCGGATACAAGCGGGAAACTTAGAGCATGAAATTTACAGGAATGAATATATTGGTAAAAATTTTAAAATGTACAAGCAATCTATATATGCATCAAAATCATCTGATATCATTAATTTAAGTAATTTTTTGGTTCCGGGAGGCTCTCCTGTGGAGTACTAAGAGTCTAGATAATTATCCTGCCATGGTTTTATTAACTGGCATAATAACTGCCACTAGTTAAAATTTTCAACTTTGGCCCTATGCATAGAAGGTAGTGCCGAACCCCAGAATGAGAAAATAACCTATCAACAAAATCTTCCTGTTGAAGAACTAAACTTGTGCTTAACTTATTCTCAAAAACTAGCTCATGAGGAGAAGATTGCACAAGCCATTATAAACCACAACACATCAATGTAATTAATCGATATGGGACATTTAACACACCCCCCTCACGCCCAGGGCCAGATACAAGATCATTGTAATTATTCGATATGGGACATTTAACACCACCACCCCACCCCACCCCCACGCCCAGGGCCAGATATGGGACATTTAACACACCCCCCTCACGCTCAGGGCTGGATACAAGATTATTGTAATTATTCAATGTGGGACATTTAACACCCCCCCCCCCTCCACGCCCAAGGCCGAATACAAGCGGAAAACCTGGAGCGTGAAGTTTGCAGGAATGAACATCTGCGGGTGGAGAGACTTGAATGCAAGATCTTTGCCTGCTCTGATACCATATTGAAGAAATGAACTTGTGCCTAACTCACCCTCAAAAGCTAGCCCATGAGGAGAGGATTGCACAAGCCATTATAAACCACACCACATCATTGTAACTAATCGATGTGGGATATTTAACACTCCCTTTGGAAAGTAGAAAACAAACAAGAGGAAATACTACCCTCCTCCCACCCAAACTCATGTGCACTAATATCAAACTCCGTAAACGCCATTAGTTTCACTGTACACTATCCTAGGACCAATGCAAGAATACAATAATGATCTTCAATATAAATTGTTCTAGTCATGAGGCAGCCAGTAAATAGGTGTCATCTTGAAGATGTGAATATTAACAATGTGGTGGTAGCCTTAAAAGAAAGGAAGAACAAAAAATGCCTTAAAAAATGGAGAAATACATTTCTCCCTTTTCCCCTAATATGGTATAATTTAACCACGGAAAAGCTAATGGGAAAGGCACTTATCTTACCGGACGTATGGAGAGCAATTTATAGCTATCAACAGTACAATGTTTCTTAGATGTTGAAAAAGCGGTAAGAAGAGTAAGATGAACAACCAGAGAGAGGAGGGACAGGGGGTCCAAAATGCAATTACCCAACTACAAGGACAGCTATCACAGACTCACAGTCATCCCACTTTTCCATACTAACAATCATTAGAACTTCAATAACAAACTTAAGCAAGTAGCCTCCAAGATGTCTGAGAGTAGAAATCCTGTTCTAACCTGTCGAACTTCTGTTTTTTCCTAAAAAGATCAGAACCCTGAGAAGCCTGGTTTCCTGCCATCATAAGAAAGTATTAGCTAACAAAAATTTTTATCAGTCACCTACAAAACTTTAAAAATCAGAAATCAGAAAGATTAATAGACAGCTTACTTGTTTCTTTGGCCAACACAGTTCCAAAGCTTCGAGCTGGCAAATGGTTCTCGGTCACATCCTCCTGCTTATTGGCAACAGGGTCACCAGAGTTAAAGTCAATTAAACAGAAACCAGAGACAGGGAGTAAAAGGAAAAAAATCCTATATGCAAAAATTGCGTACTTCTGTAGCCTTTTGTCGTCTCATTGAACGAGTAAGAAACTTCTTGAAGGCTGCCTCCAATTTTTCAACTGGTTGAGCCTTCCTAGTCACCAGAAATTAAACAAGGATCAGTTTGTAAACTGCATAAGAAGAATGAAGCCTATTTGCACCAAAAAGAATTACTACATACAAAACCAAGTGAAGCCTCATTTTTTCTTATATGCATTCCAGGTAAGAAATAACAGGAAAACAGAACACCAAATTTTCTTCTGCAGAAACTTTCAAGCATTTATAGTAAACTACCGTGTCTCACCAAAAAAAAAAAAGCCTTACATTGAGAGCCCACGATTGAAGATCTCATTTGCTGTTTTAATTTTATTCTTGTGTTCCATGTGCAATGCATATGAAATGTAGAATGGTGCATGCGTCACTCCAATTTTGTTTGCATCCAGAAAGTTATATATGACTTCAGCATCAACACAATTTTCAGCCTGTTTCACCATTTTGAACAAGAAAGTAACCATTATAAGCTTCTAAACACAATGTATATGTACAGAATGAAACAGACGAAGAGACACACATATTCCAACCAAACTTTCAGGTATCGGAGATCGTCCTTGTAACGGTCTTCATGCCAAAAAGTGCGCACACATTGTTCGAAAATCACAACTAATCCAGAGCAGTCACCACCGGGAGGGAAAGCCTCCTGAACCCATTTAATGCACCTTTTGAAAATTTAACAAGACCAAAAACAGAAAAAAGAAGTGTCCTCAGTAACTTGCCTTGTCATTTGAGTGGACAGTATACAAAATTCACCTAAATTACATGGCAAGAATCAGATTATCATTCACACAATAGCCTCTTGCACAAGAGATCATCAATATGATATACATCTTTCTTCATTCTATTCCATTTAAGGTTTGCATCAAATCTTTCCAAGTCTGCTGACAGAAAATATAAAATTTTCCCAACTAAATGGTCTCAAGATTCATAATTCTTCAGATAAAACAATACAAGTCCACATTCATCTCTTACAGAAAGATGCTTTTACCTGGTTTTTACAGTGAGTCGGTGAAATTTCTGTAGAGAAGTTAGAACAAAAAGAATCCATACTTCTACTATACAAAGGCTAATGAAAGTGGTAAACAGGGTCACCAAGGGTATCATATTCACTGATACAAGTTAAAGTCACCACCTTTAGTTAAGTGATAACTACAGTGCCTTCTCACAACTTTCAAAAAGCTAATAAGAAAAGGCCACATGGTAAATTGAATTTGAACTCAACTTTGTAGTTTTTTAAACGCTCAGCTAATAGATATTTATTCAGGAGCAATAGTTCCTGATCTAAATCCATGTAAATGAGCTGTACAAGATAACTGTCGTACAAGAGTATTGTTAACAGACTTAAGTTTTTAGTGCTTCAGCCCAAATAGACCATGCGAGCTGCTTATGTTCCATGACTTAAAAGTGTGCAAGGGTGTTCGTGACAATTAATATTCAAAACGAAACATGCATATTATATAGCACAAAATCACAGAGTACAAATGTTTGAAAGATGTATTGATAATTATAATGTCAATCAACAACCAAACAATTCTAATAACCAACAAGTGATTCCATGACATAGAAGTTCCAATTTCTCTACATTGTATATACACTCTTAGAATGGTAAACCAACGCATTACAGCTAAAAGTTGCACTCCCCATCCTTACACATTATATTCCTCTTGAACGTCAAGCACTGGAAGCTCTCAAAACATACAAATAACATTCCAGTTTCCCAGAATAACATTTGCGAACTCGTAACATAGAAAAAACAACCTTGAAATTTCCATATCAAATGATAAAACAATGGATGGCTGCAACACCAGAAATGAAACGAATTTAGAGGTCAAAACCCGGACTCACACATAAAGTAGCCAGACAAGGATTTAGAAGTGTTAAGACTTTATTGATAGAGTTTTTTTTTTCAGAAAAAACTAAAATAAAATAAAAGTTTCACTAAGCGATACGGCATAACCAAGTTGTATCATCAGGTAAAGATTACTAACTCGAGCCAGGGCTGAAGTGGGTCCTCCCCGGTATACTGGTCAATGGCCTCAATCAGCCTCCTGTTCATGTCAAAATTGAGCAATTAACAGTCATATAAGGGGAATATAAACAAACAGATCAATAGAAAACGGAAATTAGGGTTTAATTCAGCACCTTCGGTGGAGGAGAAGTGAATTCTTGAGTTGCGAATTGGAGTTGGATTTGAGGGCCTGGTTGAGGAGACGGACATTGCGGCCGCGCTTCAAAGGGCGGACGTTCTCTTTGTAGAGTTCCCACTCGTTGCCGCTCTCTTCCTTGGACGCCAAGAACTCCGTCTCCGGATCTATCAACACTTCTATCGAGTTGTTGCTCTCCATTCTCTCACCAAATCTCCCTCCCTCTCTCTCTCTCTCTCTCTCTCTCTCTAAGTTTGAAATTTGAAATCAGTCTAATTCTTTCCTAGCCGTTACAGAGGATAAATAAATAGATTGGGCCTACTTATACTACTACTAAATTAAATGGGCTAAAATGGAAAGGCCTGAGAAGCTTTTGAATTACTACAGGCTCCCCAACGGCAACGTTTATGTGGAAAAATTTGAAATCGAGTCAACACTAAAAAAGGGCAGGAAAAAAAAAAGGGGAAAAAATTCAAGTTTTTCTTTAATCGTGATCCCGACCAATGAAAAGCTAGCTAATTAAATATGAACCCTAAAATTGTATAGCATGAATGCAACTTTACCCCTCAACTATATTGATTAATAATTAAATTATTTTCTAAATTAGAATTATTTTTCTATATAATCAACTGATCATAAATTTTAATTGTTTTATTTTATAGTTAGTGGGGTCCACAATGGTTTTTTTTTTTTGATAGTTTAGGTCTATATTGGTTACTTTATATTATTAATTGCATATAAAATTTTAAAAATTCAATGTTTCAACTTTAGGCAACTATTTAAATATATTGAAAAAGGGCATATAGTATCCTCTATTGCATAATGATATTTCACCTTCTATCGCATAATTCACATTTATGCTACGTGTGTAAAATTATTTTCTTCATTATATATTTGACCTGAAATATTTACACGTGACATATATCTATATATTAGAATAGAAGATAACACATAATTTGTAATAAAGAATCTTGAAAAAAAAGAGGAGCAAAATAGGAAATAATATAAACCTTTATTGTTTGAGGAGCGCACAATGACACGAATCAGAAAGTTTGAAGGGGCCAGCAACGTGACCTTCACCCAATCATATATAATTCTTTTAGAATTTCATAATTCATAAATCATTTAGATGTATCCACAAGTGGATGCCATAAAATTTCTAAACAAGAGCTATAATGGGTCAGACTTGAAGTTAGTTATTAATCTTTAGATTATTATTATCACTTTATGATATAACAATATTTTTATTCAATGATTCTTGCATGTACAAACACCATATCGTATGAAATTATCAAGTGAACCTGATGATGTCGAGATTTGGGTCTGCTTCTTGGGGATGGTGTAAAACGGCAACTGGACGGACGAAAGAGGAAGATTCCCTGCATTGTTAAGATGGAAAACACATGAGACTAGCCGGAAGTATCTCCGACGAAAACCCTTCGATGCTTAAGTCCGTGGTGAGTTTGATAACATGGAAAGTACGAGAGAAAATCGAGTAGAGTATTGGTCAAAATGTTTGTGTTATATTTTCTAGAGACGTGCATAGAGTATTTATAGTATATCCAAATCATTGGAAATTGAGCTGAACTGACGTAACCTAGGATTCCTAGGATTGCGTATCCTAGGTACAAGTCGGACTTTTAATCCCTAATGGTGGTTATAGGATAGGTGTAGTCCTGTAGGAATAGGGCGATAGATCAGGGTACAGAGGACGGCGACAATGGATTGTGCAATCCTCGACGGTCCAATCGAAAGTCGAGAAGAGACCACGCTCGATCCTCGAGCATCGGGCAACTTGATGGTTGGCTCCAAATATCAAAGCCGGCCACTTATCAAGGAGAACCGCAATGCAGTGGCAGAACATGTGGTGTCAGATATGAGTTTTAAAAATACGTGTCGAACATCCCATATTAGAACCAAATGCACACTACTCACGCACTGCTTCGCATGGTTTACCATTCGTCCCCCAATCTGATTATAAATTCACATGTAAGTTTTAAAATCTGACCATCCATCTTTCTTGAGTCTGATGTGATGGATGAGACTACAATTGTATCACTCACTCATCCAATAATTTCACGGAGAAAAACTTGGCTTTGTTTTGCACTAGAAAGAAGCATCTCAACAAGAATGCGTGGCATGGTCCACCACCACCAACAGAGTTCCCTGTATTGGTGGATAAGCATAAGTTGTTTGTTCAAACTATTGCTACCCCTTTCTAGAAAGCTCCGACACTCTAATGCAAATATCATTCATTAGAAATTAGAAATTTTTATTTAGAGATTTTTCATTTTGGAATTAGAAATGTTTATTTAGGGGCAAGACTAAAGTTTTATAATATGTTAATAACGTTTTCTCATTTTGAGGAGAGGCGAAACTTGAATTTTAATAAAAATACATGTAAAACTACAAATGAATATAGAGTTAAAAGGGAGACGAGTACCTCTTTTAACTCTTCATTGGTTCTGTTTCTAATTTTGAGGATTCAAATTTGAATTTTGTTGGACATGTAAAATTTGTCAATTATCTGAAGTGTTGTATACCAACACCCGTTGGACATGTTTAATTTAGCATTACTCGTATAAGATAGTTTCATTCGTTATTTTAATAGGTCTCACATTATGAGTATTTGATAAGTTTGTTACGAAATTCATTTAATTGAAATTTCTGTTAGTGGTGCATGTTTAATTCGTATGTGCATTTACAATATTAAAAAAATAAATTCTCTATTTTGCCGTCATAAACAATAACTTTTGTTGTAAATTACAAAAACAAAGTAGTAAAAATACATCACCAAAATGAAATTCCGAATTTCAAGTTTCACAAACTTACTTCCCAGCAAGGATGGAGTCAGAAATTTTTGTTTATGAGACGATGTCAAATTTCTGTAAAATGTCAAAGAAATCTATAATTTGGAGAGGCAAAATTCAAAATTTTATAAAAATAATACAAATTTTAGCTTGATATGAATTTGAAGGGAGACAATCATCCTATCCAGGCTCCCTTTTGGTTCCATCCTTGCTTCTTGAATGATTTTATCATACAATTTGAATATTTAAAATTCAAGTCAAATTCCAAATCATCCGTCTTGTAAAAAAACATTACCATCAAATCAACCACATTGTTGTCTTATGATTCCTACTTCAATTTATATTGGAATTTAATTGATCATCAAATTATACAACATGCATTACCATTGCAAATGGAAGCAAAGGAACAATTTATATTTTTACAAAGTTAGTGAAGTGACGTCGAATTTATTCATCTTTCGAAATTTTGACAAAAATAAAAGGAAAACACTAATAATTACAAACCCCTCAAAAACCCATATAATCCAAGCGGGTGAGAGCATCAAAGAAGGGCATCCAAGTAATAGCACTAACATTAATCTCTCCCAATTCATCATTATCAATCAATCCATCAAAGTTGGCCAGTACAGTACCGACTTTCAGATCTCTCTCCCTCCTCTCACTAAATCAACATCTCTCCCCCTTTCTCCGGCCATGGCTTCTTCATCTCTAGCCCTAACCACCCTCAATTTCAAGCCGCAGACGCGTTTCACTCCTTCTACTCCTTCAATCTCACGGCGGTGCGATCTCAAGCCGGCGGTTAGGGTTCGGGCGGAGATGAAAATGTACAAAGGGACGTACATGAGAGAGCGGCGGCTGGCGGAGATGATCGAGCAGAAGGTGGCGGAGGCGAAGCAGGTTTGCGGTGAGGACGAGAGCTCCGACGAGTGCAAGGTCGCGTGGGATGAAGTGGAAGAGGTGAGCCAGGCCAAGGCCGATCTCCGCCTCAAGATCCACCAGCTCCAGCAGGACCCGCTCGAGCACTTCTGCCAGGAGAATCCTGAAACTGATGAGTGTCGTATTTATGAGGATTGATAGATTGATGGATCGATCGATCAATCGATCTTTCATCCATCGTATTCCTATTTGGCAGTATTTGCAAGGTGATATGCAATTGCAAAAAAGGAAAGAAATGAATTTTAATTATCAGTTTGTAAATTATTTGTTAGTTTTTTCATGTTGATATAGCTAAGTTGCTGTAATTGTGTGAACTATCAGGTTATGTGTGTAATTTGTGGAATTTTATGTTAATTTATAAATATTATGCAACGAATATTTTACGCTCGGCTTATAATTAATGGATAATTTAGAGAGAGAGAGAGAGTGCAATGAAATACTTGATAAATATAATATATATTTTTTATATACTATTTGGCATTCAGACAAATTAGAATCAATTTTTTTTTTGTTATTATACTTCTATCAAATTACCCACAAGGCCACAAAGTTTTAGAAGTTATTAAAATATACCCGTATGAAACAACACGTTTTCCCAATAAAATAAATTAAATAATACTTAAGAAGTATCTTTAATCGTCTTGTTACCAAATTAAACGTTTATATGAAAATTATTTGAAGTTGTCGTATGACTTTGTCATAAGAAAAAAAGAAACTGAAAAATTTACTTGACATTGCCCTATGATATTAACTATTTTGAGGGTGTTTGAGATTATTTTTACTTGTGAAGAATTGGAATTGTTGAAAAGTTAAAAAAAAAATGAGGAGTAAAAGTTATTAGTATTTAAAAATAAAAGTGAAAATCAGTTAAAAGTTGATAGTAAAAGTGTGGAATATTTGTAAATAAAAGTAAAAGCAATGAAAAATTGATAGAGAACAATGTAAAAAGTTTAATTTATTTATAAAAATATCAAGAAGTATTTTTAATATGCTGAAAGCAGCTTCCTTCCAACGTTTTAATTTCTACTTTTTTTAAATTTAATTTAAGCAAAAATTATAAAATTAAACATTAAAAATAACTTTTTTAAAATTAAAAAAAGCAAAGTACACCCCCTTCAACATAAAAAGCAATGAAGTTGTTTGTGGTGCAAGTGCAACAGCTTAAAAATGAAAAAGCCAAAAAAAAAAAAAAAAAAAAGCGAAAAGAATGAAAGAATAAAGAAAAATAAGTGGTTGAGGAGAAATAAGACCCTGTCTTCAATTTATCGGCTGAGCTTATGGCCGCGTATTTTGTTACTTCAACTTAACCTCCGCAGCCATGCCCCTGCTCCTCCCTCCGCCGCCGTCGTCGCTCCTCCGCTGCCGCCTCTCAACCCTAAATCTACCGAGCTCTCATGTTACGAAGTCCTTTACCCGCTCTAAAGCTTCATGGCAAGAGGTACCCCATACCAAAAGCATCACACTGATAACGTATATTCTACATTCTGAGTACTCTGTGTTTGTGTGTGTTGTTCAATGAATATTGGTGTTTCTATGAAGGTTGCCGGCGTTTTGGTATTTTCGGCGATTCCTTTCACGGCAGTGAAAGCCATAGCCAATAGTCCACTTGGGGAGGAGCTACAGAGGCGCATGGAAGAGAAGAAGAAGTTTTATGAGGACAACTCTTCAAAGTTCAAGTCTCTTTCTGACAAGGCAAGAATGGAGAGGTGACTAATCAAATCGTTTGTCCCATATATATATATATTTGAATAAGCGACTAACTAAGATTGATTAATTGCAAAGTTGTTTTATCTGTTGAATCGAGCTATAACTTTAAAGTACCTTTTGATTTTATTTTCACCCCAAAGTAGTTCATGCCCTTTTACATTGCATCGTTTTCGTATTGGAATCATAAGGGATAGGTGATCAGTGGTAGGAGCATGGTTGTTGGGTGCAAAAAAGGAGAAGAAAAAACTGAAAAAATTGACTGAGTTCTATTCACTTTTGAGTTGAAAGAACTTGACTCCGTTTCATCTCCCGTTTTGTAAATAGTAATATTTGACAGCCATTAAATTTCAAATACCTTTCAATGTTATTATGGTTAGTTACAAATGGGATATGTTGATCTTCATCAACGCTAAGGCACTAAGAAAAGCACACACACACACACACACAAAAGAAAAGTATTTTCCTACGGAGCAGTCTCTATAAAAGTGATTCTTTTAGTTTCTCATAGTTTTGTGGGTAAATATGAAAGTGCAACAGATGAATTCTAGTGGTGCAGTGAAACCTTTGTTTGTGAGGATCCAGTACATCTAATATCCACATATTCCTTTAACATCTGTACTTCTGAGACAACCAAAAGATTTTGCTCTGAATGCAAGACTAGTTCTTTAGGTTTGCATCTTAGTCAAGGAGATTCTTATCCAATCCCAGTAGCACATTGAACATGTCCACACAAAGCTTTGCTTTTTTTGTTTTTTGATCGAAGTCACCACCTTTACTCAAGTTCTTTGATCACTTTGTTTAGAAATTAAATTCTGTTCCTTTTCAGCATATGGTATGGGGAGGATCGCCCTCGCTGGCTTTGGTCCAATCTCATATGACTATCCTGAATATCTCACTGGTGAACTCCCCGGGGATTATGGTTTTGATATTGCAGGTCTGAGTCAAGATCCTGTGGCCTTGCAGAAATATTTTAAGTGAGTACACCTCGTAACATGAATAATCTTTTATATAGTGATCAATATTATTTTTCACATACTACTCTAAAGAGTAAGTAAAACAATTATCGCTGTTCTCGATATTTGCACTATTTCACTCAAGTTAAATGATTAAATGAACACTTTAATGCTCTGTTTATTGATTAAATCATGAAGAAGTTATTCATTTGATCAAATCTGTCTATTGAGCTTACAGTTTTAACTTTTAAATAAATAAATAAGCAGCCTTAATTGACAGCTATCATAACCTTTCAACCTCAAACCTGTTTTGGCTTTTGAATGAATCTCAAAAATTCATGAGCTTAACGAGAAAACACCTGGATTGGACTGCCAGCTCTCCTTAACTTACTCAGACTTGGCCCTATCCATGCTTTAGGTGTTGATGAAACTGTTGACTGGAAAATTTGACAAAAGATACTCCAACTAATTCTATAACTTACAGAAATTGTTATGAGATTTGCACCAGGACAACCTATATCTTTATATTGACAATCACAACCTCGTTTTACAAGTTGAGAAGTCACTTATAAAAATCCATATCATTATGCAGTTTTGAAGTTCTTCATGCAAGGTGGGCTATGCTTGCTGCTCTCGGTGCTTTAATCCCGGAAATGTTAGACCTAATAGGAGTATTCCATTTCGTGGAACCTGTGTGGTGGCGAGTGGGCTACTCTAAGCTTAAGGTTAGTAGGTTATTCTTTTAATAATTTTGCAGCCTCTTCTATGTGGTTTAGAGGTTACGCTTTCATTTTCTTCTTGCTTTGCGATTTGTTGGCGACACTTTTCATGATGGATAATAATATCCTTGCTTGGCTCAAATCTTTAGAGTTGTTTCTGCTGTTTATATCCTGTGTGATATCGATCTTGAAGAAGTCAAACATATTATTGACAGTCTTGAAAAGCCTGTATTCTTCTTTACTCCCTTCCCTCCCGCCATTTAATGTATGTACTTGGGGAGGGGTTATTTTGAGTTTGGGGTTCTTTAGTAGAATTTATTGATTTGAAATCACTCAAAATTATAAATCCCCCAGATATCTCAAACATAAAACTCCTAGAAAAGAGAATAATTATCTTTTAGGCACATTTAGAACTTTCGGATCCAGTGGCAGTATGGAAAATGGACCTACGAGGACATAAATTAACTTGCAAACCTTAAGAAATCAAGAACTTGATATAATTAAATTGAATGAATTGAAAAAGGCTGCATAACAACCAGGTCTTACAGAGAGATTGCCCCTGCTAACTTTTCTTTTTGTTCTTACTGCTGTATATTCTGTTCATTACGGATAAAAAGTTTCCAGTATCAAGTACAAGAATAGATATACTGAAATCTTTTTCATGGACTAGTGGGTCGTGTGACCACGCCTATTTGTAACGCAAAACAACAGGAAGAACAACTTGGTATAATACCTTAAATGTAACTTGTAGCTTGATTAAATTCTTTGATAGCTTTATGATTTTTGACATTCCTTCTTTTTGCTGGGTTCATATTTGTGGAGAGTTCTTAATTTCTTGGTCAAAATTTGTCCATGTCCAACTGTTTTGTTATTACTAACTGAAACAGATCTTTCAAGAAAGAGGGTAATGGGATCTTTCTATCCTGCTTACCACGTAGACTTGTCTAATCTTGAGTAAGAAATTTAAGCTGTAGATCATCACATATAGATTTGATCTTTGGCTCTTCTTAGTGTCATTCTCTACTTTCTGCTGGTTAAGTTCCTCAAACATGTGCATTTTGTTCATAGCTCAGCAAAGAAATTATTCGCTGATACGGAAATGATTCCGTGGCTTGTTCTTCCTTCTCGAGTACGTTTCTTGAGTAGGTGCTTGTGAATTGTGATGTTGCTATATAAAATTACTGGTTTGAGAATCATGGAGTGTCCTTCCTCACTGTTTTTCTTTCGTTTGTAATCTTTCACCAGGGTGATACATTAGACTACCTTGGCATCCCTGGTCTACATATAGCTGGAAGTCAAGGAGTGGTTATCATAGCCATCTGCCAAGCCCTTCTGATGGTAATCATGTTTTTCTCTTCTAGTTTGTTCTTATTGATCATGTTGAAGCCTGGCTTCATTTCTTCGCCACATTTGCGCAGTATGATTCCCTATATCTTCTGCATGGTTTGTTTTTTGACCAGTCCCTTTTATAAATTTGCAACTGCATGCCACTCCTTAGACTAGATTGGGCAATGGTTTTGGTTTGGATGCATAACTACTGCAAACTATACAAACTACAGATGAATTTTTTACAGAAACAACCGGGGGGTGGGGGGTGGAATCTTATCATATTCAGTGTTAATTTATCTGAAAATGAGATTCTGCTATACGAGCTACCATCTTACACTCCATAAGAGATCTTAAAAGCTTGTTGATATATGTGTGTTTGTAGCTATTTCCTTCAAAGTATGCCTTACAAACTTTCTAGTTTGAATGACAGCAACAGTATTGCTCATACTCTATTAAACAATCATGCACTACCTGATTAGAACATCTAAAGATCCTGGAATTGAAAATGATAATTTTGTTCTCTCATGTCACTGCTTTGTGTCTTCAGGTTGGTCCAGAATATGCACGATATTGTGGTATCGAGGCTCTGGAGCCTCTAGGAATTTATTTGCCCGGTGACATAAATTATCCAGGAGGTGCACTTTTTGACCCCTTAAATCGTTCCAAAGATCCCGGTACTTTTGAGGAGCTCAAGGTGAAAGAGATAAAAAATGGTCGCCTAGCGATGGTTGCCTGGTTAGGCTTTTATGCTCAAGCAGCTCTAACTGGTAAAGGGCCCGTACAGAACCTTCTTGAGCACATTGCAGATCCTTTCCACAATAATCTGCTCTCAACTATCAAGTCTCTGTAACATTTTTACATAATTTTTGTACATTCTGTATTGATGTGAGCTTGAAATTCCTTACATGTAATTCTCTCTCTGCTGTCTCTCTCCTCTACTTTCTATATATATACAACAGGTGCAGCTCCAAATTCTTTTCAAACACAAAAATAGGGAATCAAACACAGAGAATCAAACAGAAAAATAGATAATATGGGATTTTATTTTGTTATACTGTAAAATTATGAATGGACGATTTAAATTCAGTGTAAACTTTAGTTCTTTGTTAATTTATTCTCATTGTCGTATTTCAAACAATTTACTTCATTTTGGTTAATTCTAATATAAAATCCTACAAATCAACCAAATGAACAAATAAGCACTACAACAAAACTATGCATAACAACTAAAAGCATGAATAAATCCGTTAAATTAGATAGAAAATTTATTGCTGATACGGATTTAGCATCTTTCGGGGATTAAGTTGTGTTTATATTGAATTATGCCAGTAATTCATCATAAATACATTAAACTCACGACAAAATCTCTCCCGCAAAATGTTTATTAATAAAAAAGGTTCTTTCTTATAATGGCATATGGCTCTTTTCATCTTTTGCATATGACTTAAATTGAGATTGGTCAAGCAAAAGATGTTGTAGGAAAAGTTGCTTAACAAATTATCATATATAAATAGATAGATATATAGATATGCACTCGAAAATCATTATACATGTAATACGATCATTTTTCTAGGTAAAAACTACTACTATTATTAATCACAGCAGATCTGCCATAATAGTGAATTACAAGAAATGAGGACAATCATCCTAGTCGACCGGATTTGACATAGAACCAAACTCTCTAACAATATTATGAGATGATTGATTCGCAGATCGTTTTCACAAAATACAAATGCAAACCTCTCACATCTTTGCTAAGCAACTTACAATCATCAATCAACTGACCAAAGGTAGATAAGTTATAAGAATTATTCTTGATGGGATTAACAACTATTTAAGAATCGAATTCAAAAAAAAAAAAAACATGAAATGCCAACCTTTTTCCTTAATCCAAGATAACGCCTCAGGAACCGAAACTGCTTTTGCCATTCTCAGCTCCAAGACGCCATAAACTGAACCAGCAATAAAAAGATCATGTGATGTCCTATTGAACATGTTATTTTTCTACCTCCAAAATTTCCCAGTGCAACTTGAAATCATGTCATGAAAAAATTTCTTGAAAACATTTATTAAATAAAATATCACCTAAAGATCATCAACGAAGCACCAGTGGTCTAGTGGTAGAATAGTACCCTGCCACGGTACAGACCCGGGTTCGATTCCCGGCTGGTGCACATTTTGTATTTTTATTTCTATTTTATTTATTTATTTTCATATTTCCCCCCAAAGATTAGTGTTATTGGTTCGTCAAACGTATGACCTCCGAAAGATGAGAGACTTATAATCGGACCCACAATTATTAAGTATTTTCACTTCGACCCAACATTCTTCGAAATAACAATATTGCTTTCTATAATGAACTATTAATGGGAAAGAGAATTGGTATAATAAATATACCTATTTATTTTGGAGTCCCAATACTATAATAATTTATTAAACACCCCTTTTTTTTTTTCTTTTGATGTTTAATTTATTAAACACTTGGTTTTGCAATAATATATGTAAAATCTTGGCGCGTGCAACTTGCTTAACTAAATTAAGCGTTACATTATAACTTTAATATCCTAACGTAAACACATGTTTATATCATCTCTTTAAGTATTTAGAGTGTCACGCTTTAGACATATCTAAGGAAATAAACATATATATTTTGACTATTGTTCTGTGAGATAATTCCAATTAACCAATGTTGTCATCAGTTGCAGTGGCATAGGATCTTGACATAGAGTGAAAATACTAACTGCATATTTAATATATATGTATATTAGTTTCGCAAAGTTTCAGAATACTAATGCAGCGAAAATATAAAATTTTTAACACATAATTATTGCATAAAATGCAGCCCATAGCTATTGCAATGTGGATCTTATGCAAACTATAAACATGCTTATAAGAGTTCAAATAAATTACGTCTTTTTGCACTTTGTTTGATGTAGAGAATTGATCGTATTTAAATACGAATCCATCATCGATGTTCCGAAGTGGTCTTGATCCTTGACCCCCTTCGATCTGAACGAATCCACATGAATAGGAGTTCAAGTAGTCTCCCTTTAAAATGAGTCTACACGAACTAATTTTCCAAGTTCTTGATTTTACGTTGGAATCAAATCAAGAACCATCTTGATATATATGAAACTATTTTTATTCTAATTTTTAGAATAATTTCTAAATTTTTTTAGAAATAGTTGAAAAAAGTGGATATATGTTTAAATTTGTTTTAATCCTATGATTATCGATTGATCAAGAACTAAACAGGAAGCTAGTATAGAAACAAAAGTGGGATAAAATTGTGTCTCCAAAGACACGAAATGCAGTGTTAATCATCATGTATCTTACGGCCTTAAAAAGGAGAAAATAAATTATATTCTTTCTCTTGTACGTCCGATGGTCAAATCATGAGAAATTGGGAAGTAATATATGGGTAGCAATGCAAAGTCATGTACGCGCGCTTCTGTATTTCTCCACTCAATTTTCGGTCATATATATATATATATATATATATATAATAACAATATCTTTGATCGAGGTCTTATTATTTGACCGGCCCACTTACGGAGATAATTATCAATTTGATCCCATACGATATATTCGTTAATCGATTTTGTCTCAAAATGTTTTTTAATCAAAATAGTTCCACTGGATAGTACTTTCTCTTCAAAATGATTCATCTCTTAAAAACTAACGAAAAACGCACATACAACTCACGTGTGTAGTTAATTTTTAAAATGAGGGAGTTACACGTGTGACTACTTTAATTAATTTTGAAAATTTGGGATCAAATTGGCAAGCGTTTCTGTACTGTGAGACTAATTTGGCTATAATGTATATTTAATTTTAATCATGACTGGATGCATAATTAATTCCTCGTCTAAGTCTAAGGACTAATTAAATCACGTTATAAGCTTGGAGCATTCCTAATTCTTTTATTCCCACTTAGGAATTTTCATGTGGGATGGGATTCTCAATAAATTTATTTTCTAACGAGCACTCATTTACTGACAATCTCATTCCACATGAAAATTCCTAAATTTGAATAAAAGAATTAAGAATGTTCCAAACTTATATAACATGATTTAATTAGTCCTTGGACTTGGATGAGAAATCAATTATACATCAAGTCATGATTAAAATTAAATATACATTTTAGCCAAATTAGTTCCAAAGTACAGAAACGCTTGCCGACTTGGTCCCAAATTTTTAAAATTGGTTAAAGTAGTACCACATATAACTCCCTCCATTTAAAAATGAACGGTGCATGTGAGTTGCACGTGTGTTTCCCGTTAGTTTTTAACTTAGGGACCATTTTGGAGAGAGAATACTATCCAATAGAACTATTTTGGCTAAAAAAACAAATTTTGAACAAAATCGACTAACAAATATATCATATGGACCAAATTAGCTAAAATCTCCTTAAAATTGTATGATCGATTTTACCGTTGGAGATATCTTGGCCCCTTTTGATTTGTTATAATACGTTGTAATACAATAAATAGTCCAATCTAAATTCCATATTTGATTCGTAATTTTATCATGTATTGAAATGCCTCAATCCATGATACCATGGATTGAAGCCATCATTTAAGCTGGATTCAGTCTTAGGGGGGGGGTGCTACTAGAGGAAGTTAGAATGTATTGTTAATATCCCAAAATTGAATTTACTAAATTGTCCTTGTTATAAAAAAAGTCAAAAACCAATGAAAAATAATTTTGAGGGCAAAATGGAACTTTTGCTATTAATCCAATGTAATCCACAAAATCAAACGAGATTTATATATCCTTGAAATTTGAGCCATGGACTGAATCCCACAAATCAAATATGGCATTTCAACTACAATTATCCAACCCACCAACCAACTCAATACTAAATATACATTTATCCAATCCACCCAATCAAAAGGGGCCCTTATCTATAACAATATAACCAATATTCAACAAATTAACAGCTACAAGTATCTCTAAAACAGTCTTATCTTATCGAAACAATTATTCAGCAAATTAACAGCTGCAGATAATCATCAAAATCTCAGTCATCACTATAAAACATTTCCCTTTCCTCTTCCCCACCATTTTCTGCAATGTTGGCAAAAATGAAGGCATTTACCACTCTCCTCCTTCTGCTGTTATGCTTAGGCCTAATTGGTGATTGTACGTCGGCATCAAATGCTGTTG
Source organism: Petrea volubilis (assembly GCA_026212405.1). Classification (NCBI taxonomy): domain Eukaryota; kingdom Viridiplantae; phylum Streptophyta; class Magnoliopsida; order Lamiales; family Verbenaceae; genus Petrea; species Petrea volubilis. The sequence goes on from CM047884.1 coordinate 20,010,481, forward strand.
GCCCTCATCTCAAGTATTTTTGTTTTCAAGCGCCTGGGTGGGGGGTCATACCGCCAACGGCAGGAAAGCAATGGCCTTATTTGCCGTCCGCACATCCACCAAGACCCCCGCCTGGTTTGCAGGTGCCGCCTCATTGGCCGTTCCCCTGCATCTGGTGGGTGGATTATGATTTCCAGAATCCACCCCCTTCGCCTCCCATGCCTTGAGTTTGCTACTTGTTTCTTGTATTTCGTTTCATTAATCTAGGGACTATTAATTTAGGTTGCTAATTATAATTAGTTTCATTAATTTAGGGAATATGAATAAGCTAGTTTAGGTTGCAGCTGTGATATAGATTCTTCTTCAATCTGTCAAGTTATTTTGTGGTTTTTAAGAAATGAATAAAAATCAAGTTTATTTAAATTTATATATATATATATATGTGTGTGTGTGTGTGTGTGTGTGTGTTTTATTATACTTTTGCATTTTCGGTTCTTTCTATTATTATACGTTGCTCAATGCGATTTTATAGATGTCTTTTAGTTATTAACAAAAAAACCAAAAAAAAAAAAGAAGAAGAAAAAGAACAAAACGCAAATATACAGATAATATCTTAACATTTATTAGGGGAGAATCCAATAACTGAATTAGCCAAATCATAACGAATTCTCATCCCCTGCTGTTGAACATTTCCTATAATATTAAAGGGAGCCATTGTCTGCGGTAAGAATGTCAAACAGAAAATCCCAATGGCATCAATCTGTCTGAAATAATTTTTCTGGCAAAGTCAACTGTTTCCCGTTGGAGAAGTGGAACGATAATGGCGGCACCTTCGCACACTTTCTCGAGCTCAAATCGTAACATGTGTCGAACACTGCACTGTTATTAGTTAATGGCAAATCCATCATCGCCTTCCTAAAAGCATCGCGAAGAGAATCATATGCCTCCGGTTGCAGCATTGAGTACGTGGTGCCGGAGTCAAAAATCACACCACCATCGCCGTTGTTTTTCAACTGAAAAGTCTCTGCCGGAATTGGCAGAAGCCTGCCTGCAACGCAAATCCCCGTCATATCCACATAATACATGGTATCCGCTTTTGGATTTCTGATCAGCGGAACTATGACGGCATCAAGCAACGGCGTACGTGAGTTGAAATCAAGTGTTGAAGACGAGTCGGAATCCATGTCCACCAGGCAATATGAAAAGGACGAAGCTTTAATTTGTGAAGGGAAAGAGAGTGAGCTGCCCCCAGGCCCATTAAGCCATCGGTTCCATCAAACGACCCCGCTGTTATTGTGGCCGCAACCGATGGCAATGTTCTTGACCGCCGCCAAGTTGTTGAAACTAATAGTTTCAGTCACAAGGTCTCCATTGGTATAAGACATGTCCGCGTAAATGTACACATATTGACATGTGCCATTGTGGCATTGGGATAGATCTAGGGACTTGCATTGCTCAGCTTCACACGTGAGGGGAGCGAAGGAGGATGATTGAACTGGGTTGAAAACTTTTTTGATTGGCTTGTAACAGTTTTCGCAGGGTGCACATTGCACCCGGATGATTTCATTACCGATGTCAAGAGACAAGTAAGCGGGAGTCAGAGGGTTGCCGATTCCCACTTGGACAACGTGCTCGCCGATTCCGGGAATTACTTGACCCACAGGCTTTTTATCATCGAACTTAGCTATTGATGCCGTTCTCTTCATCTCTATACGAGATTGAATTGTTTTGAATCGGGCTAAATCACGAGATTGTCTAGCTAGTGTGAGCGATTCCGAAGGACCATGTTTGGACAAGCGAGAAATCAATGGAAAACTGATGAATTATGACAACACCGAAGAACAAAACAAAAGGTGAAGAAGATAAGGAAGATAAGAAAAGAAAAGTCCATATCTTTGGTTTTTGAGTTTTAGATTCTGCTTTTTGAGTTTGAGATGAGATTGATTCTGCTTTTGATTTTGAGATGGGATCGAATTTGGAGATGCATATTGTAGATTATATATAGCTGCATCCTCGATCTTTAAATGATCACCAACTAGTTTTCATCTTGGAAGATTGTAATTTGCAAAGGCCATCTTTAAATGATCACCAACTGATCTTGAAAGAATAAATATAACACTTCCTTTTGATTACTTAAACAACTAATCTTGATCTCTTCTTCGAAGAATGTAATGTGCAATGACCATCTACCAACCGATCTTGGAACAATAACTCTTCCTTTTGATTACTTACCTCGCCACTTTTGGAAGCATAAATATAACTCTTCCTTTTGATTAATTACCTAGCCATTCTTGCCTATATCACGTAAAAGAGGTAACCATAAAACAGAAAAATTATGCTTGTTACTGTATCCTAAAGGCTATAGTTTTGTGCCTCTAGGTTGGTCTAGAATAGGCACGATATTGTGGTACTAAGACTCTGGAGCTTCTACGAACTTATTTGCCTTGTGGCATCAATTATCCAGAAGGTGCAAGTTTTAACCCACTTTTGAAGAGCTGAACGTGGAGGAGAAAAAATGGTCGACTGGTTACGCTATTATGCTCAAGCAGTCTCACTGGTAAAAAGCCAGCACAGAACCTTCTTGAGGACATTGCAGATCCATTACAAAATAATATCAGCTTTCAACTATAAGACATTTTCAACATTTTTACTCATTCTCGACATTCCCAACTAAACCAGTCCCCGAAATTCACTCCGTAATTACATTCTTTCTGCCTATGTTGCTCCACTAGATCAACGAATTCATACAATGAATATGCTTATGCTGATCAAAAAGAAAAAACAAGAATGATAAGTGATGACTTTTGCAAATATTGAAAATACACACGCCTCATTGAACATCAAATAGGAAAGTGTACACAGTTTCCTATTCTAGTATAGATGGAATACTAGAGGTTCATAGGCTTTTAGCTTTGACATCATAAGATCATCAAACCAACGTCTAAAACCAAATCTAACAATACAATTGCAAACCAAGAGCTGACTACAAAAATACTCAAAATTGCTTCTAGCAGAAAACAACTTACACTTTAATAGCATACTTTCTCACTGGGAAGTACATTTCTTTCTTTTTCTGCCTTTCCGTTTTCAGAGATGCCTGAAAAAAGTACCAAAATCAAATCAAAAGTTAGTTAAGGTCAGAATACAGCAATTTGATCAAAAAAGGAGTAACGCAATAACTAAACAAGTTGATTTGCCTTTCATAAAAAGGATAAAATACATTTGTTCCCACTTTGTAAAAGAGTAACAAACATTAAGTTGTAACATATCAGTAAAAAGATCAAAGGCACTGATCAACAAAAAGCACAATGCCAATCATAGTTTAAGAATGCACGAAGTAACATTTCAAAGCATTTCGGACATCAATGATTCTGCATTGTAGCTCAAATTCATATGACAGCATACTCACAACATTACAAGTAGCAAGTGAAGACTGACATGGAAATAAGTGGACATTGTGAACCTGGACTATGGTCACAGAGGATTGAGGAAGTAAAAGTGAGAAGAATTTAAGAGGCAGAATCCACGCTATCACATACGAAACTTAAAAAATTGGCATGACATGTGGATAGTTTGTTTTCATTACGTAATACTAGTCAACCAGCTGCATAATATTGAAAGAATTTTGAGACCGGATAAGATTATGAATCTAATCAAGTTCATAATATCCTGTCAAATATTCGTACATGCATGCTGCTAAGAAGTTTTTGTAGGGCTAGAAGAAAACTACATTACCAATTCATTATTTCACTTTCTACCACTAATTCATAACAGCCAAGTTCACAAAATGCAACTGCATCATGGCATGTCCTAGGAAGTTAACCAGGGCAAAGCTCAGACTGGTTTAAATAAGCCAGAACATAACTTGAAGTCGATTAACTTTTAAATGAATTCAATCTGAAATAAAGAAATCAAAGAGGCCACATTAAAGGAGCAAAGATCAAAATATTGGTGGGTCCTATAGCATGTATTGTATCCATAACACACTTCAGAACACAGTTCTCATGCTACTCAACCAAGAAGACTATGTTACGGATCACAGAATTCTTTATATCATTTCTTTACAACATCACCAGTGGATAACAGCCAGGTTCACAAAGTAAAACAATATCATATTGAGTAATGGAAAGCTAAGCATGGTTAGGGCCAGATTGCTTCAAATAAACCTAAGAATACAAGATTCAATCACCCTTTACGATGCTTTTTCAAATAAATTCGACTTCTGAATTCATAGAAATTGAAGATCACAATGTTGGTCGTTTCCTGAGTATTTCGTACGTCGATAACACTCTTAAGGACTAATTAAACAACAAATGATGCATTCAGCTGTAAGCAGGAACAGTTCTTATGTTATATCATTTAAGATTGAGCCTCGTACTACCCATATTCAACCAAGAGGACATAACGAAACGAGATAACCAGTCACAAACTTAAATCCAAAAAAGAACCACACACACACACCGCAGTACCTGGTGCTTGGTGAGACGGCGGCGGATGGCACGTGTCTTCTTGGGGCGTAGATCAAGGGGCAAATACTTCTTGTTCTTGTAGACTTCACGCAAAGCGGCCTTCTGCTTCTGCGAAATGACCGTGAGCACCTGGGCAATAGATAGCCTGACGACCTTGATTTTCGACAACTTGTTGGGGGCGCCGCCGGTGACCTTGGCCACACGCAGCAAAGCAAGCTCCGCCTTGAGTTCCTTCAGCTGCGACAACAGCTCCGCCTTGTTCTTCTGCCGGAGCTCGTGCACCTTGATCCGAGCTACAAAAATGTATGACGATCAATACATAAAAATACTGGGAAAGCAAGGGGAGAAAAGAAAAGGATTTTTCAATCTCCATACCCATTTTCTCGACGTTGATTCTCTGTTTCTGCAGGAAAGGTATGGCGTTGGGGGAAGATAAGCAAGGCGAAAACCCTAATTATGGTTGTAGGCGTCTAATTGGGCTGACTCCTCTGCTTTTGGGCTGGAGCAATTAATTAATGTTCAGTGTTAGTTTTACATAAGCCCAATTCTACAATACTCAACCCAAACCCACACCTCAACTACGGGAAGAAACACTGTAATTAAAATAATATTTAATTAAACATCAAGTAATTAAAATGATATTTTAAAAAAACAATTAGGTCAAACAACTAATACATTTGTGTACCACAAATTTTGAGTCTTTTTATTTATTATGACAAGAAAAATTGTACAAATAAAATTTCAAGAATTTATTAAATTTAATCAAGATGATTTGCGTACAATCTCTAAGCTTAACCCTTTGATTTTTTCTTCACAAATTTGAACTTGAAAATTCACACACTTTCGGAGTAGATTTGTTGGTTTGATCTTCTTGAAGCTTAATTTGATCTTTAATAACGTGATTCGTAGGCTTCATAACTTGATTACAAATCAAATATCGAGATTTTTGATGAACGCCGCGAAAAATGTCGTGAATGCTGTTAACTTGACTTGACGTATATTTGAAAAGAAGGCTGATTTACTTGCTTAGCACCTTGTCTACAAATCAAACGCATTGATTTGATTGATCTTTGTAAAGAACGTCGGGAACTTCGCCTTGATCTTTGTATATTTGACTTGGAAAAGACCGTTGATTCGTTGGTTTCGTACCTTGATTGCGGATTAAATACTTAGATTTAATGATCTTCGTGAAGATCGCTAAGAACTTCGACTTTATCACTTCGAAACTTCTTGAGAAAATCGCGGGATTTCCTTTGCTTCTCTTGCTTGGAAGACTTCTTGTGTTTCGATCTTTTTGACTTGTAGAGATAACTCTTATTTATAAGTGTAGGAGAGAGTCTCTTGCCATATTTACGAGCAATTCATTACCTTAATAAAAAGTATGTGATTTGAATTACCAAAATAATAATATCCATTTTTCCTTTATTACAATATATTATTTTTCATTGCCAAACAATAATATCTAACTTATTTGTTTGCAATAATATTATTTTTATTGTCAAATACTATAATTTGACACTTAGCATCATTTGATTGGTCAAACAAAATATATATTAAAATATTAATTAATTAACTATTTTATTTAGAAATTAAACTCAATTAATTCCCAATACAAAAATAGAAAACAGAATATTGATATTTAATATATTTATTTGCCACGTGTTGCCATGTAATTGGTTGTGAATTTGATTTGTCTACAATCTTTAAATTCGATTTCCGATAAAAAAAAAACTCATGGTATCAATGATTCAAGTAATGAATTAAGAGAGTGTTTTGCTAAGCTTATTTTAAAAGGCTTATAAACTCATAAAGTTTATAAGATGTTTTTGGAGCTTATAAACTCCTTCATCTTGTTTTAAAAATAAATTTCTAAGGTGTTTGGATAAAATAAAATCCTGCAACCACTACAAGAAAACGCTCAATTTTCGGCGGAATTTCGACGAAAAATTTAAAAAAATAAAAAATAATGTTTTTTAAATTTTTCGGCGGATTCTCCTCCAAAAAATTTTAAAAATTAAAAATACATAAAAAATAAATTTTTAAAAAATTAAAAATAAATAAAAATTAATATTTTTAAAATTAAAAATAAATAAATAATAATAATTTTTAATTTTTTAGATGGATTTTTGGCGGAATTTCAGCTAAAAAAATTAAAAAATTTAAAATAAATAAAAATTAATATTTTTTAAATTAAAAATAAGTAAAAAATAATATTTTTTAAATTTTTCAGCGGATTTTCGGCTGAATTTCCGCCGAAAAAATTGAAAAATTAAAAAAAAAATAAAAATTAATAATTTTTAAATTTTTCGGCTGATTTTCGGAGGAATTTCCGCCGAAAAAATTAAAAAATTAAAAATAAATAAAAAATATTTTTTTTAAATTAAAAATAAATAAAAAATATTTTTTTTAAATTAAAAATAAATAAAAAAATATTTTTTTTAAATTAAAAATAAATAAAAAATAATTTTTTTTAAATTAAAAATAAATAAAAAATAATTTTTTAAAAATTTTTCGGGCTAATTTCCTCCGAAAAATTTAAAAAATTAAAAATAAATATTTTTTAAATAAAAAATAATAATAATTTTATATATTTTTAGAATATATTAAAATTTAGAATTTTGATTTTTATTTGAATTATTATTATAAAATTATTATTATTATTATTATTATTATTATTATTATTATGAAATGAATTTTTGTATGCTATATATATGTATATAATATTATGTATTATATATATAAATTTTTTAAAAATTAAAAATTATTAAAATTTTTAATAAATAAAAAACGTATTATTATTATTAATTATTTTTATTTGAATTGTTGTATGATATAAATATATTGTATTGAATTATGACAATAAAGTGAACAAAGCTCAACGGTAAGGGAGTTGTTTGCCAACTGAGAGGTCAAAGGTTCGACTCACAGTGGCCCAGAAGCTGGGATAATAATGGGCGCGTGTGCACGCGCGAGCTGGGGCGAGGTCTCGTGTTTGACTCCTAGGTTGGGCAATTAAAATTTTATTTTCAAAAAATATAAATTAAATTTTGGCGGAATTTCCCGTCGAAATTCCCCCGAAAATTTGAAAAAATTTCAGCCGAATTTCGCCAAAAAAATTGTGTTTTCTTGTAGTGAACTTATATGATATTTTTGGAGCTTATAAGTTCTAATTTTGCTTAGTAAAAATTAGAGCTTATATGTTATTTTAAGTGTAATGATGATTGACAATGAAGTAACACTAATTTCATGTAAATAGGTATTTTTTAAAATAGTAGGAATGTAATATTGAAATGTGTGTGTGTGTGTGTGTATATATATATATTTATTTATGCTGTTTTATTTTTTAGCATTAGATAACTTATAAACTGTTTAAAAAAAATAAAATTGAGGCGAAGCTTACTTTTTAATTTTAGAGCTTATAAGCTCCAGACAACTTTTTTTTTATTGAAAAAAATTACGAAGCACTTTATAATTAATCATCATCATTTTGCACAATTGAAGGATTAAAAGATAATTTAAATAGGTTTTGGGATTAAGGGCCTGTTTGAGGAGGCTTAAAAAAATTTATTTCTCGAGCAGTGCTCTTTTTGATAAGGTGTTTTTTTAAGTAAATAATTTTACATTTAGATGCAGTAATTAAAAACCTATTTGAATGGATTTTTTTTAAGAAAAGAAGTATTTATTTTTTCGGAAAAAAAATACTTCAATAAAAAAAGAGTTGTCTTGAACTGGACAATTTTTCTAGAAGATCAGAAGTCAAAAGAACCAAAAACAAGCCCAAAGTGGTTTTTCTGGAAGTTATCCGAAATAATTTCAAATAAAAGCACTATTTATTATTGAATTCAAATGTAAAATTACTTAATTTAATAAAAACAAGTTCCACTATAAAAACACAACGTGATAAGCATTTTTTTTAAGCCTTTGCAAATGGGCCCTAAAACTGCTTTAACACTGCATTTGGCAATGGAAAGAAAATAGAGAGGCAAGAAATGAAAGAAAAAAAACAGATGAATTTTAATTTTCTAGAGGTATGTTTGATTGAAAGAAAAATTAGATGAGAAGAAAATAAAAATCTACTTATTTTCTCTTGTTTGTTTGAATAGAAAAGTTTAAGAAAAGAAAATGATTTATGTATTAAACAACAACTATATACTTATATCATTATAAAACATAATTATGTTATTAATTCATGTATTAAAATAAATTAATAAAATTAAAATAAGTAAATATAATGTAAATAAAATATAAAAATTAATATAGTGAAATATTTATTTAAATTGTGTCAAATGACAACTACATAATACAATAAATATGTGAAGTATATTTTTAACGTATTATACAAATGAACACGTCATATTTATTATTTAAAAAAACGCAAAGATCCATCCTAGTAGAAAATACAATATTATTTAAACACTTAGTCTACATATTGGCAATTTTGAAAATCTTATTTTATAAAGATCTTTGCATTATTTTCTTCTTCTTTTCCATCCAATTTTGGGTGGAAAAAAAAAATTCAATGAGCCACGTACTTATTTTTCCATCCTCAATTGATTTCCTTTCCATTTCCTTTCACTAAGAAACAAGGAAAAATTTACTTTTTCCTTGCAATTTCCTTGCTTCCCCTCCATTTCCTCCCATTATCCATCATACCAAACAAAACCTAAATGTATTTTTATTTAAAATTACTTTAAAACCCATTTGGATATGTTTTTTTTTTTTTAAGGGTTTCTTGAGCTACATTTTTTAAGTGTAATTTTCTTTTAATTTTTTAAGCCAAAAAATTTTACGTTTGAATGCAATCATTAAGAGTACTTTAAAAGGTGCTTTTACTTGAAACTAATATGAATATCTTCTAAAAAAGCCACATTTTTGCTTTTTGTATAGCTTCTATTTTTTTTTAAGTCAATCTAAATATAATCTTTTTTTACTGAAGTGTTTTCTCTCAAAAATTTAGAGCTTTTCTTGAGAAATAAAAAAACCATCCAAACGAGCTCTAGATAATTTCTAAAAAGTCAATTTAGGGCTTTTTCTCCTGCTTTCTAGTTTTTCCAAAAAAAAAAAAAAATCCAGCCAAACGCATTTTTTTTTATTGAAGTTTTTTTTCCCAATGAATAAGCATTTTCCTTATATAAAAAGCCCATTCAAACATATTATAACCAAATAACAAGAATGGATACTAATAATAATAATAATAATAATAATAAATTTTGAAATCGAAAATTTCTTGAAAATCAATGCTTATATATCCTTAGAAAGTCAGGAAAAAAGAGGGAAATCAATTTTAATGTCAACAAAAAATTTGATAATTCATCATTGTACCCATTTGAGCCGAAAGGCTGGGGCGAGATTAATACAGAAAGATGCAAATTCGTTCTTGCATCCACATTTGTAGGCTTCCTATGATTATATAGAGGTGAATTTGGTAAAATTATTTTGAAGTACCCAAAATATGGCCTATAAGAGTTTAGACTAAGGGCCTATATGGTTGGACTTAGAACAAAAATGCATCTCGAATCATGCTGTCAACAATAAAGTTGTTTTTTTTTTTCTAAGTTAAATAGCTTTGTGTTTAAATGCAGTAATTAAAATTACTTTAAAAAGAGCTTTTATTTAAAACTACTTTAAATAACTTATAAGAAAAACCACTTTTGGATTTTTTTTTGACTCTTCTTTTTTTTTTTTTTTGACATGCTCATCCGAACTAAAAAATTTGTAGTGCAACATTTTTTTGAAGTGCTTTTAGTCTAAAAAAACCTCATCCAAACAGCTCTAATTTTTATTTCGAAAATTATTGAAAACCACCAGTCATCCATACTTTATTGAAAATATCATTGAACATGCATTTTAACACGAAGAAAACATTCGAGTGTTACACGAAGTTATGAGACTCAATATGCAATGTTATATACTAAGAACAATTGATGAATCGATGTCATACTAACAGATATTCCACGTGACCAAGCCGAAAAGCTAATAAGTAATATATTGAAATATAAGAGTTGTATAAGTTAAATCTTAAAGTAAGAAGGGGTGTACTTGTAATTTTGGTAAATTTTCGTAAAATGACCGTTGGAATGAAAATCTGACTGTTGGATTGAAAATATAATTGTTATATATCTTCCTCTATATATATTTCGGCATGAAAACTTCACTTTTAAGACATTTTTTTTCAAGATATCACATATGGTTTCAAGTTCTTGTTCCAACACTCTCAATTTGAAGTATAAGAAAGCTCTATACATCAAACAAGAAGAAAAACAACCATTATGATCGTAGATACATATGCAAATCATAAGTGATTATTTTATTGTTGCCCAAGCCATGAATTTTCTCATTGGTGCATGTGATACAATAATGAAGAACATGCAAATGTGCATGGCTTACAACAAAATGAAGAAAATGAAGCCACGAGCTGAGTGAAATCTACAGCAAATGAAGTTTTAGATGCTACGTTGGCGCAAAAGTTGGTGGCATTGAACTTGGGATTGCTAGCTTTATATTTGTTTGTCCAAATTGTAATATTGATTGGGAAATAATCCCAAGCCGCTATATGTTTTCTTTAAAAAAGGAAATGTAATGTATCTATTTAAGTGTAAACCTAACTTTGATGCATTTTTCATAGACAAAACAACTTGACACGAAGATATATAAAGCAATGGTAGAAAATGTTAAACAGAGCATAATGCCATCCATTGCACACACTAAAAAATAGCCACGTACTATCACAAAAAATTATCACATAACCACGTACCATCACAAAAGCCATCACCATTAACACACTAAAAACCTGCATCGATCACTAACAACACAACATCACAATCCAAAAAAGGTTGTGCAAAATACTCTACAAACTGTTCATAAAAAAATCTGGAATGTTCACTTTATCCATCACCACATACCATGACTAATAACAATCACAAAAACCATCACCAATAATTCGATTTCCCAACAATTATGTAAATATTTGACAGAAATAACAGTACTTCAAAAGAAATTTCACACGACCATGCTAATTTCTTTGAAGTTGAAAGAGTGGGTATGTACTTCTTGAGACTGAAATCCAACAAAAGTTGATCCACCAATTTTGCGTCTAGTATGCCTCACATGTAGGTGAACTCGATGGTCTAGCTTAATTACTCCACTAGGTTACTGATAAATTCGTATTTATACTTGATTTTGATGATTATTATGCCAGACTTATCATGTATTTTTGCATCTTTGAGCTCTATTGTGCTGAGTACTTACCCAATTCCAACTATCCGGAGGAGAAATGAATCTGTAAGATCGCATACCTAAGCAAGGCATTAGGTTGAGAATTATCCTTTATCTTTTAGGTCTAATTTTTTTCTTTTCTTCTTGACGACAAAGATCAAAGATAAATTGAAGGAAGAATCAAGAACACAATTGGAGGGAAGCTCACACCTCACACTCGAATTCTCCACCATTCTAGTTCTCATTTCTTCCCCTCTGAACTCTTTTATTTTGTTGTTTTTAATTTCGACATGAACTAAGTTCCCTTTTCAAGTGTAAAGAATGGTGTAATTATTATACTTTTGCATTTTCGGTTCCTTCTATTATTATACGTTTGCTCAGTGCGATTTAACAGATGTCTTTAATTTATTAACAAAAAAAAAACGAAAGAAGAAGAAGAATGCGAATCAATCCAAACGATAAAAACATGATTTTTTAAGAAATTCTGAACATGAAAGGATAATATTTGTTGTTGGAGCGTGTTTGTATGCTCTCCAACTACTCAATAAAATTTGACATAAAAAAGTGCATTCAACATTACTTCTCAGTTTTCATGATAAACTTAGAATTAACTCAATAATCACTTAAAAATCTTATCTTTACAAACCTAAAATTTTCACCAATCCTTTAAAATCTTAGGAAATTTGCAACTTACAAACAATTTTACTTGATAAACTAACCGCCGATTTGCAGAACTATGACGGCATCAAGCAACGGCATACACGAGTTGAAATCAAGTGTTGAAGATGAGTTGGAATCCATGTCCACCAGGCAATTTGAAAAGGACGAAGTTTTAATTTGCAAAGGGAAAGAGAGTGACTTGTGCCACTGTGGCATTGGGATAGATCTAGGGACTTGCATTGCTCAGCTTCGCACTTGAGTTGAGTGGAGGAGGACGATTGAACTGGGTTGAAAACTTTTTCGACTGGCTTGTAACAGTTTTCGCAAGGTGCACATTGCACCCGGATGATTTCACTATTGGTGTCGGAGGGATGCCGATTCCCACTTGGACGACATACTCGCCGATTCTAGGAATTACTTTACCCACAAGCTTTTTATCATCAAACTTAGACATCGATGGCGTTTCATCTCTATACGAGATTGAATTGTTTTGACTCGAGGCTAAGTCACGAGATTGTCTAGCTAGTATGAGCGATTCCAAAGTACCATGTATGGACAAGCAAGAAATCAATGGAAAACTGACGAATGATGACAACACCAAAGAACAAAAGGAGAAAAATACGGAAGATAAGAAAAGAAAAGAAAGGTCCATATCTTTTGTGTTTGAGTTTTGAGATTTTGCTTTTGAGTTTGAGATAAGATGAGTTTGGAGATACATATTGTAGATATATAAAGCTGCATCCTCCATCTTTAAATGATCACCAACTGATCTTGAAAGAATAAATATAACTCTTCCCTTTGATTACTTAACCAACTAATCTTGATCTCTCGATCTTTACTTAACCAACTAATCTTGATCTTGGAAGAATGTAATGAGCAATGACCATCTACCGACTGATCTTGGAAGAATAAATATAACTCTACCTTTTGATTAATTACCTCGCTATGCTTGCCCATATCACGTAAAAGATGTAACAATAAAACGGAAAAATTATGCTTGTTACTGCTTCCTAAAGGCTATAGTTTTGTGTCTCTAGGTTGGTCCAGAATATGCATGAAGCTGCGGTATCAAGACTCTGGAGCCTCTAGGAACTTATTTGCCTTGTGGCATCAATTATCCAAAAGGTGCACGTTTCAACACACTTTGGAAGAGCTCAAGGTGGAGGAGAAAAATCGGTCGACTGCTTACGCTTTTATGCTCAAGAACTTTCACTGGTAAAGGGCCAGCATAGAACCTTCTTGAGGACATCGCAGATCCTTTACACAATAATATCAGCTTGCAACTATAAGACATTTTCAACATTTTTACTCATTCTCTACATTCCCAACTAAAGCAGTCCCCGAAATTCACTCCATAATTACATTCTTTCTACCTATGTGGCTCCCCTAGATCAATGACTTCATACAATGAATATGCTTATGCTTTTGCAAATAATGAATAAACATGCATCATTGAACATCAACTAGGAAAGTGTACACAGTTTCCTATTTAGTATAGATGGAATAATAGAGGATCATAGGCTTCTTGCTTTGACATCATAAGATCATCAAACCAAAGTCTAAAACCAAATCTAAAAATACAATTGCAAACCAAGAGCCGACTACAAAAATACTCAAAATTGCTTCTAGCAGAAAACAACTTATACTTTAATAGCATACTTTCTCACCGGGAAATACATTTCTTTCTTTTTCTGCCTTTCCGTTTTCAGAGATGCCTGAAAAAAATACCAAAATCAAATCAAATCAAAAGTTAGTTAAGGTCAGAATGCAGCAATTTGATCAAAAAAACGAGAAGCGCAATAACTACACAATTTGATTTGCCTTTCATAAAAAGGATAAAATAAAATTGTTTCCACTTTGTAAAGAGTAACAAACATTAAGTGGTAACATGTCAGTAAAAAGATCAAAGGCGCTGATCAACAAAAAGCACAATGCCAATCGTAGTTTAAGAATGCACTAAATAAAATTTCAAAGCATTTCAGACATCAATGATTCTGCATTGTAGCTCAAATTCATATGACAGCATATTCACAACATTAAAAGTAGCAAGTGAAGACTGACATGGAAATAAGTAGACATTGTGAACCTGGACTATGGTCACAGAGTATTGACAAAGTGGAAGCGAGACGAATTAAAGAGGCAGAATCCACGCTATCAAATACGAAACTTAAAAAATTTACAATAAATTGCTCTTAGTATGCATAACATGTGGATAGTGTTTTCATTACGCAATACTAGTCAACCAGCAGCATAAAATTGGAAGAATGTTGAGACTGTATAAGATTATGAATCTAATCAAGTTCATAATATCCTGTCAAATATTCATACATGCATGCTGATAAGAAGTTTCTGTAGGGCTAGAAGAAAACTACATTACCAATTCATTATTTCATTTTCTACCACTAATTCATAACAGCCAAGTTCACAAAATGCAACTGCATCATGGCATGTCCTAGAAGTTAACCAGGGCAAAGATCAGATTGGTTTAAATAAGCCAGAACATAACTTGAAGTCGATTAACTTTTAAATGAATTCAATCTGAAATAAAGAAATCAAAGAGGCCACATTAAAGGAGCAAAAATCAAAATATTGGTGCTTCCTATAGTATTTATTGTATCCATAACACACTTCAGAACACAATTCTCATGCTACTCAACCAAGAAAACTATGTTACGGATCACAGAATTCTTTATATCATTTTTTTACAACATTACCAGTGGATAACAGCCAGGTTCACAAAGTAAAATAATATCGTGTTGTGTAATGGAAAGCTAAGCATGGTTAGGCCCAGACTGCTTCAAATAAACCTAAAAATACAAGATTCAATCACCCTTTACGATGCTTTTTTCAAATAAATTCGACTTCTGAATTCATAGAAATTGAAGATCACAATGTTGGTCGTTTCTAGAGTATTTAGTACGTCGATAACACTCTTAAGGACTAATGAAACAACAAATGATGCAATCAGCCGTAAGCAGGAACAGTTCTTATGTTATATCATTTAAGATTGAGCCTCGTACTACCCATATTCAACCAAGAAGACATAACAAAACGAGCAAACCAGTCACAAACTTAAATCCAAAACACACACACACAACAGTACCTGGTGCTTGGTGAGACGGCGGCGGATGGCACGCGTCTTCTTGGGGCGTAGATCAAGGGGCAAATATTTCTTGTTCTTGTAGACTTCACGCAAAGCGGCCTTCTGCTTCTGCGAAATGACTGTGAGCACCTGGGCAATGGATAGCCTGACGACCTTGATTTTGGACAGCTTATTGGGGGCGCCGCCGGTGACCTTTGCCACACGCAGCGAAGCAAGCTCAGCCTTGAGATCCTTCAGCTGCGCCAACAGCTCCGCCTTGTTCTTCTGCCGGAGCTCGTGCACCTTGATCCGAGCTACAAAAATGTATGACGATCAATACATAAAAATACTGGGAAAACAAGGGGGAAGCAGAAAAGGATTTTTCAATCTCCATACCCATTTTATCGTCGTTGATTCTCTACTTCTGCACGAAAGGTGTGGCGTTGGGGGAGATATGCAAGTTGAAAACCCTAATTATGGATTTAGGCGTCTACTTGGGCTGACTCCTCTGCGTTTGGGCTGGAGTAATTAATCAATGATCCATGTTGGTTTTACATAGGCCCAATTCTAAAATACTCAACCCAAACCCTCAATTCTACTAGCGGAAGTGACACTCTGTAATGAAAATGATATTAATAGACAATTTAACACATTTTGGGTCGAAGGGCCCGTTTGAAGAAATTTATTAGATAAAAAATGTTTTTGAGTTGAATTTTTTTTTCATAGGACAGTGTTTTTTAAGTTAAATAATTTTGCATTTGTATGTAAGAACTAAAAATCGACTTGAATGGACCTTTTTAAGAAAAGAAGCACTTATTTAAATAAATAAATAAACTTCAATACAAAAATGTATTTAGCTAGGTTTTTTTAAAAGACCAGAAATAAAAAAATGAAAAAAAAAATAACTTTTCATTATTGCATCCAAACACAAAATTACTTGGCTTAATAAAAACAAGCATTACAATAAAAACACGACTCGAGAAGCTTTTTTTTTTTTTTTTAAACCTCTCCAAATAGACCCTAAAATTGCTTTAAATGTACTTTTATTTAAAATTACTATGATGCCCATTTGAATGGGTTTAAAGAAATATATTATTTCTTGAGCTATACTTTTTTTTAGTAGAGGTTTTTTTTTTATTTTTTAAACCAAGCAATTTTACGTTTCTATGCAGTAATTAATAAAACTTTTATGCTTCTACTTTAAAAAATATCCATCTATACACAATTTTTTTTATTGAAAAGCTCTTTTTTAAAATTAAGTACTTTTCTTCGGAAAAAAAACCCCTCCAAATGAGTTTTGGATAGCTTCTAAAAAAGCCAATTTTCAAATTTTAATTTTTATTCAACTTAAATAATTTTTTAAAATTGATCAAATACCAACTTATTAAAAATACAATTTTCAACACATAAATTGGGGCTACCATTTTTTTTTCTTTTTAAATAGGCATAGTCTCAAAAAATAGAATTTGTGATAGCTATATTACTCAATTTATAACTTGTTTAATTACACCTCATAAGCGATACAATCGAGGTCACCACCTCCAATGGGCATATAATAAGCTAAAAGAACGAGCCAGTTGATTTTAACGTACATTGATCAGGAGACACCAAAACTAATCAACATTTTTGCACCTCGGAATATTTGAATCATAACTACTAAAATTACAAGAAAAAAACATAATTCCATCAAGCCAATAAAAAAACCGGGAATTTTTAACGGGATTCCACTTTTGCTTTATTATTGAAAAAGTTAGTATTACAACCGTGCGCGATGCACATGCTAAATTTTTTATGATAAGATATTAGATGAGACAATAAGCAAAATTCAATAAATAAAATAGTTGCATTACAAATAATTTCAAACTTTCAAAGAAGAGAAAATATAACGGAAGTTAGAAGCTAACAAATTATAATAACTAAAAATAACATATAACGGTTCAAAAGTTAAGTCAAATTACAAAACACTATTTTGTACACTACATTATGTGTTTTGTTTGTGAGTTGTCCGAGTTCATTATAAATCAAAACCTTCATTCCATCCTTGTTTGTAATCCTCGAAAGAGCTAAATACAACTGAACATGTGTAAATACTGGCTTCTTCAAAAATAATCCAACATATGATGAAAAATGGCCTTAACTTTTGTTGATGCTCATCACAAAAGAAACAGCCAAGAAAAATTGTCTAGCTGGAATTTGAATGGTAACCTTGGATTCTAGGGAGTTAGATTTAATCTGGGGAACTTTTTCCCCGCGTTGATCCCTTGAACCACCATTGTCTTAGCTACATGTTTCGCAAGTTGGGTAATGACCAATTTTGTCCAATTACATAATTCAGCTGATGGGTCAATATTTCTAAGCAGCATCACGGGAAGTCCGATCTCTAGCTTCAACTCATGGTTAGGAACACCAAAGAATTTGATTCCATTCAACAATTCTATAGTATGCAATCTCTCAAAGAAGCCACCATTAATATTAGATTTGCAAACATTATCATGGCTAAAATATACGTCTTCTTTATTGGAATTAAAGGAAGTCATATAGTCATTGTCAACTTTTACCATACCAAGTGTAGGTGCAAGAATAGCTCTTTCTTGCAAGTATGAATTGTTCTTAAGGTTCGCTCTGAAATTTGGTATGTAGCATCAACAATTGCAACAATTGGATCATTTGCATTATTGATTATGAGATCGTTTCAAATCCCAATCATTCCATCAAAACCATCAGGGGATTTAGTATTTCTATTGCCAATATCTAGAAGCCACTTTAAGAATGAAGCCAATTTCGATTAAGAACCACTATTACTATTAGACTAAAGCCTCATATTTTTGGTCAATTTCAATATTTGACAATGATCCCATATATATGAAGAATTCAATCAAGCATTAATAATTTTTCTTTATGTTTTATGTTATCATAGTTAGTTTTTCCTTCATTATGTCTAGTTAAATTAGTTAAAGGGTTCTAGGTTGATTCATGAAATGAATTTTATGTAGTTTATTTGAACATCCTTAGTATTTTATTTTTATCTATTCTATCTATATTTCAAGTGTTTAATTACTTGTGAATTTTTAGCCAACTTTTAAAAATTTTGAGATTTTATGTTTGACTACGAAAGGGGGTGTATATAAAATTCGACTATTTACTTTATAGACATAAGGAACGCATATGTTAGAAATATTCATACTCTTATGAGATCAATTATATTGATTAGTTTTTGCTTTTTAATTAACACAATTCTTATGTGCAAAAAGCCAAAAAATTCGTATGTGGTCACGAAAGTAGTCACATAGCATTTTTTGGTACGTTTGTTTACTTTCCAAAAAAATTATAAATATTTTCGTGAGTTGAATCGTAGGATGATAAAAACTCAAAATCTAGAATTGTTTGAATAATTATTTGAAAGTATTTGATTGATGAAACCTAGGCGCTAGTTTTTTTCTACTTGTTTTTATTTTATTTGCTTGCGTTTATTTTACCTTTCTAAATTTCATTAAAACTTCGAAGTTTAAACAATAAATTTTTTTCAAAGTTCGTACATAATAATCCCATTTCTTGTGGGAATGATACTTGGCTTTCATTTTATTATTTAAGCGATCCATACACTTAAGAAAAAATCGCAACAATTCTATTAATCAATGTACGTGCGATAATATATTTCGTGATATAAAACCCTGTCCAATTAATTGAATACAATACATAATTAATAATTAAATGCATCTCAAGTTCAAGATCTGATCTTGCAAATTACAAATCAGCACTGGACAACGACCAGTCCGGCGGATATTATTGCACTTGTTACAATACATTTGAGTACCAATTTAATTCGATTATTATTTTTTTTAATCCATTCCATTAAAATAATAACATCGCTTTTTTTTTTTTTTTTGAAGAATATAATAACATCATTTCTAAATACATAGCATTTGTTACTTATTCAATCATTTAAATCATTTCGAATTGGTAAATTGTAAATTGACTCCTACAGCTGCAATTATTTGGGGCAAGGCGTGTCTGGGCCGATCCATCCTTCGAATTCTATATTAATATTCATTTATCTTCTTGTCTCTCAACTCTTAACATGCAAAAACAGACAGCTGATCAATACAGAAATAGTTTCAGATTCCCACGACCGAAAACAAACATATTGTACGTCGTTGCTCGGACAAGGCAATAATTACGCATATATAAACACACACACACACACACACATATGTATGCATGTGGGTTTTTCTTCTATGGATCGGGTGTTTACACCCTACGGTCCAGATTCAGTCACGTATTATGTATTAAATTTTTTATAAAATATAAATAACACGTGGCTTAATCTGGACAGCAGGGTGCATGGGTCTCACCCATGCACCCGGTCCATATAAGAATTGTCCGTATGTATGTTCACTGGCCGTTTACATTCTCAAGGCATACGTTTGAATTTTGATTAATAATAGTACCCGGTCCATATAAAAATTTTCTGTATAGATGTTCACCGGCCGTTTACATTCCCAAGACATACGTTTGAATTTTGTTTGATAATAGGAGGGACCTTATGTTTTTTTGTAATGTATAAAAGAATTGTTAAGAAAATGATCATGTCACGGCCCTTTGAATTTTTGTTGTCAACCATGCATTGCTATTTTCAAATCGTCGATTCCATAAAACTATTGAAAATATTAAAAATATATACTGCAATACGGATTCCCTTTTCTATTTCAGATTATTAAAACATCTCAGAACAAAATGAGTTAATATATAACCAATCCAGTATTTTTGAATTATTGTATAATTATTTCAGACAAAAGTCTTCAATTTCATTGATTTCCAAATAATTGTGCCCAAAATGCCGTGCCTCGTGACATAAAATAGTTTTTTATTTTATTTTATTTAAGAATTCGTGAAAATATTTATTAATCAATCCATCCTTCCACAAAATTATTCATTCCACACTACTAAAAAATTGACAAAATTTGACTTTTAAAAAGTGTCTCGACTGCGTATCTATTGTGGTACTTTATAAAAGTATGTTAATAAGTTATACAAAGTTTTAACTATTCCATCTATTTCATAATATTAGTCATTTTAGATATTTTTTCTTGTTCCATAATATTTGTTACTTTGAAAAGTTCAAGAAAGCATTCATTTTTTCCCCCCAAATTTACCCTCATTTATAATTCAATTACCAATGTTTTTACATCGGAATTTTATGAGGCATGGGAAGAGTAAGTTTGTCAAATTATTTTAAACTAGCATGTACCCCGTGCTATACACGTATATCATAATTTATTATATTACATAAAAAGATTAAAATAAAATATTCTATTTATGTAAAATAACATTTACTCTAAATAATTTTCAAGACAGATCAATAGTTAAACAAATAATATTTTACTCATTTTTTAAGCTTTAATTATTTTAGAAAAGAAAGGTATTCTCATGCCAAAAAAATCATATCAAAAATAAAAAAAATTATAATCTAAATCTGTGATCAAAACTAAAGTAATAAATAAAATTTTAGGATATATTAAAGTTATGAACGATAAATTATGAGCTATTCCAAGTTGATAGATCACACAATAATGGAGTATTATCCATATTGGAATACATGACACTATATTTTTTTATGCACCCAAACTTATATGGATGTGAATTATCGTAAAATAAATTAAAATTAAAATTTATTTTACAAAAAAGAATAATAATATATAAATAAAATAATAATTAAATTATGAAACACCAAGTACTCTTGATGTAACTTGAATGTTGTACTATGAATCTCCTTCTACAATATTCGAAAAAACATTTCACCAAGAACTTGCATCGGATGTATTTTAGATGTTGTGAATATTTTGAATCTCCTTTCATAACTGGTTTTTTTGATAAATAATTTCCTCTCATATATCAATTCATCTTTTGATGAATATTTGAATTATAAAATCTCTTATTGAAAATAAAAAATCGCAGAAAAGTAGGAGCACATAATTGGACATGTTAATGAATAAGCAAGTGGATGAGGATTATTATTATTTAAAAAACCTAGCCAGCCAATTTTCTAATTAAAAAAATTAAAAATTTGAGAAAAATTCTATTTTGTCAAAATTAACCAAATTGCAGTCAAAGACCTTTGTCAAAATCATTTTTGTGATTTATTAGATGATTTTGGTCAAAAGATCGCGATCAAAATCAATTTGTGGGTTATCATATCTATGGTTTATTAGATGTGAACATTTTATAATGTACATATAAAAAGTTTATACATCTAATGAACCACAAAATGATATAATGCAATCCAAAAGGAAACAAATAACAATAAATAAATAGAATTTGAATATGTCAACAATTTAATACCAAAAAAATCGAAGATAAAAATACAACAATGAACAAAAAAAAAGTTGGATAATAAAACTTCCACATAGCGTTAAACTCTATCACAAGAAATTATAGAGATAAAAAGATGAAAAAATAAATTGTAGATAATATTGTATCCGCATTTTAATTCTTTTGATCATTTTAAAATTATAATTTAATTTTGATGGTATGACATATCATATTAAATACATTTTTTCAAGTTTGAGTTATATAAGTTATAATTGAATGCTTTTTTAATTTTTGAGGAAGAAATTTATCATAAATGACATTGTATTGATATTTATATTCCTAATATTTTTTAAATCATAACTAATTTGATGGTATTACGTAATATTTTAATTAGAATTTTCATTATTTATATATGTTTTTATTGAAAATTACTATTATATTTTTATGTCCTTTTATGTGTGTGCGTGTGTGTGAGAGAGAGAAAGAGAGAGAAAGAGAGTTAAATATGGATAGTTGATGGACTTGAATGATTAAGATAGAGAAATCAACAATTAATGCAAACTATTCAAATAATTCATCCTTGACAATTAAAATTAATTTAAAATTCTGAGAATTGAGAATTTAATCAAAATTGTATATTTTGATCAAAAGATCTCTTTCAAATATATAATAGTATAGATTTAGCTAAAAAGAAAGCTATGCATTAGATTAATTGGTTTGGGTAAAAAACCTAAATCGACGAATATTGTGGGGGATAGAGAGAATATAATTTTTCTTTTGCGACACTACAAAGTGTCAAAATAGGCTATTATTACATTCAAATACATGGCACTTTAGTCAATGTAACCAAATCAAAAAATTATGTTTGGTGGTGCTAGTTAAAGTGTCATATATCTGAGTATAACAATAGTTTGTTTTCACATTTTATAATGTCATAATATATATATATATATATATATATAGTTCAAATTTAGTGTAATTAACTTATCGATGCACTTTATATGAAGTGACAAAATAGTTATATAAATATGATACTGCAATGATATATATATAGATCAAATTAAACCATTTTTTTCTAGTAATGCCAAAAAAAATCACCAGATTCACTTTCTTCATGAACAACACTCTTACAATATAGTAAATTTGACTGCATCACACGTAGTTTGTATTACATGTGAATAATAAATCAAATCATATAAGATCACATATAATATATTCTAACATCGCATCAACTCAAGAAAATTGTGCAAATTGAATATTCACTTTAGAAACGGGATAAACAAATTAAGCGTTATAATTTATTACCAAAAAAAAAAGGAATTCAAATAAGATCACAGGTCGTAAATAACAAGCTAGAATCACTTATATGAGCGCTACAGTCCATGTTACAAGAAGACAAGAGGATATATGAAATCGATCACGCTCGACACTGCATTAAATTGTAAATTTCGTGTGTATCTTAGGACAAATTAATAAAAAAAAAACTTCTAATTAATTCTAGAATTCCAGCCACAATTATTGATCTTCGTGATATGTTAATTAACTTTCTATATTTAAAGATAACATTAACATTACAAGAGGATTTTAAAGTAAACGTGAGATTGAGGATAACATTAACATTAATGCGTTCCAATTTTGACTAAATTGGTATTGGCATCACTAGAAAGCCAATTATTACTCGTGGTCTTGGATATCTTAGGTTTAATTAAGTACGAAAATATTCAAAATTTAAACATTCATAATAGAAACATAGAACTCAACATGTTAAAGTTGAATATCGAATTTGAAATGATTTATCTATACTATTATAAAAAGAAAGTCATTTTTTATCTCACAAATGACGGTTATTTATTTAATTTTATAAAATTTGAACTTCAATTTTATGTGTAATAATTAGATATATGTAAAATTGTGGCTAAAATTGAAAATTTACATAAAATTGATTCAATTCGGTTACCAAATTTTGATGTGCCAATTTTACATTTTTAATTAGTAAACATATACAATAAATAAGCAAATAAAAATGCCAATATTGTAATATTACATCCAATTTAAAAAAACTCATGTTCTCAACCCACAAATCATTTTCTCTAATTACAACTACTTGGTTTTTTTTTCTTTTTGTATTTATTCTTTATCATGTAATTTTATTTCGTATACTTATTTTATTTTTAAATTATTATGATTTAATAAATTATTTCAATAATTCTTAAAAAAGTATTCTTATAAAAGAAATTTAATAATATATATCTTTTCATCCTAAAAAAATTAAGTACTAAATCGAAATATATATTTTTTATATTGTGCACACACTGTAAAGTGTGGACTGTTGCTAGGCAACTTATAAAATAAAGATATTTTACCCCAAACAACTCAACGCAATAAATTCTTGCCTTACCAAATTTCGTATGCGGGTAATTCATAAAAAAACATACCTTTTTATAAGTAAAAAATTCCTAACAAATAAATTCCTTCATAAATAGCATTTGTGATAGATTATGACGAAATAAATTCTTTCTTAATCAATGACGAGACAATTATTAATCGGTTTGTGATGAATTAAATTCATCAAAACATCATAAATTATGACGAATTTCCTAGATTTCTATAATAGATTATTTTTTTAGTCAAATTAGTGCTTATTTAATGATTCATTCCAATATTTGGGCAAAAGAAATAATTATTTTTTTTTTTGGTCTTTTGAAAATTAAGAAAATAATGTAATGCGTATTTTGGATATAAATAGCACTTATTTTTTTTTTCCACAAGTATTTAAAGCAAAATTAGTGACAATGCGCGGGAAGCACACACGTTTCAAAATCATAATTAAATAATTAATATATCTGCCTCGCTGTAAATACCATAAAAAAATTCTTGATCATCAAGCAAGCTTCTAAGAAACCGAGTCAGCCGTTACATCATCACGTGAAACGTCGTCGCCTAGTCAGACCCCCGTTCCACGACCCTCCGTGCCTCCTTCCACCCTTTCAACCCCACCCCCCCCACCCCTCTCTATAAAAACCCCTCCTCCGCCGCCTCCGCCTCATTCCTCACCATAGCCGCCATTACGCCGTCTCACTCCCACTCCCCAAATTCAAATTCAACTTCAACTCCCACTCTTCTATTTTCAGTTTTTCACACACAAATTCAATTCAAGCATCAGAAATGGGTGGGTGTTTCTCATCGAAACCCGATTACAGTCCCACCGCAAATGTGGTCTCACCCACCGGGGAATTGCGCCGGTACCCTCTCCCCGTCACGGCCTCACAAGTGCTTCTCTCTCAGGGTTTATCCCCCGATTCCTTCTTCCTCTGCAACTCCGACCGCTTGTATTTCGACGATGTGATCCCATCCATGGCGCCGCGGGAGGAGCTCGAGCCGTCTCAGATCTACTTCCTGCTTTCGGCCGCCGAGCAACACCGTCGCCTCGCCGCCGCTGACATGGCGGCCCTCGCCGTCAAGGCCAGCGTCGCCCTCAACGCCGCCAATCCTCGCCGGAGCAGGAAATCTCGGATTTCCCCTGTTTTCGTGGTGGATCCTGTTGAGGATCCGAAATCAGATTATCTAATCAACGCCGATAATGACTCTACCGATTTGATTAAAAATCGGGGCAAGGTAGGCGGAGTCCAGTGTTTCGAGATCCGGTTCTATGAGGAGGTTGCAGAGATACTCTTCTAGACGAGCGAAATTGGCCGTTCGATCGTTCAGGATGAGGCTAGCCACAATAAACGAAGGATCTGTGCTCTTCAATTAATGATATTATCTCTTAGAATTCAAAATAGTAAAGCGAAAAAAGAAATAGAAAAGAAAGACCATTATTTATTCATTCTGCTTGTAAGTAAAACAATTTAGTATTTTGGTGTAGACTCTGTGTGTGTGTGTGTGTGTACTCCCATTTGGGTGAGAATTAATATGTTAGGAATGGAGATTGAAGCTACAAATGTATCATTTGAGATTGGTTTTTGTTTTCTCTTTTGATGATGAAGCATGAAAAGATACAGGAATTTTCTAGGACATCCAATTCGATTAGAAAATTTTAATCCGCATCTGATTTTAAAATTCATTACATGTTACCCAATCGAAAATTAATAAATATTTAATTCATATTTTCAATCGGTAAATGTCATTCAATTAAGTATTATTTAAAATATTTAATTAATATTTTTAACCGTTAAATTGAACTTTCAAAAGGTTCCAATTGTTTTTTTATAATAATTAAATTGCGTATGAATCAATTTCAGGTTTGAAATGGTACTTGTTTTTGACATAACCACATTCGAAGTACGTATTTGTCAATGTGATGTAGAAATTAGGTGGAAATGTCACGATGGAGACTTATGTCATAGCTTACATATGCAGAAATAGCTTTTTGACTTACGTGAGTACTATAAAAGCATCTTAATAATGTTGACTGACTTTTTTGAACCTCGACAGTGTTATAGTTGAGTTTATCAAGTAACTAATTCTTTTTTTTTTTTAGGGGTATTTGAAAATTTTCTGCTTTTCGACATATTGAATTTGTAGAAAAAGTAGTAAAAAGGTTCAGCCCTAAAAGTTTCGAGTATTTGAAACAAAAATGAAAAGTAGTGAAAATTAGAAGCTTGGAGTGATTGCAAGAAAAAAATGCTATACAATCAAACGATTGATATGTTATTTTTGACTAGTAGATATCGGATGCACACTCAATAAGAGAGCACTTTTATTTTTCTAATGTTTATTTTAGTATTATCGCATATTCTAGCTCACTTAACTTATTTTAGTCCTCATTCAAATTAATATAATTAACCAACATAGAATCGGCATTAGTAACTAAAAACTATCATTTTCTTTTGACTCGGACAGTAACAAAGTGTACCACTAAACAAAACAAAAAATTAAAATAGAAGAAGTGTAAAAGTGCACACGTAACAATGGATGAAGTTCAAATTAAAAAAAAAAAAGGAAAGAAATAAAAAAGATAAAGCAGCACCAACACTGCACAAAACCAAAAGAGAAAAAAAAAAAAAAAAAAAGGAAGGACCGTATAATAAAAAGTAGCTTTGTACGATTTAACATTAAGAATGAATTTAATTAATTATCATATGTGTTTAAATTTAACTTTAATAGATTTATATATTTTATTTTGACTTATAACCTGCTATGTAAGTTACAATTATTTATTTTAAATTATTAAAAATATGATATATATCTTTTCAAACTTCCTCAATTTAAGGGATTGATGAGGAAAGAATCCTAATAAATAGAAAAGTTAATCAATACTAATTAATTCCCCCCCCCCCCCTACACTGTTCTGCCATCTTGTCTAACACATGATGAAGAGTAATAATATAATGGAAAATCAGTCGTAACTATCTATATATATCAATTATATTATAATGAAATCTATAAGTAAGTAGACATAAATTAACAAATGATGAATAGTGATATGGAACATTGTTCAAAAATAAAATTAACTAAGAAGATACATAAATATCGTTAAAGTTATAATTAAGAGATGGATATATCATTTTAAGCACCAATTTAATTTTGAATATAAAATACATTTTAAGCTCCAATTTAATATTTTAAGAAGCAATCAAATTTTTGTTGTTATATTCAATAAAAAATATATTTCAAAAAAATCAATATCACATTGCAATAAGAATTTTGTTGAAATTAATACAAATTATAATACTTTTTATTAAAATTTGTATGATAAACTGCTCTACATGTTATCATGTTTGGTGATAGATCAAATGTTAAAATATATCTAATAAAAATTAATAAAAAAAGTTAAATGATAAATGGACAAGATAGATTTAATATAATGAATCTCACACATATAAATAAAATTTAAATTTATAGGTAAACAATAAGTAGCAGGTCATGGCAACCTGCATACTAAATTGTAGATAAACGTAACCAGTAAAACTGGTAACACGTATTCTAATAAAATAAGGGTACCTAATATTAAAAATTTTCTACCTTACCTAATAATAGACAAACCCAAAAAAGAAAGAAAAAAAAGTGCAGTAGGGCAAGTTGCTGAAATTAAAATGCTAAAAATAAAAAAATAAAAAACTGCACAACATAAAAAAAAAATTATTTCATAAATAGGAATAAAAAATGGAAAGAACAAGATTTGGAAATTAAGACCCCACATGTGTTATTGGTAGGGATGGCAATGGGCCGGGTTTGGGTTGGACCCACTAGACCCGTTAGACCCACTTTATAATTTAAAAAATATTAAAAAATAATTTTTATTTAAAAAAATATATCGCCATAACTTTTCAAAAATGAAGAAAGTAATAGTATTATAAAGAAATTAATTTTTTATAATTTTATTGAACATATTTGAATTTTAAAAAAGTTAAAACTTTTAAATACATATACAATTACTTATATCTTGAAAGTATAACTTAATTATTAATATGATATAGTTATATTTAGCATACATGAATGTTGAACTTATTTCTATATGTGACTATATATGTTTATATATGAATTATAAGTATATATATCATACAAATTCATATTATATATATATATATATATATAATTTCTCGCTGGTCAGATTCAGGGTTTGAAATCCATAAATCGAGATCCCATCTGGACCTGTTTAAGACTCTTAAACCCGACCCTAGTGGGCTCGGTTCAGAGTTGGGTTTAGAATGAAGTTGGATCGATTGTCATCCCGGGTTACTAAACAAAAAAAGAAAAAAATAAATAAATTAAAGAGGAAATATATCAAAAATATAGGGCATTTTTCTAGGGTGTCCATCCAACATCTATAGACCTTATTTTTCTCAAGGGTGATAGTTTTAGACACGATTGTCACGTAACCAATACGAAATTAAGGGTTAAAGTATGAGATTACTTCTAACGACAATGCAAGTCATTGCACCGGTATCTACCTCATTCTTGCATTTACTTCGTGTGGTTCTTGGCCCGTGTTATTGGTTTCGCCCAATTGTACGAAGTGACTATATGCACCACAAAGTTCATATTAATTACTAATTTTGCCATTGAGAGAGCCTACTTTTGTTTTAGAATTCTCACATCACCACTGTTATCGAAAAAAAGAATTCTCTCACCACTATTATGTAAGAAAAATTTGTAATCGCAGGATCGATACATTATAAATTTAAAATACTATATATATAAATTTAAATCAGTGTACATTATACCAATAATTGATAGTTGATCAACATATACGTTTAGACAAACATTCTTGGCTTTTTTTTCTTTTTCATCTCTCACCTATATTGACAACTTTCAATAGAAAAATCAATTATCAGAATGTAAAGTGAAGAGGGGACTTAGCCAAATATATAATGTATCTTTAGAGCTCTCCCATCACAAAGTTTCTAGGATGGGCCTCCATAAACTTTCAGACCACGTCTGTCAAAATCAAGACCTTAATAATAGTAAATCCATTAACTGTACTTATTTAGCTCGTTTTATTTTATTAAACCCAAAGGTTCAATTAATAGAGTCCAAATTAAAATAAATTTCTAACATTCTTCCACTTTGGTTGTTCGGAGGATAACAACTAGAGCCATTATCCATATGGACTTGTGGTGGATAGAATTTTAACTTGGTCCACCTTTTAAATGAGGAAGGCCGGGGTGGCTAGCCCAGAACTGGACTTCCTCGAGTTGAACCTTTCTGCAGGGGAATCTTGGGCCTGTGGAAGTTGTGAGCCCATCTTTGAGACTTTTTATTTTGGGATTTTCCTTTTGGACATCTCCGTATTTCCCCAAACCCAATGGACTATTTTTAGGGGGTACGATCACTGTTTCTATTGAAAAAAGTTATAATGCAGTGTTTTATTTTCCTATTTTTAAAAGTTCAAATACGATAAAAGGTGGAATCAACTTTCAAGTTCCTTTTTCAGCTTCAAATTACTTTTTAAAAATTCAATTACTACTTTTCACTTTTTCTTTTCAAACACAATCCACTTTACTACTCAATTTTTTTCCCATCATTTTTGATAACTTTAACCTATTTAAAAATAGAAATATTTGCAAACACCCACAAATTTTGTTTGATTCTAGTCAAAGTTATTGTAGTAGAGGCAATTTGTCCGAAGAAAATTAATGTAGATGAAACATTCTTGATTTTACCGGATAAAGTCCTTCAATTATTTATACCTTTTTATAAAGCATTAGAAACCTTAAATAACTATTTGATGTCTTTGGTCGGCATATTTTTCTCTCTCCCATATATCTTATTCATTTCCTCTCTCTTATAACGTAATGGTAATACTATTATTTTTCTTTCTATTCTTCTTTCTCTGCTCTCTCATATCCCTATCTCTTATTCTACTTTTCTATATTTATTTCTTCCAATCCTATAATTTAATCAATTTTAATCAATTCTTTTGTCTTTTATAAATCTAATAAATATATTAAAATCGTTAAAAATATATATTCAAATAAAAATAAAAATATTAACTTCATACTATTCAAAAATTTAAACATATAATTAAATTGAATCTCATACTTTGATCTGCGGACACATCAAATGTGCCTTACCCGCTACCAAATGAAAATCATCTATTCATCTCCTCTCCCCATCATTTTTTTCCCGTTCAATAGCAACTACTGAATCATGGCGAAACTAACGTCATCTACCTCATACTTGTACATTTTCAATTCTTTCTGTTATTATAGTCTAAATGGGGGGAAAGGAAAAGAAAAAGACGCCAATCAATTTAGACTAGGGCTGTTAATAGGTCAAGTTCGAATCAAATCTGAAAAATTTGAACCCGATCTGATTAGTATATTCAATATTTGAATCTTATACGATTTTTATATTCATTTTTGTCATGTCCAAATCCGATTAAAAAATCCAACCCGAGAACAACCAAAAAATGAAGTTTTAAAATCAAGTAACCAATTAAAAAAATTATCCATCATGAAAAAATTAAATTAAATATAATAGAAAAATATTTTAGAATGTGTGTGAAAACTATACAATATTTTGATAAAACATTAACTCAAAAAATATAGAAAATAATATACTATTAATTACAATGAGATTCATATTACATTCTATTTAAGTTTCTTTACTATTTTTTTTTTTTGTAGAAAGTTTCTTTACTAATTTAGTAATATTATATGTATGATGGTATTTATTTAATAAAATATATTATTAAAAATTGAATTTGGGTCTTTAACAAATCAAACTACTTGATTCCACATTTGATCTACTTATTTTGGATTAATAATATTAATAATTGAATTTGATCAATCGCATATTTTAATCGATCGAATGTGCTAATATTTTAGAATATGTGTGAAAACTATACAATATTTTGATAAAAATATTACCTCAAAAAATAAAGAAAATAATAGACTATTAATTACAGTGAGATTTATATTATATTCAAGGGATAATTACGTCTACACCCCCTGAGGTTTGGTGTAATTACCGATACACCCCCTCACATTTGACTATTTACAATTAGACCCCCTCCACGTTAGCGCCGTTAACAAATAACCCCTTCCGTTAGTGGCTGTTAGGGTTTATGGCTGCGGTCGTTAGTTTATATTTGTAAACTTCCGAAAATACCCTCAATGAGTGGGAAATTAATTAGTATGTTTTTTTGACTTTTTTGCATGACCATAATACCCTTGCGGGGGCAAATGTAATTTTTAAAAACTTTGAGGGAGTATAAATATAAATTTTGAAAAAAAATCAACAAATTAAACAATCAAATAATTCTATTAAAAATAAAATTTATCTCATATTAAGATATAAATATAAATTATGTTATTAATTTTATAATTTTTATAATAAAATTTTTATTTTTTCTGATTTTTCATTCTTTCTACATTTTTTTTTTAATATTTCCCCTTTTTTTCAACCTAACACCCCACTTCCAACCACAACCACAACCCCGATCACCGCCGCCGCTGCCACCACCACCACCACCCCTCCGCGCCTGCTACCACCACTATATAGATGAGAGAAGAGATCAAGAGGGAGAGCGATAGATCGAGAGAGAGAGAGAGACAAAGAAAGAGAGGAAGGAGAGATGTTCACCACCACCACACCACCCACAGTCGCCGCCCTCTCCCACCACCACACCACCCATGATCGTCCCCTCTGCCACCACCACTGCCCAGATGAGATGAGAGATCGAGAGTGAGAAAGATAAATCGAGAGAGAGAGAGAGAGAGAAAAGAGACCTAGAAACTTGTAGAATGAGGGAGGAGAAAAGGAGAGACGGCAGCGGCAGTGGCCGGTGTGGGTGGAGAGGAAAGAGAAAATAGATCCAGAAAATGGTAGAGTGGGGGAGGAGAAAGGGAGCGGCGGCGGTGGGAGATGAGATGGGGGCGGCGGGCGACGGGCGACGGGATGGGGGCGGCGAGCGTGGGTTGGGGTTGGGTTGGGCGGGGGAGGCGATGGACGGTGGCGGCGGGCGAGGGGATGGAGACGGGGTGGGGGCGGCGGGTAGAGGGTGGAGACGGTGGCGTTGTTAGAGAAGAGCGAGGCGGTAGAGAGACAATTGAAGAGATGAGAAAGAAGAGAAAAAGGAAAAGAAAAAGGAGAGGAAGAAAAAAAGAGGAGAAAAAAGGAAAAAGGAAAGAAAAAAGAAAAAAGGAGAAGGAAAAGAGAATAAATGGCATTTTTGTCAACCCAAAAAATCCTTTTTTTTCTGATTTTTTTGATTTTTTTTGGTGCAAATATTTAAGGGCAATAATGTCTTTTTCATAAAACCGTCAGGGTTTCAAATTAGATCTTTGAATAGGGGGTGTAATTGTAAATAGTCAAATGTGAGGGAGTGTATCGGTAATTACACCAAATCTCAGGGGGTGTAGATGTAATTATCCCTATATTCAATTTAAGTGTCTTTACTAGTATAGTAATATTATATGTATGATGTTATTAATTTAATAAAATATGTTATTCAAATTTGAATTTGAGTATTTAACAGATCGAACTACTTGATTCCACATCCGATTCACTTATTTTGGATTAAGAATATTTATAATTGAATTTGATTTATCAAATAGTTGAATCAATCGAACATGCTAAAATTTTAATCGAATTCGAATTAAAATCCGCTCCATTGACAACCCTAATTCTAACGATGAAACCACGGCTTCAAAAAATTCAGAACTTGAAATAGAAAATATGAACAATTGGATCCGTGTTTGGATTGGAGTAGGCCCAATTATTACAAGTTAAGGCATCTAGGGCTGTCAATGGATCGGATCTGGAGCAAATCAGTGCAATCCGGATCCGAATCCGATTACAAGGTCCGGCTACCGAATCCGACCCGAAACCCTATAGGATCTTTAGTCTTTATTCCGAATTCGAATCCGGAATAAATCCAAGATCCGATAAAAAAATCCGATCCGATCCGATATGACAAAATTTTATTATGCTTGGACCAAAAAATAAATAATAATAAATTCTTTAATATATAAATATATAAATGTGTAAAAATATATTTTATATATATATATATATATAAGATCTTTAATAATTATGCACCATATTTAATTTTTCATTTAATGACAATATATATTTAGAATTATATATAAATACGTTTATGTATAATATATTTAGTAAAGATCTCTAATAACTATAGAGATTATTAGTTGTTCATTTAATGATAGTATATAATAAATATCTCTAATAACATATCCTATATATGTATATATATGGTGTATGTAATAGAGATCTTTAATATATAGACTAATTAATTAGTATTCTATAAAAAAATGCCTCTTTATGTTAAAAATAAAATTAAATAATGTAGAAAAATATTTTAGAATATGTATGAAAACTATATAATATTTTGTTAAAAAAAAGTACCTTAAAAATTAATAAATAATATATTATTAATTACAATGACATATGTATTACATTGAAGTATCTTTATTATTATTGTATTATATATAATCTATAAATTTAACAAAATATAATATAAAATTTCGGATTCGGATCTTTAACGGATCGAACTCATTGAATCCAAATCCAACCCATTTATTTCGGATTACGGATATTTGCTATAGGATCTAACCCATCGAATATTTTAATCGGTCGAATATGCTAAAATTCGGATCGGACTCGGATCGGATTCGGATTAAAATCCGCTCCATTGACAGCCCTAAAGGCATCAAACATAACCAATCCAAAGCCTACACAGCAAATCCAATTGATATGGACCTGCTATTATTTGTATCCGAGTCCAACAATAAATACGCAAAAGGACTCCATTTATTGTATAACTAATAATATTGGCACACTCAATGCATATGTATAATAAAAAAGAAAATAATTTATTGAAGTATTAAAAATTTAGTAGTCTCTATACTATCAAAACAACTTTTAACTATTTTAATATATTCATAAAATTAGTATCAATTAAAAATGAAATAATTTAAAATAAAAAATTAAGAAAACAATTACTAATAAAGTAAAAGAAAGTTATATTGAAAAGTAGTGGAGAAGGGAGAGAAAGTGAAAAAGAACATGAAATATGAGAGAAAAAATTAAAAGAAAAAAAAAAGAGAACAAAAAATGACATATAAAAAATATTGACAGATCAAGTGTGATTATTAAATGGTGCTATCTTTTTATATAATCGTATAGATAATAGTATAGATGGTATAAATGTTTCTACATTAGGTCTAAAAATCTTTTATTTTTTTAATCATAAAAAGAAATCCGCTACTTGTTTCGTTAAGGAAATATGCAATTAATTTATTAGTATTGACTTATTGTGATTTAATCATTTCGTGTTTTCATATTCAAAAACTCAATTAATAGAAAAATATATTCAATTCCAATATTAATTTTGATATAATAAAGCCATATGGATTTTGAAAAAAAAAATGTCAAAATAAGTGACAAATATTCTAACAAGTTAAAACTGAAGTTATTGTTCAATTTCGTGAATAGGAGAGTGTAAATAAAATTAATTTATCTCATTCAATTTGAATTAAAATACAACCTCTCTTTTTTAAGATTTTAGATAAAAGTTTAATTCTTTTATATAAAGACAAAAAAACACGATATTCACTTAAGTTCATATAAAAAATCATTTTAATTTTATATGTGGAAAAATGAAATCACATGAAGTTATCCACATACATGAGTCATGACGATTCGTTCCAAGAAAAATAGCTTGTTGCTGTGAATTTTTTTACTACGTCTTTTAAAATATAGTAAAAGATAGTAATTTGCTACAAAACTGAGACCGTAGCAAATAATCAAGTAATAAGACAATTATTTATGATGAACCTTAGATTGTAGCAAATGATCAAGTAATAAGATTGTTATTTACTACGAAACTAAGGTCGTAGCAAATGATTGGAGAAAAGTCAATCATTTGCTAGGGAATTCATATCGTAGCAAGTGAAAATGTAATAAAATAGTTATTTGACATAACATTTCAATTGTAGCAAATAGAAAAAAACAAGAAAACTTAAATAATTTATCAATTTTTTTCCAAATTTTAGCACAATTTTTAAATAAAGTCTTAACACCTTTGGCAAAAAAATTATTTTAATAACCTTTAGTTAATTCATGAAGAGAAATGTCACCCCATTCCAAAATATTGGAATTTCATATCAGATCACATATGGAAATAGACATTTTTTTTAAAAAAAAAATTATCATTGAATCAAGGTAATTATATATAAAAAAAATATTCTCAAATTTATTTTGATAATTAATATTTTTGATTAATATAATACATTTAAATTATAAAGATATATAATTTCAAATTTTAGAGCCATTAACATGTAACACAGTGCCCTCGAAATTTATAATTCAAAGCTTGTTTACTTTGATACTTTTACTGTTAGCTAGACTTGCTTATTCAAGCAATTAATTTAATAGTAATGATGAAATTTATGAGGGATTTAAATTTCAAATTTTAATAAGGACCCCAACTGAATAATTTTTAAATTTTCAGCAAAAATTCTAATAAAGAATTTCGTCAAAAATATATATATATATATATATATATATTAGTTAGTGTATTTTTGGCTGAAAACCCAACAAAAATTATATTTTTTCTATGAAATTTGGCCGAAAAATAGAAAAATATTTATTTTTTTCAATTTTCAACAAAATTTCCATCAAAATATAAAATATAGAAAAGACATTTTAAAAAACTATTTGTAAAATAAATCGATGGAATTTTTGCAAATATTCCCTAAAAAACTGGTGAAAAAAATTAAAATTAACTTAACATGTTAATGTTCCATTACTATAAAATATAGATAGTAAAACTTTACGATCACTAAAATAAATTTTGTTATAGTCATTGCGTATAATCATATATATAGATTAATCAACATATATAATAATTAATTACTAATTTTATAATAATAAAACTATTTAATTCAATTTGTGAAAACATCCCATTGACATATTTGAATTGCGGGAATCATTTTTGGAACAACTTATTTAATTCATTAATTCTGCTCAATTAAAATAAATAATTTAATGATTTAACCTTAGATTTAATGAAACTAAGGATAAGTAATAAATTGGTAATTTTCATAAACATATGATAAGAGTGTGTGTGTACACACACACACACACACAAAGAATTAAAATGTTACAATGGCAAGACTCCGCCTTATCTACATTAGAGGTGTGGGTTCGAACCCCAACTTAAGCAAATATGAGATTCTTCAAGTGCGGTCTTGTGGTTCGCCAAGTTTGATAGTTCTGTTCTTGGTTGGTGCAATGAGTAAAATATATTACAAAAAAAGAAAATAAAAATAATAGAATTTAATTCAATTTAAATGATAAAAAATAATAATTTTGTAGCAACAATGATATGGCCTTATTTTGTTATTGGGCTTCATAGGAAGTAATCCCAATAAAAGTCCAAGAACAACCCTGAATCATGGCCCAGGAAGGATGCAATTTCGAGCCCAAGCCCTGGAAAGGATAAGTCATTCCTCAAGCCCGGTATCAATCCTGGATCAAAGCCCAGGAAGTATACGCCCCTAAGCCCAATATCAGGAAGGGAGGTCTCAAGCCGTCGGCCTACCCATTACCTAGCTAAGCCTAGACCTGAGTCAAAAGGCACGTGGGATAAGAGGGCTGGGATGCATCCACCGAATCCGGAAGAATCGCAACTAACACGCCCCCAACCACCCTGATTTCGCGGAGCACACCCTGATTACCAGGACAGGCTAGTTACGTTCCTGGCTCTATATAAGGACCAGGGGCGTACAGAGGCAAATGAGATTTTTCGAAGCATAAAATCATTCTCTAAATTCTGAAATAATTCTCAAAAGTTCTCTAAGCCATTATTGATCGTTTTCAAGCATAACCTTGACAATTTCGAGCATCGTTTATGTTTATTTCATCATTTTTTGCATACTTTTCCTCGTTCCTAAGTAAATACTGACTTAATTCAGTTGAGTGCTAACCTCCTTTTTTGCAGGTTCTTTTCCCATCGAGACGATTAAATTCACAAAAGGCCAAACTCTTTTCCCGCGTTACAAATTCTTGGTGCTAGAAAAACGAAAAGCATCAAACAAGGTGGCCAATTTCGATTTTGGTGGCCACGATAATGAGATCGTATCAAAAGTTGATTAGTTCGTAGTCAAAATTATTTACTACGGCCTTTAACTGTACCAAAAATGTTTGTTACGACCGTATTAACTATGGTAGTAAATACGTAGCCAATTCGTAGCAAAAAACTTTTCGCTACGAATATTGGACTTTTGCCCTAATTTTCTTAACGTAGCAAAAAATTATTTTTCTTGTAGTGTTTACTGAACAACTTCAAAAGTACTTTTGGATTCTTTTATATTTTTTTGCTTAACTTTGACCCACTTTTCTTGAACTTAGAAAAAAAAATGTCGAGCTAATTAAGTATGAGATTTTTCTATTTAGTATTTAATTAATTTGGTTAATTATTCTAGTGAAAATTATTGTAGCAGTGGAGGTTCATCTAGAGAGTTAAATCAGAGCCGAAAGAATTAATACATTATAGTTAAGAATTAGAGTATGATTGTTCGAATACTCGCGTCTAGTCGGGGTACCACAATACCAGTCAAACTATTTATTCATAAAATCATTTTATATTGCAAATTATGTAGATATATTCCTACAGCTTTATCTTATCGAAACAAAGATTCAACAAATTAACAACTATGGATTATGTAGATAAACCTAAATCTTAATCAACTAATAAAAAATATTCTTGATTTTCCCAAAAAAAAAAAAAAAACCCTAAACCATCACTATAAATAATCTCCTCTCCTCCCATCATTTTTTTCATGTACTAGACCAACTAGTAAATCATGGCAAAAATGACTACATTTACCGCTCTCCTCATTTTCTTATGTTTCTCATGCTTCATTTCCCTTGGCTTCGGAGACTCTATCTCTGCCTCGACCATTGATCTTACGTCTATGGCCGGAGACTCCTCCTCATCATCTGATGATGTTGATGCTGAAGTTCAGTCGACCGCCGGAGTAGGAGAGGATTGGTTCCACTGGGGCTACCCTCACATCTGGTTCCACCCCCACCCCAACCCTTGGCCTTTCTTCCACCCATGGGCTCCTCGTTGGCCATTTATTCATCCACCCATGCCTGCCCGTGGGAATTGGCCATTTGTTCATCCCCCAATGCCCAGTCGTGGAAAGCAACCCCCGCATTGGCCATTTGTCCATCCCCCTTTCCGATGCCCTTGGTGGCCACATCATGGTTCTAGGAGTATTGATAATGGCGCAAAAAGAACAGATGAGGCGGTGGATTCACCTCCCATGACTTGAGTCGTGTAGTTTTTAGTTGTTATTCTTAGTAATTACTAGTAGTCAGTTTCATTATTCTAGTGAGTATGAATAAGATAGTTTAAGTTGCAGTCAGATCATTTCAATTTATTTTGTCGTATATATGTGTTCTACTTGTTTTATGGTTTGTGAGTAGGTGTAAATAAAGTTTTAGCACCTTTCAGTTATTTCTACTATTGTACGTTTGCTCAATGCGATTTCTGCCTGGCTTTTAGTTATTAGAAGGAGAAGAAAAAAGAGAAGGGAATGTGAAGCTAGTATGGACTAATTTTCAGCTCCCACCAAGAATCCTTGGATTTTTAGTGAGCAAGTAAGAGGAGTCGGTTGCCTCCCCAAGAAGAAAGATGTATTCTCCCCAAATAGCAAGTTGTCCTCCCAAAATGAAAGGATTTGAATATTTATACTATTAACCATACTTGGACACTTGTCGCAATCTCAAGGTGTGGTGTGCCCTAATATGAAGAACTTAGATTTAATATGTATGATGATGGGCTTGATATATATATTTAGTAGTGGCAATATGGATTGTAAACTATGGGTCCGACCTAATCCAATTAATTATGGATTGGGTTGGGTTGAAAAGATTTTTAAATGGATTAAAGTGGGTTGGGTCCAAATGGGTTAAATTAGTTATGGTTTTAAATGATTTTTTCATGGGTTTTAAATGGGTTTTTCATGGTTCACTAATGGTTTCTTAATGGGTCCATAATGAGTTTGGCCCAAAACTTAAAAAAATCCTATCAACTACTATAGATATCATCAATTTTATTCAAAATAGAATACGTCCAAATTTCTCATGCCACAAAAAGTCCTGAGTCTGTCCATTGTAGTCGTAATTTTCCTCAATGTTTGATCAATATTCTCTTTTTTCATTTTTTTATTCAATTTTATGCTTGAGACATAATTTATTATTATGAGATGTAAGTTTATGTAAAATATGATATTGAAGATTGATTTTATCTAAAACTTATTTTATTTTTAAAGTTTTGATTTATATGAGTATTTTGTTGTCGGACCCGCTTTCGACCCGCTCCGACCCATTTACAAACCGCTTACAACCCACTTACAACCCTTCAAATAATTTACAATCCGACCCATTTACAATCCGTTATTAAGAACCCATTTTGAACATAACCTATTTTTGACCCAACCCGCCCAATTGCCACCTCTAATATTTTTAAGTATTTATTTGGGCTTGTGTTCAGTGTGTTGGGCCTTGTGTAATTATGATAGTTTTTTTAGCGTTGTTTTTGGGCTTCGACCGCATCAGAATCAAATCATATTTAATTGTGAAGTTGAAAGAAAAATAGGTTTTGATTCATTGGACTAGGCCCCAAAATCACACCTGAAGGCAGCAGACGTAAGTACTGAACCTAGGTACTATTATTCAGGTCACACACTAACACACACACCAATTAGTATGATAAAAAGTTTCTACACTAGGTCTACAACATTTTTATTTTCTTTAATCAGAAACAATGGAAACCCATGACTTCTTGTCAATTTATTATTCCGCATAGGTTAAATTGCATTTAACCCTATATTTCCATATCATTGCATTTAGGAGGTATTGATAATTACCGATACAAGAGGGTATTGTTTGTAATTTTATCTAAATTTATGGGTGGTGGAAGTAATTATTCCTTTTAGATATCCATAATTAATCATTATTATAATGCGATACAGTTCAGCATTCAATGTTAACAAAGTTTCCCTCTTTCCTTCTCCTTGGATAGTTTGGATCATTTTGAATAGTTTTGTTTTCATTGTATTTTATAGATATTCATTTTATTCTTAATTTCATATATAAATGTCATATGCATGAAACTTACAATTATTTATACAATCATCATTAAACTGAAATTTCAAAAATAATGATTTTGAATGTCCTATAAGAGTTAAAAATAAAACTTTCTCAATTATTTGGTGTGTAAAATGTATAAGAGTTGTGTGATCATTTCACTTATATCACTTAGGAAAAATTTCAATATCATTTTGAAATTTCAGTTTAATTTGAAAACCTCTCTTAAAAATATAAATCAATATTCAAAAAATAATTTTTTCAACTGAATAAGGTATATTAATTTAATCATCTTACGTACTTATATTAGTTGTTTAACTCACTGCATGTGCTTAATTTATTTAAAAATCTTAAATCAAAATAAAGATATACATAGGTTGCAAATTATAAGAAATTTCTCAACTATAAACGTGTATCATATGTTTTATATCTTCTGGTTAAGTAATGCCGACTTTTTTGAACATAAAAGAAAATAACAATATGTCGAGCTTATTAAGTAACAGATTTTCCTATCTCGTATTTAGCTAATTTTGTTAATAATTATAAGCAAAACTATTTTAGCAATGGAGGTTAATTTTGTTGCCCTTGATTTTTTGTGATGACATAGAAAAAATTTCTTTATTCTTTAATTACACGATTTGCAGTCTTGTTCTAATGGCAAGTTCCCTTCAAAGATCTCCAACGGCTACTTACCATCACAAGAAGATTTCAAAGTTTAAAATCAAACAATTGCCTTATTTTTTTTCCAGAGGCTACTTACCTTAAATGGAGGATATAGCTTTTGCCCTATGGAAACGTCATCCTTGTGCTATAAATACAAGTGAAAGATGAAGAGGAATGTAACTTTTCTCTATGAGAAAAGAATAATTATTTAGAGCTCATTGCTTAAGTGAGAATTGAGATAGCATCTATTCTAGGGTGTACGTTGTTTACCAATTGTTGGTAGTACCAATGGTCCAACAGTGTATTGCTTACCAAGTATTTGGTAGTACCATTGATCTAGCGTTAGTTCCATAATAGCTCTTCTCACTTTCATTTCATATTGTTTTGTTTGGAAGTTATATCTTCCATAAGTCTATATCTTTCCACTGGTATCAGCTTGTGCCGCGTTATTTAGATTCTAACTTTAATAAAATATTTCACAAGTTCAAAATTCTAAATTGAAAAACACTTAGGTAGTGGATTAAGATTCGACCCAAACCACCATAAGTTGATTCTTTACTTAGTTTAAATTTTCTGTCAGTTTTATTTCACTGGTAGTTCCAGTCCCTTTTTTTTTTTTTATCTTATTAAAAATTAGTTTAAATGATCTAATTCACTCCTTCTTAGATTCTCAAATTTTTGGAGAAATTTTTTGGTGGAATTAATAATTGATCTAGTTTTTTTTTTATATTCTTTTTCCTTTTGTTGATAAGGTATTAAATATTAATCGCTCTAGTTAAAAAATAGAATATTAGAATATGATTATTCTATAATTCGATTTTCAGTTCTTCAGCATTTGATTAGTTTGGCTTCACTTGACGAATTATCTACGGAAAATTAAATGATGAGCACAATTGTTTTGGAACTTTGACACGATTAAATGTAGTACTTTCTTACTTTGTGAAAATAATTGTTCATTGAACTATGGTATATAGTCAAACTATTATTGGTAATATTTTTTTTTTTTCTTATCGTAACGGACCATTTTTAAAGGTAGTATTTAAATTGTTTACTGTTTGATTGAGAAAAATATGCATGTCACCCAAGTTTTTTCCGGCTATTGTTTGTTGTTTGTTCAAAATTATCGACTTAAATTAATTAGATCACTTACTTGTTTATTTCTATATATATTTAAATTGTTTACTATTTCACTTGACAAAAATATGCATGTCAGCCGAGTTACGGCTTAAATTAATGAGATCACTTAGGGTCAGTTTGGATAGCATTATAACTCGAGTAATGCTTTTTATAATAGAAATTTTTTTAAATTAAATAATTTTTTATTTGAATATAGTAATTAAAAATAATTTAAAAGGTATTTTTTAAAAATTATTTTTGGCTTTCTTTTTGGCTTGTTTTTTTTTTTTAAAATCCATCCAAATATAATATTTTTTTA
Organism: Petrea volubilis; assembly: GCA_026212405.1. Classification (NCBI taxonomy): domain Eukaryota; kingdom Viridiplantae; phylum Streptophyta; class Magnoliopsida; order Lamiales; family Verbenaceae; genus Petrea; species Petrea volubilis. Next base: position 20,052,860 of record CM047884.1, read on the forward strand.
AAGTGTTTTTTTTAAAAAAAATAAGTACTTCTTTTTTGGAAAAAAACACATTCAAACAGGGTTTTAATTAGTTATTTCTATAGATATTCCAACAATTTTGTCTTATCAAATTAAAAACAAACAGAACCTCCATATTCATCAACATAACCAAAAAAAAAAAAAAAAATTCGTCAACTTATCAAAATATTTCTAATTTTACGCCTTCGATCATTACCATAAATAATCCATCTCCGCGATCATTTTTTACAATACTACAATAGCACAAAATACATGTAAAATGCTAATTTGGATGATTAGGACCCAAGCATCAACTTCGCATCTCTTCAACATTTTTTCGTGTAATATCTTTTAAGAAAATTTCATGTTATTTATTTGGGTATATATTCCGATTGTATTTTTAATTGTTGATATAAGTACGATGTCTTCAAAAATTATTAAAAAATAAAATTATAAAATTGTAATACTTAATTCGATAATTAAATACACCATCCCAATAATAACCCAATAAATAACATCTCATAAGCCCTCTATATTCTATTGCATTTATTAATATAATGAAAAATTCTTATATGGATTGGGTGTATAAACTCTACTCATATACCATGCAATACAAATTTAAGCGCGTGTTATATTTATTTTATAAAAAATTTAATACATAACATATAAGTAAATCTGAATCGCATAACATATATACCCGATCCATAAAAGAATTTCCCACAATATAATAAACCGTTTGAAAGAATTTTAAAAGACCATATGCATACACAAAGGTGAACATATGCCATTATCAAGTTTTTTTTCAAAAAAAAAAAAAAACTTGCAAAGATTCACGATCCCGTTACCCACCATTATCAGTGCTCCTCCCAAACCTTAATAATTTTTGGCTCCCATTTCTTTAATGGCATAATTGGGCATTTGACCTACCACTATCAATAATTCTGTATTCCCATTTCTCCACTGCTTTTAAATGTTCTTGATCACTTTTGTTATTACTCAACTCAATCTTGTGATCATTTATTGAATTTCGCCACCCACCACTCCAATGGAGTGTTTCCTTAGTGGGTTATCTGCATTTAATTTCTCTTGTCCCACTCCGTAGCTTTTTGTTCGCTACGGATCATCGACAGCTACCGACCCTACTCTGGGATTTTGTGGGTTTTTATTAATTTTTGCCTTTATTTTCTCTTTTTGGGTCCTAGAATTAAGATGTCTTTTTGGTGGTACTACGATTCTTGAAGAATTATTTTTTTTCTTGTTAATGGCTGTGGTTAGTGTCGGTGGGGGTATTTGTTGAGGAGTTTTTTTAGGTTGTAATGCGCCAATGGACGGCTCCTCTTCTCCACTTGTCTCTGCTCTTGAGGATCGTCTACTCAACATGTCGCCAGCGCCTTCCCACCATCTAAATCATGTGCGTTAATGTTTTCGTGTCCCCTTTATCTAGATTTAATCTTCATTTTTCAACGTTTCTTGTGTCTGTGTGTGTGCGGGGGGTGGTATAATTGATATGGGCAAGAATTGTCTTTCTCAAGCGTGTCTGTTCCCCTCGTGCCTCTGCGTGTATGTGTGTGTGTGTGTGTGTGGGATTAATGTTGTGGGCAAGTGTTTTCTTTCCTATGTATCTCTGTGTGTGAGATTGTTGTGGGCAAGTACTTTTACCTAATGTGTGTGTGTGTGTGTGCTTGTTGTGTAGTTTTGTAGCCGTAGCCAAGAACTCTCTCTCTTGAAGGGGTTTGTGCGTGCGTAATTGTTGTGGGCAAGAAAGTGTGTGTGTGTGTGTAGTTGTTCGTGGACAAGGAAGCCAGTTTATGGTAATTCTATCAAAGGGGTTGTCAGTTGACTCAAATAAGGTGGATCATTGGAGTACCATCCAAGGAGCAATATGACATGCTAAAAAGCTTCAAAGTTCTGGTGTCATAGGCAGCTCTGAATTTCACAAAAACTTGATTATTTTGGTGAAAGTGGGGCGTTGATCTATTTTCAGATTGACAATTTGTGGTCTACTACTTTTCAGCTGTTGCTATGTTTTACAGTTGTTTCATCTTGTAGTCCTATAGCTCATTTTCTGTTAACAGTTACTCCTTGAATTCGGAGCATTTTTTTGATCACTCATTTATGGCTGATTTAAAAAAATGCCAACTCAAGTTGGTATTATGGCTTATGTAATCCTTTCAGTATTCATTTTAGTCTTGGATCTAATGTCATGAAATAATTTAATCAATTGGCTTTTGGCTGCAGTCTTCAGCAGAAGAACTGATGAAAGAAATTGCTTCGCTTGAGGTCGAAATACTGTGTTTGGAACGCTATCTTCTTTCTCTCTACCGGACGGCTTTTGAGCACCATCTCCCAAATATTCTAGGGAAACATGTACCACAAGTGGAAATGGAAGTGCCAACAGATTATAGTGACCTTCAAGGGGGACAAAGCTCGCCTACGAGTGCTTTAGCCGGCCCCGATGATTCAGTTCAAGTTTCCATCCCAAAGTCATCATCTGGAAGGGTAATTTGATTTGAAATATTAGTCACTCTTCCTAAAATGTAAACTATATCACATGACAAGTGTAGTTCATTTAACATTAACACTGGTTTGGTTGAACTTTGTCTGCAGTCTGCATTAGAACTTCATGTAGCACTTTTATTCTCTATGTATATATATATATAGATATATATATATAGGATTAATCACTCTTCCTAAAATGTAAACTATATCACATGACAAGTGTAGTTCATTTAACATTAACACTGGTTTGGTTGAACTTTGTCTGCAGTCTGCACTAGAACTTCATGTAGCACTTTTATTCTCTATGTATATATATATATATATATATAGGATTAATTACAAACAAAACCCTGAAGTTTGCCTCTATTACACAGAATTGAAATTACAATTACCTTCCGACACTAATAGATAGAGGGCCTTCTTATAATTGGAGCAACTAACAGCTGATGCTACTTGCAAGATGGAAGCAGACCTCAAGGGTGGTAATTGTAATTTCAGTAGATGGAGAGCTTTTCTGTAACTGGGACAAACCTCAGGGTCTTTTTGGTAGTTATAGCTATAATATATCCCCGTTTATTTTCTCATTTTGGAAAGACATTCTTTAAATGAATATAAATGTTCATGAACAATCACAGGAAAAGAAGGGTGCATATTCTAGGCACCGGAGCCTCGCACATCATCTCGGAAATTCTCACATAGATGATGCCCTCATTTGTCCGGATAGACTATCTGAAGACATAATTAGATGCATATCTTCGATTTATTGCAAATTGGCCAACCCCATGGGGACGTCTCACAAAGGCTATTCAGTTTCGTCTACTTCATCATTCTGCTCCTCAAGCACGTTTTCTCCCAGAAATTTATCTGGCAGTTGGAGCCCCCAATGTAATAATTTTGAAGTCCCTGAGCATTGTGCTTTTGAAGGTCTAAAACAAGAAAATAATGGACCTTATGCTGCAATGGTAGAAGTCCTCAAGATATGCTTAGATGGTGACAGTTATAGCTATGCTGCTACGATGCTTCAGAAATTCAGGTGTTGTGTTTACCCCATGTACCGTAATATATTCAAATTCTATTTGTGCGAACCAAATCTTTTACACACAAAACACACATGTAGAAGTAACTAGCTGAACGTGAGGGATATCTCTAGCCTAATTTGTTTGGGAATTTAACTTTAATATCTGTCTCCAACAAATGATAGAAAAGTTGGTGAACTTTTTATAATCATTATATTTGTTCGATCGTTTCTTTTCCATTCATGTATAAGTTCCAAACTCTTTGATTGGTTGAATCGGAACAGGTCTCTAGTTAAGGGTCTTGAGATTGTTGATGTGAAGAAGATGAGGCGTGAAGATAAGCTTGCTTTTTGGATTAATGTTCACAATGCACTGGTGATGCATGTATGTATGCCTTGCAAAACTCTTTATCAACTTTGGATTGCCAAATAGAGGCTTATAACTTAGAATACGTAATCATCTATGATGTACGCATATACGGCCTTTTTATCACATCCCATTGTTCAATTATGAATTTGGTTGCAGGCTTATTTAGCATATGGAACTCAAAACTATATAAAGAGTGCATCCATAATGAAGGTAATAATACACAAGTTTTATTTGTTTAATTGTTATAATTAGTAGCTTTTTATCAGGATCTCTGATTGTCCCATGTTTGAAGTTATTCTTTCAGGCTACTTATAATGTGGGTGGGCAGTGCGTAAATGCTCATGACATACAAAGCTACATTTTGGGAATCAAATCGCACTATTCTGCTCCGGTACATGTCTGTTAATTCAGTCTATCTTAAATGAATATTCTGAAATGCATAAAGGAAGTGCTTTGATCGATGTAAATACCGTTCATCAGGGTCCTATCTTCTTGAACAATAAAAGTAATAATTCTGGTGCCTATTCATTTTGTGTGTAATTACACAAATATCCTATCTTGGTATCGAAATTATGCACATCTCCCTTATTACATATCTGCTCCTTACCTCTTTCATCATCCATTACACATAATTAAATAATGTTATCATTTAAGTTTGAATAAACTTCCCAAATCGCTGTGGCATATACGGATAACATTATCTAAGTTTCTTGATAAATGTTGTCAGTTTTGACCACATTTTTATGGTTAAACTAACACCTATCCCCAACTCAAAGCCAAAATTTTAAGTTCTCGATAGTTTTCACAAGATAGAGACTTTATTAATGTAGCATGAATGGCAAAAATTGCAGTGGCTCGAGACACTCCTCTCTCCGGGGAAGAAGTTCAAGACTGGTGCTAGTAAACATGCTTATGCTATCGAATACCCTGAACCACTTGTTCATTTTGCACTTTCTTCAGGAGCCTACTTGGACCCTGCGGTAATGCATTCTCTTGTTCTTGCTTTACTTTTCTTTTCTTTTACCTTTTTTCCCCCCTTAATTATGATTTTTAGAGGAAAAAATATTTTTCAATCCAAACTATGTACTTTTTACACCTTGCCATATATTGCATTTCTGACGGAATAGTCCTTTGTGATTCGGTCACATGATATGGCAATGCGTGCAACATGTATAACATATATAGGTGTCACAAAAAATAACTTCGTTGAGAAATTGTAAAAATGTACATACTTTGGATGGACAAGTATACATGTTTTTTTTCACCTTGTATTGTTTCACTTTTGCAATTATTGTAATTTTGTCCCGTGTTATATGGACGAATGGGATTGCAGATTCGAGTTTACACTGCAAAGAGCTTATTTCATGATCTGAAAGTCGCCAAGGAAGAGTACATACAATCGACAGTTTATGTTCATCAACAAACAAAGATTTACCTGCCGAAAATCCTGCGCTATTACGCTAAGGACATGTCGCTCGGCATGGCTGCACTTTTGGAAGTGGTTAGCAGATGCGTACCGGCGTTTCAGCAGAAAGACATCGGAAAATTTACGAAGGGTCGACCTGAAAAATACGTATATTGGTTAGAGCAGAGTTCAACCTTTCGGTATTTAATCCATAAAGAAATAGCTCAAACAATATAAGTGTGCTTGATTATTTTCTTTTCTGTAATTATTGACCGCTAAATTAGCATTTTCTTTTGAATGTTTTTTTTCATATATACATTGTATATAAATACTGGGAAGAGCAAAGTGGATTTTGTTGGCTATTGATCTGCAGAGCCAAAAAAATTCTATCTTGCTTTTTGGGGTTTCTTGTTTTTGTTTTTTAAACAATTTCTGTTGTGGCTTGTGCTGAGATGACAATGGTTTTTTTTTTTTGAATGAATGATTTCATTTATTTATGTTTCAAGTTGAATTTCAAGGTGATCATAGGCGATAAGAAATTCTTCGATGCACCTAGTTTGAGTCAAATATATGCATAAAACGATTTAGATTGTATTATATTACTATTTCACTTAAAAAAATATTAACATACAATTATAACACCATTCGGCCTATATATAGGGCCTAAACATTGGGTTCATGCCACAATTTTTCCACAGGTGACATACTCAAAAGAATAGGGCTGAATTTGTAAGCTATATACAACATTTGGGGAGATGTCCCAGAGTATTTAGCAAAAGAGTTTATAGAAGATGAGTTTGTATATTCAACCTAAGATGTTATGCTTTTATGAATTTCTTGTAGAAAAACTAAGAAGATCCGAACAATATTTTGATTTGACCAACAAAATATTTAATTGGTATTACTAATATCTATACTCTACAATTATATAACTGGGAGCAACCTTTATAACTACATTTGATCTAACATAGTTTTAATATGTCATTTTTTAATTGTTTTCACTTTCTCTCACCTCTATCTTTTCCCACGTCCTTTTTACTATCTCTTCAGTCTCTCTCTCTCTCTCTCTCTATATATATATATATATCTTCTTTTGTCTCCAAATACTCATCAACATAATTTTCCTTTTACTTTTTTTGTTTTCTTTTTTTATTATAAATTATTTTATTTTTACGTATAACTAATTTCATAAATCTATTAAAAATAGTTAAAAATATTTTAATAGTATTTTCTACCATCAATTTTTTATCATATCATTAAATTATATGATTTTTTTTATTTTGTGCATGCATTGAGTCTGCTAATATTACTAATTTTTATAATTTTTTTGTTCGCACTTGAAAAGAAAGAAAGAATCAACAATCTTGGAAGATCAAAAAATATATTTTAGAGATTTTCTAAATGACTTTAGCCTAACTTTCTCTTAATTTTCTTTCAAACTTCATAGCAATCTCCTCAGGTTGCATGACAATATGCTTCATTGTATTCTTATTAGGGTAAAACCAATGTGCTCCTCAAACCTAAAACTGTTTTTGCAATTTAATTAATTTTTTTTTTATTAAATCATGCCATACAAACTGTACATAATTTATACTTTACATCTCAAAATCACTTTCTAAACACAAAAAATTAATAGATTCTCTAGTTGCCGCCATCGGAGAGATTCCTCTACCCCCACTACTATAGTGGTTTTAAAATCGCATGTTCGGTTTTTTCGATTCAGTTAATCGAATAATTCGGTTTTCTTAAATTGAGAAACGGAAACTGAATTGAAACCCTTCGGTTCGGTTTCGGTTTTAACCATTCGATTTCAAATTTTTTTTTGGTTTTAATAAAAAAAAACCCAAAAAAAAAAATTAATACAAGTTAAACAATGGAAAAAAACCAAGAAATCCGAAAAAAACCGAAAAACCAAAAAACTGAAAAAATCGAGAACCGAAACCCATACAAATTGAAAAGCCAAAAAAAAAATCGAAAAAACTAAAAAAGAAATTTTTTTTACATCACTTCAAATTACATAATATTTTACATCAAATCATCCCAAATTACATTAAACTTGCAACCAAATCTCAAACTCCAAAATAACATCAAAACTTGCAAGTTTTACATCAAATTACATCAAAATAACACTCCAAATTATTTCAAAATTACATAACGCAAATGTCAAACTTGCTGTCAAAGTACATAATAATATCTAATACATCAAAATCATAAAACCTTGACCAATCAATTATTATTATTAAATATTTTTTTTATATTATTAATCAAAGAAAATTGGTTTTCTCGGTTAATCGAAAATTGAAAACTGAATATTTTTGGTTTTTGGTTTTTTCAGTTTAATCGCGTTTAAAAATTGAAAAAATCGAAAACCGAAATTTAAAAAAAATTAAAACTGAAAACTGAACTGAACTTACTTCGGTTTAGTTCAATTTAGTTCGATTGTCTTAGTTTTCGATTCGGTTCGGTAATTTTTCTACACACCCCTATAGTAAATCCCGCGTGAAAAATGTAATAAAATATACGAATGATTAAAGAGTTAAAACAGCCATATTTCAAAGATAAAATCTTACCTATCTTTATTGGGGTCTAATGAATTTCCACTTATGCCTTCGGAGTTGGACTCATTTAATCCCCCTCCCAAAGGAAGAAAATAAATAATAAAATAAATAAATGGCATATGCAATAAGCATGGTGTAGGTAAGTAAAAAGGAGTTAGGAAAAACGAATTGTGAACAGCGGAGGTGGGATCTGGATCACCGCTCTGAAATCAACTCCTCCGCCTCCGGCCACCGCCCGCCGCCATGGTATCCATCTCTACTCTGCCTTTGTTTGATTCTCCCCTTTTCTCAAGTATGATTTCCTAATTGTTCATTTCCTTATTCATATATATATATATATATATATATATATATATATATAAATGGATTAATGGATAAATTTCTCCCTTGACTGCCTTGAATCTGATCGCCTGGTTTTAATAGATCAGATCCACCCGTAATTCCCTCGACTTTTTGTGATATACTTGCACTTTTCAGTTATGAACATTTCCCTTAATTTCACAGTTTGCTTGCTTATATCTAAATGGGCTCCCTTGATGATTGCAACTGGGTTAAGATGTTCTTATGCTTTTGAATTTACATGAACTCAAAGAGGAAGTGCTTCAGAATTTCTAATTAGAGATAGAAAGAAATAAGGAATTAAAAGCGAAAGTTTTCACCGTTTAGTGTTGTATAGATAGTTCCGAACAGCAATATCCCTCCAACCATGGAATTTCCGAATCTTCAATTTGTTGTCAGTAGGATACTTCAGTTATCAGCTAACGTGTTTGAGGAGGCATCTAATAGGTCATGTGAGACCTCTTGTTTTGCGGTTTTTGGCTGGTAATCCATCGCCATTGTATTTCAGTCATATTGATTCCACCATTTTTCTTTCGCTTAGTTCCTTGGTTAATGGACTCCTCATTCTCAAAAGATTCGAACTGCTTTATACTTTTGTTGTTCGATTATGTGGCCTGTCTGTAATCGGTATTTTGACTGTAAGATGGTTGTCTGTATTGTTGATAAACGACTAAAGTTTCTTGCTTTTATTCCAGATTCACTTTGTTCTTCTCATTAGCAGACAAGGGAAAGTAAGGTTGACAAAATGGTATTCACCTTATTCTCAAAAGGAAAGATCAAAGGTATAGTTGTTTGCAACTTTGATTTAAGCTTAGGTAGTAGCTCAATGTATTGTTTAGCTGTTTTCTTCCATAACAAATTTATGTTGCATCTGACAATTAATCTATAACCAAATGTGTACTTGGTAAAGGTTATCCGAGAGCTTAGTGGTACGATCCTAAATCGAGGACCCAAGCTGTGTAATTTTGTGGAGTGGAGGGGATACAAAGTTGTTTACAAAAGGTTATTTGCATATTACTTTCATTTGGAACTTGCCCATAATTCTTTCACCATACCCAGTTCTCTTTTTGGCTTTTCTTCAATGCTGTCCGGAGCTAATTCTTTTTCATCTTATTGCTTACTCTGTAGGTATGCTAGCCTTTATTTCTGCATGTGTATTGACCAGGATGATAATGAGTTGGAGATCCTTGAAATTATCCACCACTTTGTTGAGATACTAGACCGCTACTTTGGAAGTGTGAGGCTTGCCACTAAAGCAAATATGTTTCGTAATATTATTACTTTACTCTGTAATATCATATTGAATTGTGTATTTATTTTGTTTCTTTTAGGTCTGCGAGTTGGATTTGATCTTTAACTTCCATAAGGTATGTTCTGTTTTGGCCTCAATTTCTTCTTGAATCTTTGGAGATTTATCTGTGTTCGTGATCCATTAATAATATTTAGAGTGATACTTATATCTGTGTCTTGAGGAGCTAAATAACTTAACTTGTGACAGTTGCACTAGATAGAACTGGATGATGGTGGAGCTTCTTTGGTGACAGGCCTTATGGCATGCTTTCCTGGGGAACTTGAACTAAAATAATTTCTGCATTATGTATTTTTAGCCATAACTTTCGGATTGCCTCATTGTTTGCAGGAAGGCATCAGGATTTCTCTATGTTTGCTTGTTTATTCCATACTTAAGGCCACATCTATTGTCCTGTGTGATGACCCATCTATTGTCCTGTGCGATGACCCATCTTTATCTGTGTAGTGAGCTAGTATTTACTGCTGTCTTTGAGCTTGAACAAAGTAATTTCATATATAAACTTTCCGTGCCAATTCCAACACAGTTCTTTGTGTTTAAATTATCTCATTGGATGCCTTTCTAGTTGCTAAGGTCATGTGTTTAGTAGGAGTTTAAAAATTTCCCACAAATTGAAAAATACACTTTTTATTTGACAATTTCTATTAGAGTCTTCTTTCTTACATTTGATTTTGCTCAAGAATTTATAGTCTAACTGCTTATTTTAGAAATTTTCAGTCTAGGTTTTTGAATTAGTTCTCATCAAATGCAGTTTGAGTTTTGGGGCTGAAAATATACAGAAATTGAGTCCTGTATCATGTCCAACATGACAGTCTGTTGGAGCTTTATTTTGATAATACTAGAGTAATTTAGGCTTATCATGGTGAACCAAGGAATTTTATCTGTTATGGTTTCTGATAGAATGCCTGTTAAAACTATTAACATTAACATACACACATGCTACTTAGTCCTCATTCTGCCATATAAATAGATTTTGAGGCATTTGTCTGATATTTTTCTTTGTAGTTTGAATTTCCCCCTAGACCAAGAATCGAATAATTTGAAATGAGACGGATCTGGTCTTTCTTAGTGAAGTTTGTAGTTTTCTTTTGATGTTGTGCTTTTCACCTTCTTCGGGTTTTCCCTGTACATTAGTCCCTGTTCCTCTGAAAGGCTGTTATTCCTACGACCACTTGATTTTGCCACCCCCCCCACACCAATTTCTTCACCCCCAACATTCTTCCTTGTCTTGACACTAAATTGATCTTCCAAAGAAGAGCTTGTTTGCTCATTACTGAGAACTGTGATTCATGCTACCTATGCCTTCTGCTATTTGCACCTTGTTGAGAACTGTGTTACTTGATGTACTGAGATTCATGCTACCTATGATCTTTGCTATTTGGACCTTGTTTTTCGCCTCTTCTCTCTCTCTCGCTCTCTCTTATTGACCTATGGGCCTAACTAAAGCTTGTAGTTATATATGGTACCCCTGTACACTCTCATTTGTTGATTTTTCATTTTGACTTTTAGTTGTGTATTGGGTGTCACTTTTGATTGCACTAAGTCTACTGTCTTCTAATTTTCAGTTGGATATAAGTAAAATTTTGATGTTTATCACAACTGATAAAGTTTTACGTTGATTGAAATGTCTGTGCTACATTCGCTTCCATCATGTCACCTGAATCCTGATGGTGTGGCTGTGGAGACACATCTTTAGGCCCTGAAGACAAAGGGGCTTAAATTGTTGACCAAATCTGTAACTCGTGAACAAGTAGTGGATTTACTTGCTAGTGATTTCTGTAGCAATAGATAGAGTGGCTGACTTTTTGCAGAGTTCACATGCAAATAGTCCGACTGAAGGGCATCCTAGTATCTTCTTTCATTTCATTTCAACTTTTTTGGTTTTCATGGAGGCCTAAACTACTGATGGTTGGTTAGGTGAACGTCGAACCTCTCAATGCATATTGGTGTATCTCAACTATCATGTTACTGCTTTCATGGCTTCTGAAGATTATAGTTAGGATAGAGCATAACCTCCTCGATGGGAAATTCTCTGGAGGAGTTGAGTTCAAGGCAGTTGATTAGTTCTCACCCTTACTCTACTGATAGATTACAGTTAATATCTGTCTGGCAACGGGGTGGGTATGGGGCGGTTTGGCCAAACTCGGAACCCGCCCCGCCGGAGTTTTTTTGGGCCTGGGCCCGGACCTGCCGGGTCTGGGTTGGACCCGGTATATATTTTAAAAATAATTTAAAAAATGTATATTTTTTAAGAAAATTGATATTATTATAACTTTCTAAACATGAAAAAAATAATAGTATTACCAAATCGCTAATTATTTACAAATCTCTTGAACATATTTTAATTTTTGAAAAATTAAACATCATTATCACATTTTTATTTGTGCATATTTTGAAATCATAATTTATATACAAGAGTATCATTTTTTTTTTATGTAACTATTTCTATAATGTATACTTTTTGTATATGAATTATAGATGTATATAATATAAATTTACATAAAATAATAAATAAAAATACAAATATAAATACTAATGGGGCAAGCCTGGGTTTTAAAATGAAAACCCGGGACCTGCCCCGGACACAGTTAGGAGTCTAAAAACCCACCCCATTAGGGGTGGGTCTAGACTGGGTCCCAGTCTGGGTCCAATCCGGACCCATTGCCATCTCACGATATATTCATTCCTTCATGTACTGGTATGCATTGCAAACAATGGACTCTGAATTAGTAGGTTGCGGAGTATGATCTATTTAACAGTCATCTGCCTACATCCTTCCTAAACCCCGGGAGGAAAATAGAAAACATGATGTGTATGAGAATTATCCTTTTGCCTGTTGCAAATCTGTAGCAACTCTTCTGCTGGTATCACTGTTTGTATAAATGGCAAACTTGCCTCTTTGACACTTCATAAGTTTTCTTGTGATATATGACAAGGATCCTCATGGAACTGGATCTTCCATTGGATTGCTTAATTGTTTCGAGTACTTACAACTCACTTTGGTTATACAGGTCTATTCATGGTTGCTTATGCATAGGCAGCTGGAGATTTAGTGATTTTTGGTGTCTCATGCAAATTGAATGAGTTTATTGTGGCCTAGACAATTTTGTGAATGTGTCAATTCTAGAGTTCAATGTCTTGAGTGCTCATTTTTCTGTTGCTAAGTTATCATATGTTTCAATGAATTAACCTTTAAGGAAGTACAGATGACTGTTGGGGTAGGTAAACACAGTGAACATTTCACTTTGTTGCTTCCTTTGTTCCTCTCAGGCGTTTGTATGCTCTGTTTTTGGGGTGGGGGGGGGTGGGTAAGCTAAATTGGGAAGGAAAATAAATTTGCTATTGTATGGTGGTTGCAGATGTCATATGATTTTTCAAAACATGCATTTTCTGTTTCGTGACAGTAGTTGATATTTCTTTGTGATATGCCACTTGATTTTCTTTCATAAAACTTGTTTGCAATAATAAATATTATACTTCCATTGCTTGCCTAACTTCTTGACTTAATTAGCCAAGATAATACAATTTGAGATTGTCAGATATTAGTGACTGTTCTTTTGCGTATTTATCTTTTCCCACTATATGGTCTTTGTTTCTGTATGTTAACTCTGTCAAATGCAATGGCAGGCTTATTATATATTGGATGAAATTCTTATTGCTGGTGAACTTCAAGAGTCGAGCAAGAAAACCGTTGCTCGTCTAATTGCTGCACAGGTACGTGTAATACCACTTCTATGGTGCAATAACATCAAAAAATCGTTGCTGATGATTTACCTTAAAATTTATTTGTAGGATTCCCTGGTGGAGCAAGCCAAGGAGCAAGCAAGTTCTATAAGTAATATGATTGCTCAGGCAACAAAATGAGGATTTAGTGGTATAAATGGTGAGGCAAGCATTGTGTGCGAAGTCCAATTTGGTTGGTTTAAATTCAGTGTTTGTTGCGAAATCTGAGGTCGATCACTTTCTTGTTACTCATTTTGGTTTGGTCTACAAAGTGGTTACATACTCGAGTTTCTGTATTCATAGTCCTGCATAGTTGTATTGTTCCATACTTCCATTTGTATCATAGGATTTCATGTTTGTACCTTTACATGCTCATGCTAATGGTTGACAATTTTTCCATTGTGCCTTTCTTTTGTTGTTGTCGGATGTAACCACCTAAAATTGTTTGGTGATAATGTTGCCACTGTTAGCAGTGTTTTGTTTTTTTTTTTTTTTTTAATTGGATACAATACTCGGAGATATTAAGGATGTCAAACGAAACCCCGCCCATAGACACACACCTAAGGGGGAGGGGAAGGGAAGGGGAAAAGATGATTTGAATCCAATACTTCAATGGTGTCAGATTCAAGCTCCTACTATGGAACTACAACCCTTATGGCTGCTAGTCATATTCTTGAGTGGGTGGTGCAATGTGTTCTTAGTGTTGGGCGGGCTTACAATTTACATACTTGTCAAAGTTTAGGAGCTTATAAGATATTCAAAGGTGTTCCATAAAATTTATACAATAACTTGTAAATACTCTAAACAAGATATTAGGCGTTCAAAGATCCGTTGAAGAGAGTACAGGGTTACTAATTTATTTTCAAGATCTTGTTAGTTTTTGTCAACTAAATTATGAAATCGTGATTACTAGCATGTATTGTATTCGAACAATTTGAATATTTTTGTTTGAAAAAACATCTAATATTTTAAGCTCCAGAACGACTAATAAGAAACAGAATCTAAAGGGACTTTCAAATAAATTTAGTTAACTACCCTCTATATTTAGACACATAATCTTTGGTGATCAATTAAAATTCCAGTCTTGGGGTGATGAGCATGATTTTTGAAAAACCACCCGACTTGTATCAAATCGTATTATTTTTATCAATAATTAAGTTTAAAGCCACACTGCAAAATGGATTTGATTGTGCCCGATAAATGATTTAACTTGATATAATCAAAACCAACACACAATACAAAGATTGAAATTCTTTCTTAAAAGAAAAGATGAAGTTAAATTGATTAACAACATACATAAAAAAAAAATGAAAAAAAAATCCTTATTTGTATCCGATTTTATCACACTCGACAAATCATACAACAAATGTAATAATATTTTTACCATGCGATTTGATTAGTCTCTTATAAATATTCACCAATCACGAAGCAAATATAATTTATCACGTGTATTTTTTATTTATTTATTTATTTTTTGGTTTTTTTGCTGGCCCCTGGCTGTGGTTTAATTGAATGTTTGTGGGCTGTGACAGGCCACGGCCACAAGAATCCAATAAAGGGCCCAACATGAAGCGCTACTTTTCGAAACTCATGTTTGCACTCATTACCACTGTACTTTTTCCAGATTCCATTAATATATCAGGGCTTTGGGATTTGGAATCGATAAAAATCGGTGCAAATGCAAGCGGCGCAAATATCATCACCGTCGTCGTCATCCTCGTCGTTGATATTCACTCCGCCGAAGATCACGCCCGTCGCCGGATCAAGATTCGTTGGTTTTCGTTACAAAAGAAGAAGAACAGGAACAATCAAGAACCAGTATCAGCAGCTTTCTGCGGATCATCGTCAGGTTGATATGGCATCATCTGTTGGAACTGCTCCCAAATGGGCCCAGAAGACTGTGACCATTCCTACTCAGAGGCGGGGCTGCCATCTCGTCACGTCCAAGGTATCTGTTTTGTTCAGTCTTTGTTAGCTCTGGAAACTAGAATTTCTTGTTGATTGAAGAGAAATTACATCATAGCCAGTGATTGAAATCATTGATTATGGAATCGAGATTTTGAAGGATTTGATGCACCGCAGACTCTGAAATTGATGTGTTGTGATTTCATGTCTGGACCGGTTTTATCTATGCGTCTGTTACAATTGTTGGAAAATTTGAAATTGAAAATGGCAATGAATTTGTCAGTGACTTTTTATTCAATTAAATCTACCGGAAAGTCTAAGATATATATCTGGAGATAAAGTCCAATTTTTTTGACAAAAATACTTTAATCAGTCAGTGTTTCTTGTGCAAACTATATATACAAATAGTAAACCGACACTGTCGCCATTAATCGTGAGTGTCTATTTCTGGTGCTGCGTTAGTTCAAAAATTTGCCCTGCTAATCCCATCTAGCTCGTATGCCAGGTTTAAAGAGTTATCTAGTAATGACATTGTTTACTTTGCTGCCCTCTTGTTTACTACTAACCAGTTTGCCATTTCTTGTCCTGCTTCGTGTTAAGTATATAGCTATTCCGTACTTGGAGCAGTTTTACAGGGCCAGGATTCCCTTAATGAAATTACTGTTTCCTCGCTGCACCTTTGGCTCAGGAATTCCCCTTTTGAGAAAAATAAAAACTAGGAGATTCCCTTTGGCTCAGGAATTCCATTGCGAATATTGTCCTTGTGTTGCTACTGTTGCTTACTATCTTCCTACTTTTCTCAGATTTTGAAGGAGATTGGGCAGGACTTATCCGGTTTCAAGTGTGGCCTTGCTCATTTTTTTTGTAAGTTTGGACCTCTCTCAGTATACTCTATATGTAATTAGCTCTAGAACTTTCTTTTCTTTATCGTCTTCTTCTTTTGCTGTTTTCACATATTTGAATAATTTTTGTACGACAGTGCAACACACAAGTGCTTCTTTGACTATAAATGAAAACTATGACTCGGATGTCAGAGACGACACGGAGACATTTTTGAACAGAGTAGTGCCAGAGGTAGGTTTCCTTTCTCCATAGCTGTACATGGTGACATGTACCATTGGCAAACGATGTTCATTTGTTTGAGTTCCTGATTTCAGGGAAGATCTGCTCCGTGGAAACATACCCTGGAAGGTAGGTTCTTATTCCAGTTCTCATTTGGAACTTTATGTTCTTAAGAGAATTATTTATGATAAATGGATTACCGTGCATTTTGGTTGTAGTATTGCATTCTCAGTGATTGCATGATAAAGATTGGCTGCACAACATTATTCACATTTGAGTTGATCTAAGTAATTAGTTTGTTTGGGAGTCGAATATACTTAAGGACATTTTGCAATCAATCCTTCATGTATGTGAAACATCGATTTAAATTTATGTTCTCTTTATTGCTGAATAGACGGGATTCTTGTCTTATCATGACTTCTTCAACAGTTATAGTTTTTCTGGAGTTGTTACATCTACACTTTTATTTCCAGATCGCAGTTTTTATATCTTGAGAAGCATAGGAAAAATTCACATTCTCACTCTTGAGCATTATCTAATTGTTTAAAACTTCACATTATTTTGTTACTAGTTCGGGTTTGTTATTACATAGATGATTTATTCCACAGTATCTCATTATTAGCAAAAAGCATAAATTCCAACATAAAGCATATAAGCATTAAAAGCTAAATACAAGTCAGATATCTTGATCAATTTTTCTTACTTGATAATACGAAGACAGGGATTTGATGTTGTGATTATTGCAGGTCCAGATGACATGCCGGCACACATCAAATCATCTATGTTTGGCTGCTCCCTCACGTATGAATTTTTAGTATTGTATTTGGTTTTTATTTTATTTAATAGTAGCCAATTGATGAACAATCACTAATTATCTCCCTATTTATGCAGGATACCTATCACAGATGGAAAACTAAACATGGGGACTTGGCAGGTATTTACTTGAAAACTTACCCTATATCATCTTCTGCAACCTAGAAGGGGAATGAAACATTAACTAATCTCTGGAAAACACTGCTAAAGTTTGTGAAGGAAAAGGTGCATCTAGGATTTATATTACATGGAAGTTATAGGTATGAATAATAGGCGATACTGTAAGTTTCGGGGCAATTTGTCTCTCTTAATTACATTGGCGTTTTAGCTGTATGGCAAGAAGTATATGACCTTTGGCTAGCATGAACTTATTCTTTCTATCACTTGCCAACCGAGTTTTGACTCGCATTTTTTCTTTTTCTTTTTTTTTTTTTTGATACAGTAGGTTTGACATGCTAAAGTGTGCATGTCAACAGATTATTCGTTACTCTTGGGAATATAATAATGGAATGTCGACAAAGTTATCCATTTTACTGGGTTGGGATGTCTTAACAGTTTCCCTTTCGTTTTTTCTTCAGGGAATATGGCTATGTGAGCACCGGGATGCTGCTACTCCTCGCAAAGTCGTGGTCACCCTTAATGGGATATAAGATGTGGTCTATGGAAGTTTCGCCCTTTCTCCTTCGGAAAAAAAGGGCAAAAAGAAGGAAAAAGAAAAAAAAAATGTTTGCCTTCTGTTGAAGTTAGCTAAGCTGTAT
Organism: Petrea volubilis; assembly: GCA_026212405.1. Lineage (NCBI taxonomy): Eukaryota > Viridiplantae > Streptophyta > Magnoliopsida > Lamiales > Verbenaceae > Petrea > Petrea volubilis. The sequence goes on from CM047884.1 coordinate 20,070,613, forward strand.
TGCCCTGTAAGATATCTGTAATGTTGTCCTCCTTTCTTGACTGAGTAAAGATGGTGGAGGTTAATAGATTCGAAATAATTGATGTATGTTTTTAATAGGCTCCCCACAAACTTCTAAATTTTAAAGTTGCAAAGCAAGCCGTTAACTTATGGCATGCATGATTCTTTTCAGGTTAACTAATCAAAATGCTTTGGTCTTTCAATATAATGCTCATTTTGTTTTAAATAGACGGGACACCAAGAACGTAAGAAAAATGAGGCTCTTTCTATAACTATGTATCTGTCGATATATAACTGAATATGCACACATTCATCATGTTGTTTTCATTCACTTCCCTATGGTTTTCTTAGACAACCAAATTTGAAATGTTGTAATTTCCTTGATCTTCTATCTTGCTGCTTCCTGGCATTTATCTTTCCTTGGCAAATTCCTTTTAGCAAAATTTTTAATCCAAAATAGAAGTGGTGACTCTAAAATTCTTAATTATTGAGGTCAAAAATTAATTGTTAGGAAATACAATTTTTGAGAATTCAAGGAAACGTTAAGCCGTTTATGATTTTATTTCTTACACGAAAGTGGTATTTTATTTCAACCATAAGCACCATTAATTAGATTTTCTTTGCACTTTCTGATTATGAGATATTAATAAAGTAACTATTATTTTTTTTTTGTACCTTGAAAATGAGTCAATTATACATTTTAAGAAATTTAAGATGGGTCAAAAGGTCATTTACATATTATTAATTATTGTTTTATATAAAATATTGTGTATAACTAGTTGTTACTAGAAAATTAAGTGGGATAATTTGACCCTACTCCTCCTCAAGTAGCGTCATCCTAGCAGTGTGTGTATATTTATATGAATTTGTTAACGGTTACTTCTCTATAGTTACTTCTTTAAGGTTGTCTAAGGTTCGATTTATAAGTGGCTATGTCCCTCTCCACTCTAGGCCTTTTGATAATTATTTTTCCAATTAAAAGACATCAAATTCATTGTAGAGAAGGAAAGAAAGATGTTGAATAATCGTCAATCCAACATAATTGCTGAATCAAGTATGACGAATTATTTAAATATATGGTGTTCTGAATTCGAGTCGTATGATTTTGGATAAATTAAAATATTCATATGTCAGGAAGCGCACCTATAGACCTCCAGATTTAGAACCCTGCTTCCTATTATATATTATTTCGTGGCCCACCTTAAGGTTTAAAGATGACCAATAGATAACTTTCCGAATCTATAGTAGTCACCCCACTACTAGTAGATGCGTATTGTCAAGCCTAACAAAACTTATAAATCAATTTTATAATTCCAGCAACCTGCTCGAAGCAATTTAACCTTATACCACTACAACCACCATTGGACATTACATCTATATTCCGACACCACCAGTACTTTTTTTGCCTTTTTTAATTTTTCTAAATTGACTTTATATACAACATTCGCATCTTGAAATTTGTCAATGTGATACCCCCTACCACATCGGCCAATCTAAGAGAAGTTGATTGTCTTACAAGCTAAAATATAAATAAGCCATAACATTTCTCTCATTAATATAGTGTTTCAATCACAATTATGCAGTGGCGACTCCAAAATTGTTAATCATTGTGGGACGAAAATTGATTATTAATAAATAAAACTTTTAGAATTCAAGGAAACTTTAAACAATGTATGATTTTAATTCTTACATGAAAGTGTTCTTTAGTTTCAACACTAGGCATCATTAATTAGGATTTTCTTTTCACTTTCGGATTGTGAGATTTTAATAAAGTAACTGTTACTTTACACTTTGAAAATGGATCAAATATATGTTCTTAGAATTTTACCATGGGCTTAAAGGTCATATTATATACTATTAATTATTATTTTATATAAAATATTACGTACAACTAGTTGTTAAAAAAAAAGACTTAAGTTCTGTCATCTGACCCTACTCCTCCTCAAGTATTGTCGCCCTTGCAATTATGGCAGCCTTAAGCCTTTAAATCCGCATCAATACTTGCTCCAGATTGAACTCTTGAGATTGAGAGAGAGTTGAGGAAGGTTGTTTAAGCTTCACTCTAACTCCTAGAAAATTAATTGGAGGAGATTTATCATGCAAGTTAATCATTGATTAAAATTCAATTTTTTGAATCCAAAAATTAGTGAAATTAATTGAGGTAAACATTTAAGAAAAAACAATAATACTTTATGCTCGAATGTCAAAAAATGAATAACCTTAACTTTTATCTTTCTTGCACACACACACAAATTTTTTGAAACATTAGAAGCCATTCTTGACTCCACCTGTGCCTTGAGGACATGTTCCTAATCTCTATTTATATAAATTGCACAAACCTACAATAATATTTGTAATCTTTACTTGCAATCAATGTTTATTGCCTTAAAATAATGCAAACATATATATACAAAAGAATGTGCCTTCTGATGTGTTGTCGTTATCTGTAATCAAATTTGCATCAGCTGTAATGTGATACCCTAACCCTTGTATGAGACATATTATTATTATTATTATTATTGTTATTATTATTATTATTATTATTAGGATTATTATTTTATTATTAATATTTCCATGATTATTATTATTATTTTATTATTATTGTCATTATTATTATTATTATTTTATTATTGCTATTATTAATATTATTATTAGTAAAATCCTATTGGGTTACGTAGTTTTGGGCTAATCCTACGAGGCCTTGGACTATTAGACTAATCCTATCAAGCCTATGAATCCTTCATGACTTATAAATTTTAGAGTTTGTCAAACTAGAACTGAGTACCATACTTAAATGCTAGATTTAGAGAAGGGAAAAACTTAATGACTATACACGTTTCCTTAGGTGAGGTTCAACCAAGTTTTCTTCCAGCGTCATAAGTTTTTTCACCTATTAGAAGGTACAAGTGTGTGATACAATTGGAATTGATGCAATCATTGCACTTGTGTGCGCAAAATACACCTTTTGGTATGTGTGTGGTTTTACATGTCACTTGGAAGAGAGCAAATAAGACATAAAGAGTTGCGATCGCGACATTAGGGTGTTTGGCAATTAAGGCCAAGGTTCATTAGATCCTCTATACAGTGATTAGGCCTCAGATTCCTAAAGTCGGGATGTGATCAAACTTTGATGGATTGATATTCGCACGGTTGATTGAGAATAAGACCTAACTATGAAGTCGTTAGAGTTTTAAGAATACATATTCATCAAAGTAAGTAGTTTTTTCCCTCTATTTCTTTTATAAAAATACGTTTTTATTAAACTTATATCTTTGATCAAGTAAATTATCTCTCTTATATAAAAATTGGATTTGACGATGGTATTCTCTCTCCTGTTCTTACAATTACGTGTGATAACAATTTGGTTGATGCGTCACAGGGGCAGTAAAGTTGGAACGTGTCATCGTAGGGCCGGGTGATGGCCCCCAAAGTTGTGACCAAAAATGCATCGGGATGGGATATGACATTGGGTGTTACTGCGATTCCTTATTGAAAAGAACCGATGTTGCTGCTTTAAAGATAACCCATAAATTCATGCTAATCTTATTTTATTTTGCAGGAATACATCATTATGAAAATGAGATCTTCAAAGGTCCTCTAAATTAACAAACTGCTACTGTGATTATTAATAATTCATTTCGCTATTATAAAGTTCGATTTCTTCCCAATGATTTAATTTAATTCATCTTGAAATTTTCATTTGCTCGAGTGAGTTGAGATTTTTTCCTTTTTTTCTTTTTACATTGAAGCAGTAAATTATATCATTACATGATAATTCAATAAATAATTTAGTGCAATCATCAATAATCACCGATACGCAACAAATTACAAAGAAGTAATCTTAAACAAACTCATTAAAGTGAGATAAAAGCGAACACGTCTAGTGAGGCTCAAATCAAATACTACATACTTGTAGAGATGATTTTTTCTTCCCGGGAGGGGGGGGGGGGGGGGGGGGTTCTTTACTGCTCGGCCAAGGCTTCATTGACGAGGTTTCGTGTTTAAATTTTGTGATACTATTACGAAATAGAAATTGTTAATTAGGGGCGAAAAAACGCAAAATTTCAATGCATGCATGCAAGAAAGATAAAAGTAAAAGTTGTTCATTTTTTGACATGCGAGTATAAAGTTTAATTGTTTACCTCAATTAATTTCATTAATTTTTGGATTCAAAAATTTGAAATTTAATCAATGAATAACTTGATAAATCTCCTCCAATTAATTTTCTAGGAGTTAGAGTGAAGCTTAAACAGCCTTCCCCAACTCTCTCTCAATCTCAAGAGTTCAAACTGGAGCAAGTATTGATGTGAATTTAAAGGCTTAAGACTGCCATAATTGCAAGGGCGACAGTAATTGAGGAGGAATGGGGACAGATGACCGAACTTCACTTCTTTTTTTTTCAACAACTAGTTATGCATAATATTTTATAAAAAATAATAATTAATAGTCTATAATATGACCTTTGACCCCATAGTAAAATTCTAAGAACGGATATTTGATCCTTTTTCAAAGTGCAAAGTAATAGTTATTTTATTAAAATCTCACAATCCCAAAGAGCAAAGAAAATCCTAATTAATGGTGCCTAGGTTTGAAACTAAAGAACACTTTCGCGTGAGAATTAAAATCATACATTGTTTAAAGTTTTCTTGAAATCTTCAAATTTTATTTATTAATAATTAATTTTTGTCCCACAATGATTAACAATTTTGGAGTCACCACTGCACGATTGTAAATGAAACACTACATTAGTGAGAGAAATTGTTATGACTTATTTATATGTTAGCTTGTAAGACAATCAACTTCTTTTTGATTGCCCGTTGAGGCAGAGGGTATCACATTGACAAATTTCAAGATGAGAATGTTATATATAAAGTCAATATAAAAAAATAAAACAGAAAAAAACATTATTGGTGGTGTCGGAATATAGAAGTGATGGCCAATTGTGGTTGTAGTGGTATAGGGTTAAATTTCTTCGCGCAGGTTGGTGGAATTTTAAAATTGATTTATAGCATTTGTTAGGCTTGACGAGACGCATATACTGGTAGCTGTGGTGACTACTATAGATTTGAAAAGTTATCTATTGGTCATCTTTAAACCTTAAGGTGGCCACGAAATAATATATAATCTGAATTAGGGTTCTAAATCTGGAGGTCTATAGCTGCGCTTCCTGACATATGAATATTTTAATTTATCCAAAATCATATAACTTGAATTTAGAAAACCATATCTTTAAATAATTCATCCTACTTGATTCAGCAATTGAGTTGGATTGATGATGAATTGGCATCTTTCCACTTTTTCTCTACAACCAATTTGACAGCTTTTAGTTGGAAAAGCGATTATCGAAAGATGACGTAGAGTGAAGAGGGACCTAGCCACTTATAAGTAGAACCCTAGAAAGCCAGGTTACTATGGTATCTCCTACTACAGGTATGGTGCTAGCTAAGCTTGTAATTACTGTAGCTCCCCAAAAACTCATCTGACCCCAAGGTAGTACATATCCTATAAAAGCTGTCACAATCATTAATAGGAAGATTACAACTCCGAGACACCGAACAAATTCCCTAGGACTGGGACCTAGCCACTTATAAGTAGAACCCTAGAAAGCCCTACCATTACAGGCTTCATCGGATAGGCATACTCTGCTAAAATAAAAGACCCCAATGATAGTGAGCCAATAAATCAGTCCTTGTAAGTTAAGCCCTATTAATCGTATTAATTTAGCACGTTCGGTTTTGCAGGAAAATCTAATGAAAAAAATATTCCAATAACAGAAACCAGAATAGAAATTAAATTCGGACATATATAACTGACATAACACTTGATGCAAATTTGCTTGAAGATAAAGACAACACATTAGCAGGCACAATCTTTCGTATATATATATTTGCATTATTTTAAGGCAATAAGCATTGATTGCAAAAGAAGATTACAAATATTATATTATTGCATTGATTCCAAATGAAGATTACAAATATTTTTGCATTGATTGCAAATGAAGATTACAAATATTATTGCAGGTCTGTGCAATTTATATAAGTAGAGGTTAGGAACATGTCCTCAAGGCACAGATGATGTCAAGAATGGCGTCTAATGTTTCAAGGTCTCTACCAATTTTCTTCGTTTGCATGGCTTTGTTCTTAAGCTCTATTTCTTGTGAAGAAACTTCAGGTACTTAATTGATCCTCATTTATGTTAGGAAATTTTGGGAAACAAATTTCAAAAAATAAATTTTGGGAGATAAGTAAGAAATAGATGTTATTTATTTTTGGCTCTTTATTTGATTGAAAAAATGGTCTATTACAATCAATTAACTTCATTAATACCGCCAAACGAAAAACAAACCGTATATTGCAGTCAATGATCCCCAAACATAAAAAAAAAATATTAAATAAAATAAGATGAAACCACTATACAATAGAAAACACCAAGCACATGAGAATTCGAACCCACAACCCAAACATTATGGGACTTCCACCTCCTCAATGAGGGAAGGCCCCATCGCCTATTTCCTCTCACTTGTATACAAATATTTGTTATCATGGAGATCTTTTCTTATGTATATTTGCTGATTCGTAATGCCATATCAAAAATTTTATTATTGTTATTATATGTAGTTACTCCACTGATATAATAATTATCTCTCCTGTTCTTACAATTACGTGTGACAACAATTTGGTTGATGCATGACAGGGGCAGTAAAATTGGAACATGTCATCGTAGGGCCGTGTGATAGCCCCCAAAGTTGCGACCAAAAATGCATCGGGATGGGATATGACATTGGGGGTTGCTGCAATTCACTTATTGAAAAGAACCGATGTTGCTGCTTTAAAGATAACCCATAAATTCATGCTAATCTTATTTTATTTTGTAGGAATATATTGTTATGATAATGAGATCTTCAATGGTCCTCTAAATTAACAAACCGCTACTGTGATTATTAATAATTCATTTGGCTATTATAAAGTTTGATTTCTTCCCAATGATTTAATTTAATTCATCTTGCAATTTTCATTTGCTATAGGGAGTTGAGGTTTCTTCCCTTTTTCTTTTTACATTGAAGCGGTACATTATATCACTACTTGATAATTCAATCAATAATTTAGTGCAATCATCAATAATCACCGATACGCAACAAATTACAAAGAAGTAATCTTAAACAAACTCATTAAAGTGAGATAAATACGAACACGTCCAGTGAGGCTCAAAGCAAAGACTACATACTTGTAGAGTTGTTTTTTCTTCGGGGGGTGGGGGTGGGTGGGGTCTTTATTGCTCGGCCAAGACTTCATTTATGAGGTTTCGTGTTTAAATTTAGTGGTACTATTACGAAATCGTTAATTAGGGGCGAAAAAATGCAAAATTTCAATGGATGCATGCAAGAAAGACAAAAGTAAAAGTTGTTCATTTTTTGACATGCGAATATAAAATCTAATTTTTTACCTCAATTAATTTCATTAATTTTTTGATTCAAAAATTTGAATTTTAATCAATGAATAACTTGATAAATCTCCTCCAATTAATTTTCTAGGAGTTAGAGTGAAGCTTAAACAGCCTTCCCCAACTCTCTCTCAATCTCAAGAGTTCAAACTGGAGCAAGTATTGATGTGAATTTAAAGGCTTAAGACTGCCATAATTGCAAGGGCGACAGTAATTGAGGAGGAATGGGGTCAGATGACCGAACTTCACTTTTTTTTGTTTTCAACAACTAGTTATGGATAATATTTTGACTGTCCGATTCTGTTTTGATGTAAGAGGTACGTGGGAAGAAGTTCAAAACCAAGATGACAATCACTCAACATCTGGCCATCAAGGATGGCAGTGTTGTGAACGATAATTATTAGTAAATGTTTGTTTAAGCCTCTATGTGTTGTTTAGACGTGTTAGTTGTTGTTGTTGTTGGTTGTGTGTGTGTGTGTGTGTTTTCCTCTTTTTTGGTTTTTTTTAAAACATTGTCGTCCATAAGCTTATGTATGTGATAAAAATTCATAGCCTTCAATGTTTAAATTTAGTTATGCAACTTTATTACTGGATCCCAATTCTCGAGGGTTTTGAAAAAAGAAAAAATTGTAATATAAATGTAGGGAAATATCAGCTTATGCCTTTCTTTGTCTAATCATTCTTTAACTAATATAATTCAATTACTTTGATCTAATATGAAATTCTACAGTCTAAATACGCGAGAAGGAGAATAATTTTTCAGCAATTTATCTGAGAAACGGGCGCCACGCGGTGTGCAACGCTACTTCAACACTAGTATGTGTGTGTGTGTGTATACATATATATATATATATATATATATACTAGTAAAGAACACGCGCTTTATGCATGGTCATTAATGCTTGTTTATTTTTTCAAAAAATATTGATTACGGTATAACATAAATACATTGACAATATTTTAGTTTTTTTAAAAGGAATATTATGAATGAATAAAAATAAATGAAATTGGTAATTTTATTATATTATTATTAGATATAAGGTAAATTACATTAAGCACCCTAATCTTTGGGGTATTTTGTATTTTGGCACCCAATTTTTGTAAAAGTGTGATTTGGTATCCAACTTTTATCATTTGTACACTGGTAGTCTTTTTTTCACTATTTTGGTGGAATTTTTGTGGAATATTCAGGAATATTTCAAGGGATATTGGGGAATATTTTGCTATGATAGCGTAGAAAGGACCATCAATACACAAATAATAAAGGTTGGGTATCAAAGCGTACAATTACAAAAGTTGGGTACTAAAGTGCATAACAATCTAAAGAATTGGGTGCTTAACATATTTTGCCCCTTAATATATCATACTAAGAGTTTTCAGGTTGCTTTGATTCTTCATAAAAAAAATTATAGTAGTTTTTTCTATGAGTAAGTTACTAAAATTAATCTATCAAAAGCTTAAAATATTATAATTGAAAGTTTTTACAAGATCAAATATATATATGATTTTTTTTTTGAAAAAAAATATCAATATTTTGTAATAGCTTTTTACTTACTTTCAATATTTGCAAATAAAAAGATATACATATATACAAAAATTAACATACACAATTATTTAATATCTATATTTACTTAAAGATCACAACTATTTATTACCTTTCTTTGTTAAAGTATTTCTAGTAATTATTTCCTTCACTATTGATTTTAGGGTTGATTACATCTACCACCCTTCTAAAGATACGAAACTACAGTTGGTCCCCCAAATATTTTCACTTATTACCAACCTATACCCTTAGAAATTTCAAAATCACAAATACCCTCCTGGTCAGTCGGTTCCCCGTCATATTTTGCTAACATCATCAAAAAAATTTATGAAATTCCAAAAATAACCTTGTCATTCCTGATCCAAAAAATTTTTAAATTGAAAAATATAGGGGTAAAATCGAAAGTTCAAAAAATATGATTGGGAACCGGCTGACCAGGAGGTATTTGTAATTTTGAAATTCTTCAGGGTAGTGGGTTTGTAATATTAAAATTTTTGGGGGATCAACTGTAGTTTCGTAACTTTGGATGGATAATAGATATAATTAACCCTTGATTGTAAGTATGTTTAAAATATCTTTTAAAATGTTCGTAAAAAAATATAGTAATTAAACTTTTTGTATGTGTATACTTCAAATAAGATCAATCATATGGAAATTAAATATGTTCACATAATTTTTAAAATTCTTTTTTTTTCATGTGTATTTATGTTAAATATTTAACATAAATTAAATATTAGAGTACATCACATTCTATATTTGTCGTATCACTATTTTCTATTATAGCACCACTACCACTACTGCTAATTTTACTATGGTTTTTTTTATTTTTCAAATCCCTCAATATTTTAATTTTCCTCTACACCATTACATTTATCCAGATCTTTTCCGCTATTGTCCTCTCCTTCACCTTTGTCATTAAATCCACCTCTCATATTATAGCTATTACTTTAAAAAAACCACCACCATTGTCACCTCCACCTCTATCTTCATTGCCCCCTACTCTCCATTACCTCATATAGCAATTGTTACACCAAATCACTAACATGGTAGAACACCTTTTTTTTAAAAAAAAATAAAAGAAAATAAAGTATATTTTCATTTGTAAATTATAATGTATAATTTTTTATGATTACATGTCAGTTCAAATTTGCACTTTTATAATATTCATATTAGTTTGTTGAATTTTTGTTTATCTATACAAATTTTTGAATCATTATTTCATGCAATAAATGGCACAGTATGTGTAAATTCTTTCTAATTATTTTTTAGGAAAAATTACAATTTTCATCCGCTATCTATTACCTTTTTGATTTGTAGTCCTATAAGTATGCGTTGTTAAATTTTAGTCCTATAATTTACGAAAAATTGTTAATTTTGATTCGATTTTGCTGGAGTCCGGCGACTTGTACTGACGTGGACATTTAATTTGGGGCTTTTTGGCAAATTCGCTGACGTGGACAAATTTGCTGACATGGCGGACATATATGTATTTAAAAATAAATTTCTTAAAAATAAAAATTTCACCCAAATAAAAATAAAAATATCCACATAAAATTATCACCCACCCCTACCCCCCACCACCACCGGTCCCCCTCTCTCTCTCTCTCTCTCTCTCTCTCGTAGCCCAACCCCCCGCCCCCCGCTCCCCCACCCTCCTCCGCCCACCACTGCCACCACACCGTAGCCCCCTCCCTTGAGAGATCCGCCCGCCGCCGCCGCCTGCCGTCCTCCCCCACCACCACCACAGCACCACCTGCCATCGTCCTCCCTCAAGAGATCCAGATCGAAAAATCAGAGGGAAATGGGGAGAGAGAGAGGGAGAAATTGAAGGGAAATTGGGGGGGGGGGGGGGGGAGAGTGTTTGGAGTGGGGGCGGCGGCATCGTGGTGGTAGAGGAAAGAGGAGGGTAGGGGTGGGAGGAGGGGGGGGGGGGGGAAGGAGAGAGGCTGGGTGGTTGGGGTGGAGCAGCGGTAGTGGGAGTGAGGGACGGCGGCGACGTGGTGGTGGAGTGAGGGGCGGCGACTGTAGTGGTGGTGGGGCGGAGAGATCCAGAGCTGGCGATGGCAACAATGGTAGTGGTGGAAGACGGCGACGGCGGCAACGGCGTGGTGGTGGTGGAGGAGGGTGGGAGCGCTGGGGGGAAGGGGCGAGAGAGACAGGGGCAAGTGGGATTGCAGCGAAACACAGAGAGAAAGAGAGGTAGGGGGTGGGGGTGGGGGTGGGGGTCGGGGTGGGTGAGGTGGGGTTTTTTTGGGGGTAGATAATGTAATTTGTATTTTTGAGGAATTTATTTTTTTGTTGTGTAAAAAATATATATGTGGATATTTAAAAAAATATATAAAACACGTGTAAATACATAGTTGTCAGTCATATCATCCAAATTGTCCATGTCAGTGCAATTCACCGGAAAGTCCCAAATTAATTGTCCATCTCAACACAAGTCGACGAACTCCGGCAAAATCGGAGCAAAATTGATAATTTTTCTTAAATTATAAGATTAAAATTAAACAACGCATACTTATAGGACCAAAAATAAAAAACGTAATAGGTAGCAGGCGAAATTGTAATTTTTCCTATTTTTTATAAAACTAATGTAGAAACAGTTAGATTCTTTACAGTATATTTTATTAATAATTTTTTATATATATAAAAAAAAAAACTTGCCCACTTTCTCTTTATTTCAAGGTTCTATCATATCCTTAACCTTCTATTAGTTTCATCACAAAAAAAAAAAAAAAAAAATACTTTTAGTTTTATTATTTTACTTCTCTTTGTGGCATATGTATTTTTTTTCTTCATGAGACTTGCTCTATTTTCTTCTTTTCCTAATTGATTCATCATTAAATGCAAAGTTTGTGGCAGCATAGTTTCTCCACTTACCATTTTTTATATTTATTTTGTCACTTACATCATTTTTAAGCTATTTATTTCTACATTACCATCAACTCACTAAATATTATATAATTTTATATATTTTTTTTTCAATCCAAAGTTTATAATTTTCTACGGATAAGTCATCTTTTATTTACATTCACACAATGCATATAGATCATTTTTACCTCCATTAATTTCATATTTCAGTTATTTATTTGCTTCTTAATATAATAATTTTTCGTTAAATGGTAACATCATACTCAATAAATTTAGTTGTATTTTTGTACTTTCTTAATTTTATATTGTTTACAAACTTTGTATTCCAATTCCTTATTCATAGTTATAGTATTTTTTTTTTTTCATTTAGTATTCAATTTGAAGTCTAACTGTTAATTCTTAAATTACTAAAATATCAAGAATAAATATAACTTACCATCACTAATATAAGGTTGTTTTAGTCTTCACATAAAAAGAAAGAAACGTGAAACCCTAATGATTTATTCGCACTTTTATGATATAGATTTTAGGGATAATTACCCTCACCTCCCCTAAGTTTAGGTAAAATTACAAATAAGCCCCTCTTGTTTCGAAAATTACCAATACCCCCCCCCCCTAAATTTTGTCCCCTTATTGCTAAATCAAACAAAAAGACTATAATACCCTTTTTCCCCCCTAAATACTTGCAAAAGAGATTTACCCTCACGTCCCCTAAGTTTTGCCAAAATTACAAATAATCCCCTCTTATTTTAAACATGAATAATACCTCACCTCGTCGCCATATCGCCACTATCTGAATAGTGAAGCTACACTCCAATTTTTTCATAGTTCTTAAGCCCATCAAAACCCCTTAATAAATTTTGTTAACACTCCATCCATTTGAATTTAATTGAACAAAAACTACATCAAACCCTAACTCGCCATTACATCTCCTCTGTCTAATTCCTCTACCACTATAAGCCCTATCTCAAAACGGGCTTCACCAATGTGTTGCTCATTGCAATTAGCTCAAGACCCTTTCAGATCCCACCGAAAAACCCCATCGGAGAGAGCGACCCTTCGTTGCATGTCTTTTTTCAAAAATATTACAGATATACCCTTATATAATTCAAAAAATTACAATAAACACCCTTCAAGTTTCAAAACCTTACAATAAATAAGGGTATTTTGGTCCTCAAAAAATGATGAAAAAATTGACAGAAGTCATTTTCGGTAATTAACTAATGACAGGGTGTTTTTTGTAAACATTTATATATGTCAAAGGATTATTGGTAATTTTCGAAACAAAGGGAGATTATTTATAATTTCGCCTAAACTCAGAGGAGGTGAGAGTAATTATCCCTAAATTTTATATAATAGATAGATAGATAGATAAGATATATAGAATAGATAGATATTCATGAATAATATTAGATATTATAACAACTCTACATATTTACATACGTTATGCCATATTGCATCATTTAATAGTATTAAATTGAGCATGTGAATCAATTAAATCAACATACGACTTTGAATTTTCTTTCCGAAGTCATGTATAGAGAGTAAAGTGATACCTAGTGAAGGTCTTTAAGTGGTAAGCCATCGATCTCAAAAATACAGTGATAAGCCCATTGAATTAACATTAATTTAAACGCCCACTTCGCAGTAGTTGCATGATATCTAAGGCAAAGTACAAAAATGTCATAAAAAAATTACTCTCATTAAGATAGTGTTTCATTCACAATTATGAAACAAACGTTAAAGAAGGACACGCCAGATATTCAATTTGCATATATGATCTATAAGCATGAAATCAGATAGTATTTTCACTTCAACCTTTTCTTTTTGCTACACCGCAATGCGCAATACATATGTGTTATAATATCAAAAATACATTTGAGTAAGTCTGAGAATTTCTTTTTGAATAATATTTTACCCCCCCCCCCCCCCCCCTCCTCCACACACACACAAAAAACCAAAAAAAAAAAAACTTGACCGCCAATTCAGTTGTTACATTTAAGTACGAAGGAAAAAAAAACAACACATTCAATCTAACAAACTTTTGGCCATCAGTACAATGCATGTGGCGATAAGAGTAAACAACATATTTTTAAAGAGAACTAATTTTAAGAGTTATTGAGAAAAACACAAACTCAGAAGTTGGACAAAAATATGGGAACGCAAAGAAAAGAAAAAACAAGTCGAATACCTGGAGTACCTAAGAAAGGAGAAACAAGAAAACATAACAAGGATGCCTTGTACAATCTATTGCCGGCCAGATGCAGCTCGCTGAACAGTAACATTCACACACACTGAACTGATAATGAAATATTGACATATTGTTATGCAGTGACTTAAGTGTTAAAACAGCCCCAGCACGCCGCCCCCACCCCGACAATTGTGTTAATGCAAATTGAGATCAAGAACATAACTCATGGCCCCATATTTTGTATTATCTTTTAGAATCTCTAAATGCACACAGGATGCTGGAAATAAATCGGCAAAGTCATTATATAGTAGGCGAAGGATCAAAATCATTCATCACGATTGCTATGCTACATGCCCTTCTCATTCTTTGATAAATTACATAAAACCATACCATCTCAAATTTTGTAGCACGAAAATCTACATGATTCATACATAATACAATCACAATGAAGAAATGATATACAGTAGTAAGACCGCTTGACAAGGAAAGACACACCCATCATACACACCAATTCAAATCCTAACGCTTATTGTTGTTTGTGGGCACCAGGTGGTGCAGTCGGCATTGGAAAGTTGTTGAATTGAGCTCCAGCAAACTGTGGAGCCTCCACGTACGGACTCTGTGAAGTCCCATTACATCAAAGTTATTCAACAAGACATAGGGTGATGTGAATAAATTCACTATATTTAGGTTAATGCAAACCTAAGTACATAAAAAATAATAATTAACAAAAAGATGATGACGATGATAGCAAATATTGTTGGTTTCTTCATCCTCCTTTTATAGGCCAGAAATATCAACCCCGACATAAAAATGTTCCACTTCCCAGAATAGGACAAATTAAACTTTATGTTGGGTGGGTGGGTGTGTGGTGGTGGGGGTGGGTTGGGGGGGGGGTGGGTTGTTATCTATACCTGAGCTGCAACTGCATTATAAGACATCTCTTCATTGTTTAAAGATCTTGCAGATGTGCTTGAAGGAGCAGTATTGTTACTTGGTTCACTTCCTCTCAATTGGCTGCTTAGCATACTTTCCGCGTCATTTCCATTAACTGATTTTACCCTCTGAACACAAGAAACATCAAGCAACAACTATTTACACATTCAACAGAGACATGTAACTTAAAATCAAATGATGATTCAGGCATTCGTATTACCTGGAAGATTTTGCCAAGGGTTTTCAAACCCTTTGCACGTAAACGAAGCTCCTCTCTCTTTGCAGCGTTATCTTGTAGAACCTGAGAGAACATAAATGAATCACAATCAACAAATTACAATTGGAAAAAAAGACAGACAAAGCCAAAATCCAAAAAGCAGCAACTCATGGACAACCATCTGACAAACTCGGGAGAGGGTGGCTTCTATATCGGCCACATTGAGTTTCCAGAGGGAGTCAATCATTAACTTCTTGTGTGATTGCATGTACTCCTCAAGTTCTTCCTCTGTGTAATTTCCTTCAGCACTGAGCTGTTTTTTCATGTCTTCTTGTAGCTGAATCAAAGCAATTGCACCTAAACAACAGATTTAATATTTATACAAGTATAATAGGAAAGAGCAACACATATCATTTTAATCTAGAATCGAATTCCAACCAAGTCATCAAGTCACTACCAATTGAGCCTAATCCCATCTCGCAGAAGTAATTTCAATGATACATTAACAAAGTGATCTTAAGAAACCAAGGCATTAAAGAGAGGATATATGGTGCGTGTGCAGCCGAATACTCCTCTAAGCTGTAACTGAAAGGTTGCCACCAAATAATATAGAAGTTGGAAAGATTATAAAGAAGGGAAGAGGGACCAGAAAATTGGGGGGAAAGACATCAACTTTCTCACATCTCCGAAGCTGAAATAAGACCTTAAAATCTTCCCCCCACCACCTACTTAGGACCTTTCCTAAAAGAAACTTATAGGGTGTTGGGCTAAGCTTATTTGAAACATCTTTTAAGTTCTTACATCTTATAAGATGTTTTAGGAGCTTGTAAAGATGTTGGATTTTAATTTAAAAATAAGTTATTAAAATGTTTGGATAAATAAGTTGGATATTAGCTTATAATATGTTAGTAATGGCAATATTGTAATTAGTTTAGTTAAAAACAAAGGATATTGGTAAATCTTAAAAAGTAAATAAGCATCTCCTTACTTTTCTAAAAAGAGCTTATAAGCTCCTAAACATCTTATTTTTGGAACTTATAAGCTCCTTCCCTTAAAATTTAGCCCATCACACTACCACATCTTATAAGCTCTAAAACATCTTATAAGATGTTTCGAGGAGCTTATAAGCTTAGCCAAACACCCTCTTAATCGAGTCTCATAATTGAAAGCACTGACCTTAAAAGGATCGAGTGCTCACAATAATGGTCTGAATGGTGTGAAGTTTAATATGGTGTAGGCATTTTGATACCTAAAATCCATCTTGCACGAGGATAACTTAAAATAATTGACTCATGACCATTGTTCTGGTAGGGAAAGGACTCCATAGAGTAAACAAAACAGGGAAACTATGAGAAATAAATATGCACTTGCAAGATTATGTACATAATCTGAAAGTTAAACTGATAAGAAAATAGATTAAGCTAAAACATAAATTTAGCCAGAGTTATCTTCAAAGCAAATTCCTTTTTTGATATTTTACCTTTACATAATGGTTTTTCTCCTGTGATCTTTTATCCCTCAAAGCCAATGTGTTCCTCTCGGTGTAAAAGTGTGAGTATAAATGTATAAAAGAAGAAAAGGGTAGCCAATGTTTGGTCACTACATGCTTTTATCATACTCTATACCTTCGGCCTTCTTGGGTGTATCAAAAAACTAATAAAAATGAAAGAACAGCTTGAAATCCTGAAAACCTAGTGTCTGAAGTGTAATTGCTAGGTTGCAGATTACAAGCATGCATTTGACCTGGATATTCTTAAGATAGGTAACCAAAGGCAAGTATTTAGTCTGGGATGCAAGACCACCCAAAAGCAACTTTAGGTAGAAACCTGCAGAATCAAAACTAACCTGTTGCAGCAGTTACTTGAGATTTGATAAAATGTCCTTTATTTCTGAACCATTCAGCAATAAATGGCACACCCAAGTACATCACCTTCTTCCCAAGCTCTTTTGCTGCCTGCCTTGCGTATATATAGCCAATGGTACTCAGCATATCCACACCATAAGCTGTGATAGAACATTAAGTCAATGAAAAAATAGAGATTCTACAAACACAGCAACACAGTGATACAAGAACAGCATCACAAGACAAAGCAACATGGATAGTTTTAGGACATCAAAGGAAATGATTATCCATAATCATCCTTTCCAAGTAAAGTCAATTGATTTGATTCAAACTGGTGCCAGCAAGTCTACATAACATACGTGTAAGATTGAGAACTTAGGTGCCTGAAATGCCTTTGTCATTGCAGCCATCATGTTACTCAACAATATCTCTATGCTTCCGATAAAGAAACAGCGTAACTTAGCTTTGTCTGTAGGGACTAGAGCTCGCTTAGAGCAAACAATGTTGCATCAAATTATTTGAGCAACTGAACAGATGTAACTGGTCTGGACAAATGGTGAGCAGCAGCATTGTCTGGTTTGGGAGTTAAAATGGATCCTTCAAGAATTGAAAATGAATCAAGAAATTGAAAGCCACTATACTTAAACAACTCAGAGGAGGGTCTTTCCTTTTTCTCATCCGAGTCTATTCTAGGCCTCCAAGAATTTACCAAGGTCATTTAAGAAATCAACAATTTCCGCAGATAAATGTTTATCAGTAATAGAACATGACTTACATGTTTGTTTCAAACAGTCCAACAACAATTTGTTTTAAGTTGCAGCTAACTGTTGGGGCCAAACAATTCATTTAATTAGGGGTCAGTAGACTCATTCCACAAAGGTTTAAAGGTCATTTCTTCAAATTGTTCCTGGGAATTACGTTTTTCTTTTAGATGAGATGATTGGCCCCCTGGAACCACATATTAGCATCAGCATCCTCAATAGATCATCAAAACAACAAAGCTACAAGATAAGAAGTAATAAAGGACACTAACAAGTCAGATATCTTACCAGCATTGGAAAGCCTTGACACTTCGGCCTCAGCGTGACGAATGAACTCTTCTTTATTTCCTTGGACATACAGGTTGAGTCTATCTCTGAGTATTCCAGCAAGCTTCTCTTCCCTTTCTTTCTGGACACCCTAAAGTTACCAGGAAAAAAGAAAGCCTCCTCAAAAACGAGAAACATTCCAATAAAAACCCTATATAGAGCAAAAGATACCAACCAAAACTTTTGCCACTGTCACGAATTACCCCATAGTTCACTCAAATCATTTTCATATAAACTAAATCGTCATCTGATCTTGGTGATGAGTATGAACTTCAATTTCCTTAAGAGGCATTTTTGGCACCATAGCAATTCTGGGCATTTCTCCTACAGTACTATACTTGGAAAGCAGTCAAAAGATTTTTGTACTGTAAGTCTATTTCTCTAAGAAGATTTCAGAGTCAGGACTCAATAGATTGCCTTTTGATATAGCAGATCACTTTTGCATAGTAAAATCCTGCTATGTGTTTTTCCAACCTGTAATAGTTCTTTAGTTAGCGTTCTTTCATGTCTAAAGTAGTCCAAGGAATACTTAAGTTATCTTAGTCCAAGCATTAGGTTTCATAGTGCCCTTCAGCTTTAGAGGAGGTGGATATTTCAAAACCTAGGTGGTGGAATCTCTCACATGGCCTAACTCCATGAGGTGGATCTTATGATCCCAAATGCACATGACCATTTGTATCACAGGCCCAAGCTATATCCTCATTTTCACCTTCTCAAGCCATTTGCCAAACCAACATCTTCCATTGCCTTCCTCTGAATTTCCCCAAGGCAAATTATGGATCATGCACGCAATCTAGAGATGTTTAAAAGGATTTGGTTTGCTTCTCTATAAAAGAAGCTTCAAATCATGTTACTAATAATCAATATAGACTTCCAAAACCAAAAGTCCACCAGAAAAACCATTTTTGGGTGAAGTTTCTGTATTGCATAATAAGTGTACACTCCAGTATCATAGTCGATATCCATAATCCACCCCTAACATGAGTTTAAGAAAATATTTACCCAACATTACCCATATAATTGATGTCCCAGCACATAACAACCAAATACTAAAATCAATTTGGAACAAGCAGTCACTAAAACTTATACACACTTGAAAACAGAAAACAAACAGTATTACACTGGCCATTCTAATCCCGCGCTCCCAATAATCTCCACGGTAGACTTAACTAGATAGACATGCGATGGTTATACAAAAACAATAATTCAAGAAGTATCTGAAATTATACCCGCATTTTTTCCTGCAACTTTTTAGTATCAAATTCTTCCCCTTCTGTTGAGACATCCAAGGAAGCCATTGATGCCATGGCAAGCTGGCCAATGTATTCCTCAAAAAGCTCACTTCCAAAAAGCATGGCAAAGATCGCTGCAGGATCAATAATTGAATCTCTGAAAGGAATCAACAACAACGAAAGCCATCCTCAGAAATTGATATTAACCTCAAATATTTAGAACAAAATACCAAGATCATGCAAGAGCTAAATATGTAAAGATTTCAAAAACTGACGTTGAAATTCCTGATTTCCCATAACCATCATAAGCTTGTCTTTGTTGTGGATCACTCAGCACTTGGTAAGCCTCACCCAGAATCTGACAAAAAATACAATAGCAAAGAGAAACTCTCGTTAGGCATCAAACACTAGTACATTAAAACAGAAAACACTAGCTTACTACCTTTATTCTCCAGTAAAGTGTATACTAATCTAGCTCCATTCTTTGTCTTATTAGGGAAATTTAAGTTTAAGATAGTGGGAAAGTTAAACAGGAAGAACCATGAGAATTTTTTAACTATTTGCACAGAGGGCCCAGCCAAACTTTATTCCCAATATGTATTCTGGTAGAACTTACATGCAACCTATGCTAGTTCACTGTTACTAAATCTATGCTGTAACTCGTCTTATGTTGACTCTAATCTACAAGCTTCTTTCAATAGAAGAAATCTAGTCTTCTTCCACACATTTATTATCCAAATTATTTGAAAAATGGAATGCCATTCTTCAAGGGCTGTATTCTTTACTACATATTCCTTTTAAGGACATATGAATTTTCGAACTAGAAACAACATTTTGCTTGTCATAGTCTATGTTCAATTATTTATAAATTGGACATGAAGTATTGCTAAAGAAACATGCTACCACGCCCTACGCCCCACCCACCCAACCAAGAGAGAGAGAGAGAGAGAGAGAGCATTGTTTCCTTTTATTTATGTTAGCTGAAAATTGTAATAAGGTTTTAGAAATATATGGTTCCAATATCAAACTGTAAGTTCATTCACAGTATTCCTGTGTCATTTTTCCACCAGTTAGCAGACACATTAGATCAATTAAAATTTACGATTACAGAAGTGTGAGATCTGATGGGAATGACTTTAAGATGGCATATCATAGACGTAAAAAGATGAAAGGCGAGGCCACATTTATTTTTCATTCAAAAATGACACTAGGATAAGTTTTGTACTAGATCCTTCTCTCCGCAGTTAAAATACTTGCATTTTCTTTTCCCTTGAGCCTAGTTTTCACTTATTATGCCTGGATGAAGTTGAGATCAATTTTCTCAATTAAATGAAAGTCACCAGTAATACTTGTGCAATTTAAAATTCTTCCTACTAGTTCAACAAACACAAGTAAAATGCTAAGAAGTGAGAAAATTATTGAGCTCACCTGAAAATTTTGTGCAGCCAAAGGATCATTTGGGTTTTTGTCAGGATGAACTTGCCTAGCCTACAAAACCCCAACTCAACATCAGTTTAAAAGGGAAAAAAAATCACAAAAATCAAATTTAATCAGATTTAATAATAGAAAAATGGGATACTTTCAGTTTTCGGATACTGAAATTCCAAAATAGTGGAAAGCAAAAAAATTGTAGTGGCAGCAGAGAGAGAAAGATTCAACAGTATCGGTTCAATCTGAAGAAAGAAATACCCATTACAGAAATTAACACCAGGGGCATCAGCTACAGATTCTTTGAACAGATCATATCTTCTATTTCCAGGTTAGAGAATTAATAGAATGTATAGTGTATACATGAGTTAAATTCCAGTTTTACATGTTTTCCACAAATAAAGTCTCTTTCAGAAAAGCAGAACCCACTAACATAAGATTAGAACAAGCAAGAATACAGTGAGGTTTCAGTCGTGGTGGAAATCTAAAGAGTAAATATCACATTACACCATCAGAAATTCCATAATTTTCAGGCAGGATTCCCTTTCTCGACATCCTTTGTAGTACTCAAACATCTTGTCTCCCTTTTCCTCACGTTATTCAAACACTTAAACTTCATAAGTTCCATAGAATAACATAAACTTTTTTTTCCTGCTTTCTTTCGTCCTATTATTACTCCTCCCATTCAAACCAGATAGCTACATTATGTGTAAAGACAAGAAAAGTTAGTAACAAGAGTAAAGCGTGAGTCAAAGAGTGGCCTTCCTCCTCTCCTGATTTAGAAAAGTAGAACTAACTACGGCATCTTCCAAGAGTTGAGAGGCTGCAGCACAACAATGAAATAGGCAGCCAATGAAGCAGTACTGGTGGAAGGTTACATGCTGACATGGTGCAGCAATCAGATGCAACATAGTATGTTAGTTCCTTTTCACATCCTGTGTTAAAAGTGGAAAACTGTAATCACAGAAGAAAGATGTCAATCTTCTGGTTTAGATTGTGGAGGGAACAAATGCTGTCGAAATTCCTAGAATCACTCTAGGGAAAGAAAAAGTAACTCCATAATCACCCAACTAAATGTCTTTGAAAATTCAAAACAAAGACGAAAGAAGAAGCAGGGCCTTCAATTATAGCAAAAATATGGTCGTCAACACCATTTCTGCAAATATGCTACCCTATATGCAAGGCTTCTAGTATTCGAGAGCAGGAAACAATGAGAAAAATGGGAAACAGAACTTAATGCCCTTGCATCATCAAGCTGTAGAACAGTCCAAAATATATTACCATGCAATATCTCAATTTGGTGTACTAAAAAGGAGCTCCGTATCCAATGGGCTCCTTCAATAAAATTCCAATTTGAAAAAAGAAAATTCCCTTTAAATCGTCTCTAATTTTAAGTAAAGCTCAAGTAAAATCATCAGGCTTGATGTTTTTCATCCAATCTTGCTTACACCGAGCACATACCACCACAAGCATCTTCGGAACCATCGGACGAACCCAGATTGCTTCAAGAAAACTTATTTGTTTCTGGCAAGCTCCAACTTCTCAACAATCCCATGAAAGATAGGACACATTACAAACTTTAGACCGTCCCATCAAATTCCTAGTAAGCCAATCATCCACCACAAACTTCATTTTTTACTTCATAGATCTTCAACAACTAAAAATTATGTTCACAACCTTACCATTCAAAACCCAGATGGATTAACAGGATCAAAAAACTAAGAAACCACAAAAAGAATCAGAATAATAATAATAATAATAATAATAATAACTGCGCAGCTGGTAAAATCAGAGCATCATATGTGTTAGAAACAGCGGAGCTGGAAAAATCAGGTGAAAACAGGATGATACCTTAACATAATAAGCCTTTTTAATCTCGGCCTCAGTGGCCGTGGGGCTCACACCCAGCACATCGTAGTACTCGGTCTCCTTCACAGTCGTTGTTGCCCTAGCTTTTTTTTCCCCCTCAATTGAAGATGCAAACATGTTCCGATCAGATTACTGTAACAAGATTATTCCGATGAAATTTTTCACCTTCTTTAACCAGCCAAAAAAAAAAAGGCAAAAAATGAAATCGAAGAACACAAAAACAAATCTGGAACAAGGCGTACCAAAAATTCGAAGCTTTAAGATTGGAATTATAACCCCCCAAAAGATGAACAGCGTATTTGGACTACTTGAGATTGAACCTTGTCTCGATTCTGTTGAACACAGATGAAAATGAAAATGGCGATAGAGCCCAACTGTTCAAGTCCTGCCTATTTCTTCCCCATGGCGTTGACTAAGGTCCGCTGCGCGTATTTGACTACTTTTTTTCCTTTTCTTTTCTTTTTCTTTTTCTTTTTTTCTAAATAACGAAAATCCTCAAAATAAATTTTTGTATTCCAAACACATTTTTATTTTATTAACTTTTCATTTTATAAACACTCAATCATTCATTTTTATATTATTTTCTCGGTGAAAATCAACGTCAAATTTTTTTGGTTATTTCTTTATTAATATCTACGTGTAAATTAATTTTATTTACCTATATTAATTTATAAATAGAAATATTTATCAAAATTAATATATAAAAATTAAAATTTGTTCGACATAATCTCTATAGCTCAGCACTTTCCAAAAACCACGTGCACCTCACGGGGTTGATGCTGTTCCCTTACGTATGAGCAGAAAATTAATGCTATTGCAATCTTCTATTACTAAAAATTTATTGATGTGATATAAATGTTGTTACTGTGAAATCTAAACAACTTTTTTACAAATAAAAAAATGTTTTTAATAATTATATGGACTAAATTTGACTGTTATAGAAGTTACCAAAATAATTATTAATTCACATTATATTAACGATAATAAATAGTTAATTTAGTTTAACTGTAATTAGGGTTGTCAATGGAGCGGATTTTAATTTGAATCTAATCCGAATTTTAATATTTTCTCCCGATTAAATGTTCGACCCATCAAATTCAATTGTAAATATCAATAATCCAAAATGAATGGATCGAATATGGAATCAAATAACCCGATTCATTAAAGATCCGGATCTCAATTTCAATTACATTATATATTAAACAACCTCACATATATATATATATATATATATATATAATATGTAGAAAGGCTCTTAATAGGATAGAATGCATATGACATTATACTTCATAATACTTATAGAATATTCTAAAAATAATAATATTTTTACATATTTTTTTATTTAAGTTTTAAACAAAGCGTTATATTTAATGGTTATTATTTTCCACGAACATTTTAAATAATTTATGAAATGTCTTTGTCTTTATATGAAATATTATTCATCAATAAAAAATTTATTATATTTTCCTATTAGTGTATATTAATTAAATTCTAAATAATTATATTATAGAAGTATATAAGAACAACAAGAATACATAACAATGAAGTAGTATTATTTTTTAAGAAACTGTATTGATATTATCTTTTTATCTTTGCTTGATGATATCTCTTTATTTGGTTTTTTTTTTCATTTTCTTTCTTTTTTTAATAGTCAGGTTAGAATTTTTTTTATCAATTTTTTAGATTTTTATCAAATATGGATTTGGAATTGATGAATTCGAATCATATAGGATTTTGGGTCAGAGTCGATTATCGGATATTAGTATTTATATTCGGATTCGAATTTTTCAAAATCGCTCCGACTCCGACACATTAACAAGCCTAACCTAATGAAAAATCACATGAGAGTGAATTAAATACAATTGTACTAAAAACCGTACTCACCATTGGGTTTATAGTCTAGTGGTAGGGGTTTAAACTTTGGACTATTGAGATTTCGAGTTCAAATCCTCTTGTCTTCTCTTATTCTCTATTGGGTGAGTGTGTGTATGTGCGTGTGTCATTTGATTCATATGTATAAGATGTCCCGAATGAATTGTCCTCTCTCATTCTCTAGTGGGTGAGTGTGTGTATGTGCATGTGTCATTTGATTTATATGTATAAGATGTCTCGAATGAATTGTGTGTTGTGCAGTGGCGTAGCCAGAAACTTTATTCAGTAGAGTCAACATTTATTAGTTAACCAATGCTCGACAATCATTTTTCTTTCAATAGATCTAATCGTCGGGAAATTCCGACGAATAATCCTTTGGAAAAAAAAAGGTCAAAAATGTTTTTGATTATATCATTTTTGGTCAAAAATCTAAAAAAAATATAGCACTTTTTAAGTATATTAGAGTTGTTCATGATTTAGTAAACCATTAAAGTTCAACTAAAATTAGAGATAATGCATATATTTTTTCTCTCAAAAGCCCTATAGATTTTGTTGGTCTCGTATTTGGAATAAACAAACTTAATAAGTTAAATCCATCCATCACCCATATGACATATGAGTGCACTGTATTTGTAGAGAATAAGAGAAATTGGTTTCTTAAACTATTATAGTAACTGAATTCTTAAATTAATATTGTATTATTGGACATAGATATATGGACATATATAGTCTTGTTTTTGTTTTTTTTTATTACAACAAGTGTGTGAATTTTTTTATTATTTTAAAATTACATAAAAAATTCAAATTAATTCATCTATATTTTTTTTTCTAACTTTGTGACCCCCTTCTATTTAAATTTATAAATTTTTAATTGGGATCAATCAATTGTATTATTGTGATAATTTGTTCCATATCAATACACATATCTATATAAATAGTGAAGTTTTGATAAGGGAAGGGGGGTCAATTGCACCCCCTCACACCCATATCAGGCCCCAAAAAATTTTCTCTCTCTATGAGTGAAGAAACCCCCTTGTAGGTTCTCAGGTTCACTTGATCCTTGCTTCATCTCTTTGCGGCTTGCTTTTGAATTTCTTCTTCAACATCTAGTGTTGGTTTCTCTCGCTCTCTTGTCGAATGCTCTTGTTTTTTTTTTCTTTCTCTACTACTCCTCTTCCTTCTGGAGTTTTCTCACTTCATTTATTATCTTATCTCTCTACTATGTCTCACTCATTTAGTGTTACCCCACCCCTCTGTTTTTTCCTCCTTTTATCTCCTATCATGGAGATAAATGATAGCACCCTTAATGAGCAGACCATAATAACTTAGAGTAGGACAAAATCAAGTGATCCTATGCCCAATGAACCTAATCACCCAATAATTAGATCTGACCTTACTTTAATAGCCAAAATCCTTTGTGTCAAAAATCAGAATCTCAATGCCTTCAAACAAACCATGATCCAAGCTTGGAATGTCAAAGGGAAGGTAAAACTGTAAATAACCTAGAGTCTAACATTGTGGCATTCATATTTGAAGAAGAAGATGACTACAAAAGAGTTACTACACAAGCTCCATGCACTTTCAGGAACAATCATGTTATGATACAAAATTAGCCTGATTATCAAGCTTTCCATGAGGTGGAGATGTCAAAATCGTGCTTCTGGATTCGCACTTTCAACATCCCAATTC
Organism: Petrea volubilis; assembly: GCA_026212405.1. Classification (NCBI taxonomy): domain Eukaryota; kingdom Viridiplantae; phylum Streptophyta; class Magnoliopsida; order Lamiales; family Verbenaceae; genus Petrea; species Petrea volubilis. The sequence continues at coordinate 20,096,831 of CM047884.1, forward strand.
GTTTTGTCAACTTGCCAAAAAAGTGGGGAACGCAATAGGAAAATTTTAAGCTGGACTTGCCAACAAAGTCTCACATTTGGAAACCAGCAATGAGAATCCGTGTGGAAATTGATACTTCAAAGCCTCTACAACATTGTTTTGTCTCTAATAGAGGAGATCAAAATCCGATTGTGCGTGATATTAAATATGAAAGAATGGTTGAGTTTAGCTAATTTTGTGGAAAAATTGGACACAAAGTCTAATCTTTTGAAGAAGCTTGTGCCCAAGGAGTCGGTCCAAAATCATCTAATTTTAGGTATGGAGCTTGGCTTAAATCAGAATCTGGTATTCCAAAACCTAAAAGCCTTTGTTGTTTCAAGGCTGATAGTATCATCAATCTCTTATACGAAGCCTTTATCCAATATAACTCTCAAAAAACAGAAGAAAATGACCAAATAACCACTCCCATCTTGAAACAAATAAACATCAAGTTTAATGGCCCAACAAATAAACATCAAGACTCATTAAGTTTAATATTGAACAACTATCAAGATTCGTATCAACAATTCTAATATTCAAATCTCTACACAAAAATCAATTGCAAAAAAGGAAATCAATAAATGTATAAATTTCAAAATTAGTACACAATACCTTCTTATACATTTCTTTCAAAGAAAAAGTTGAATATTGTAGGGTTTGTGTGAGAAGAAAAATTCTAATATAATTTTTGGTTTGGTACGAGATCACTAAGGCGATTGGATTTTTGGTTTTGCTATGCATTTGGGGAAAATCACTATCTTAGCCGCGGATCTGCTTGGTCTTAGACAGGGTTGAAACTCGCATGGGAGAGACGATTCAAAAAAATTGAAGTGGAGGTTGATTTGGAGACTATGGTGAAATAGATTCGTATGGCCGATGCTAATCAACGTCCACTTGGCCTGATCATTGAAGACTATAGATATTTCTTACTAATGCCGTGGACTACGAGATTATCCCATATACATAGAACAGGTAATGCATGAGCGGATAACCTTGCCAATTTAGGACACAATTTGAGCTCATTTTGTGTACTTTGGGACCAAGCCCCCTTAGAGGAGGTTTGTGAGTTGTTAATAGAGGAATGAAACATATAATATCGTTCCGTCTCTCTTTACCAAAGAATAAAAAAACTGGGATAGAAGAGAGAAGTAAAATCTTTTTAATATTTTAATTTGAAGAGAATAAGGAAAAAGAGAGAAAGGAGAAAGATAAAGAATTTAATTATAATGATAAATGAATTTAGATAAAAATAAATCATCAAAAATAAAATCGAATAAAGAAAATTAAAATTTTTTATTATATAGTTTATATAAAAATTAAAATTTTATTTTAGGGGTGAACAAAATTTTAAAATTCTAATAAATATATATACTAAAAAATAATTTTTTTAAAAAATTGAGGGGACTTTGCGGCCATCACCAACCCCGTTGGCTCCATCAATGGGAAGACTATTAAGATTAGGCACTAGGTGATGTTATATATAAGAAATATTTCATGTTTAATTGTAAGTTTTGTTTTGGCTGATTGATCAAATATTTTTGTTCCTTTTCTTATCCCATCTTTTGGTTTTGTTGCTAGAGTGAAAAATAGTAATTTCATCCTTCTCCAAAATGTGTGACTTTATAATGCAATACCATAGTAGACATAAAAGGCACATAATATCAATTAAACTTTCCTAATTCAGTTTAATGTATTCCATAGGACGGACAGTTATGCCTGGATCCCTTGAAGTTTGGTGTAACTACAATTAAACTCCTTTGGTTGCTATAGGGAGGGAAAATATCATTTTTAATCTTGTGAGTTGGATATTTTTTGATTTTGGTCTCATTCGATTAGTTTGTACCATATTTAGTCTCATATCTCATATGAATTTGAGTCATACAAGCACCTTTCGTCCAATTTTTTAATGGTGGTGGTCATGTGTACGTCGCGTGGTTGTTATCTTCTACATTTGGAAAGAAAAATTATAGTAACCCCTTTGCCAGTTGCCTCAAAATAACATTTAACCGCGTAGAAGTTTTCAAATTGCCATCCTACATCCGCATGATTCTCTCACATTTAATTTGACAAGAAGTAATTTATAATTCTACGTAATTACACATAAAAATTTATCTAGGATTATATAAATATAAATGATATAAGGGCATTTTGCGTAATTATTTAATTGAAGCGGATAAGTGCTGGGTGTGAATAAGATATATATAATATAGTTGAGGGAGGTAAAGTGTGTTTAATCTTACTTCAATGGAATCGGACATCTTGGTCAATTGTTCAATAGAAAGTGTAGTCCCTCTAAGAATTTTGGAAGTGCTAATAACAATTCTCATCAATTTTATGTGTGTTTATTATTTTCAAGACGAACCCACCAAATAGAAGTCAAAAAATTCGATTGGGATACTTTTGTTGGGTCTCTTGGGCTAACAATAAAAGAGCACCACATGGAAAGATCAGATCGACATTACCTCCCCATCGAGGATATCTCTCCTCGATGACCCAGTTCTCGTTGATCTCCTTGTCAACAATCCGAATCATGTTACCAATCAAGGCTTGCTCAAGATATGCCCCGAGCAAGGTGAATACTCTAACGTTGCATCCAGGAAATTTGGGATTATTATTTGGTTCCACCTTGTCTGTATGTGAGTGTGCACTACCATCTAACACATAACAGTCTTGACATTCTAGGGGGGGGGGGAACCAATCCCAGCTCATCTCTCATAAACCTTTCATGTTAGCCCTAATTTTCAGACATGCTAACCAACCCTCTCATATAAGTATTCACATGCAAACACTCCAAAATAAGTACTATTTACTCCATAACAATTACTTTGCCAAAAAATTTTCATACATTATACTAACTTAAGTATCAAATAGTCCTTCTCAGAAATACCTCCAGCTAAATTTATGTGTTTTCTATTTCAACAGATTGAAGAGTCCTCCAACATCCCATTGAATCTAAACGTCATTTACTCAGGGTCGTGTCAATGTGAAATTCTGACCTCATCTAAATTGATCCCTTCCAAAAATTAGTACAATAACCTCACAATATTGTTACTAGTAATGAAAACACCTAAATGGTCACCAACTATTTTTGACGTCTTGAAAATCTGTGTCCTCTCTCATCTCACACTAATTAGCGATTTTTACTCTCTTTATACTCTCTCTCTCTCTCTCTCTCTCTCCATCCTACACCAACCTTCTTTTATCCTTCTCTTTCTTATTTTTTATAGTATAATTTTGTTTTAAACAATTTTTCTATAATAAATTTAACAAACCACATTTTAAATTAAATATATATTTATGTGTAAAAATTAATAAATATTGATAATGTTATATTACCGAAGTTCAAGCATATAGTTAAAATATATCCCTTTTTTTTATTTTTCATAGGTATGGAATGCGCCCAACTGCAGATTTTAATAAATCATACTGAAATTGAACCACAACAATAATAATTCAACCCCTATCTGGAGATCCAATTGCGGTCTGAATATCCAGTGCAAGTGGGGATGGATTTGGAGACAGACAAGAGTCATTTGAACTCATTATGACCTGCATTTATTTAAACAAAACACAAGGATATTAAATAAAGATTATGGTAAAAAGTAGTATTTAATTATATTTAATTGAGTGCGTAGAAACGTAGAAATTAGAAAAAAAAAAAAAAAAAGTGCGTGAATGAGCCGTTACAATAGGGACCGCGTTAGAATTTGTAAAAAAGCCAAAATTGGGGCGGAGAAAGTAAAAAGCGTGAAACGTCGAGTGTGGCCAGGCTGGTTATCGTGTGTGTTTGTGCGTGTGTGCGCTATAGTAATAATTCAGAATATTGTAAAAAAATTCTCATTACTTCTCCGAAAAATTACTCTTCACTCAGATCTGCTCTCCCCCTCTTTCCATTTTTTGCATTCCACATCTCGCCAAATTTGCGAATTGGGTTTTTGAATCTTGTTTGGGATTGCAATCGGAGGGCCATTCTCCGTCGTCGTCGGCGTTCTGGGTTGTGGTTGAATCGGTTTTCTTGGCCGGCGGAGGCGTAAACAACCGAATTTCGATGTGAGATCGATATCACGATACTTCATTCATTTCCGCTCTACCCCTTTTTGCGTTGCTGAGGGGCGGATCTGCTCGTGTTCTTTTTTCGTTTGTTCTGTTATAGTTTGATTAGCCGGCGAAGAAGCTGTTGCTAGATTCGCCGCAGTGAAGTAGCGTGTAGTTTTTTGAGGTGTAGGTAGTGCGAGATAGATATAGAGAGAGAAAGAGAAAGGTCAGAAAATGGCGACGGAGAGGAAATCGTCGTCGGCAGTGTCCGATGTGGGTGCGTGGGCTATGAATGTCATCAGTTCTGTCGGAATCATCATGGCAAATAAGCAACTCATGTCCTCTCACGGATATGCTTTCAGCTTTGGTTAGTCGCTATATCTCGATTGCTCAATCTCTTCTGGTTGCGGTGTGTTTTTGGGGGCCGCTTTTTCTTAGATCTCAGTCCTCTCATGTGTTGGCTTTTTTCTCCTTATTGGTTCCGTGTTCTTGATTCCTTTAGTAGCTACTTTGTACGTTTGTTGCACGCTGATTTGTCTGTCTGGGAAGTTAACTAATTTCACGTTTGTTACATTTAGACAATTTTGTACTACGCTGTTGCTCTGTCTCCAATGGATCTCGAATATATATTTCATCAAACAAACGTCGTTGATTTTCCATTGGGCTCATTTTGTTCATGGGCACTTTGTGCCAAAACCAACAAGCATTGATCACAGAATATTATAGGTCCTTATTATGCAGTAACTTTGCTATTGAACTAGGGCCGCAGTTGCCATTTATGTTTTGTAAATAGTCATGCTGTTTGGGTTTGGGAAGGAACTACGACCGACACTTCTTTGAAATTCAATTTATGGATTACGAAAGCTTTGCTTGTTCTAGGGGTTTAACTTGTTCTGTATGGTATGTGTTAATTTCCCACTCCCTATTAAGAATGACCTTCCAAATTTCCATTCTTGTGGGTATTTTAGCGGCAGAATATATGTTCTTTTATGCTGTAGTTCTTCATTTACTATTTCCTTCAATGTTAAGTTTGTAGTTATATTTTGTGTCAAATATGTTACTTTACCCATTCTGTTATCTACGTTTAACTAATTGCATATCTTCAATTGTATTAATATCTTCAAATTTATTTGGACGAGTCAGTGATCTATGATTCATTAATTGCATGTCCTCAATTTATTATGAATTCCATATTTATTACATGTTTTGCCCTCTGCAGCCACAACATTGACTGGTTTCCATTTTGCTGTTACTGCACTTGTCGGTATGATATCAAATGCTACGGGACTTTCTGCATCTAAGCATGTGCCTTTTTGGGAACTCCTCTGGTTCTCAGTTGTAGCAAATTTGTCTATCACTGGGATGAATTTCAGCCTCATGCTAAACTCAGTTGGATTTTACCAAGTAATGATTCTATAACACTTCAAATATATGTTTTTACTTAGGTACATCATACGTGACAATTTTTAGAATGCTATTTATAAGTGTCACCTCAAGCATTCTATTAATGGGATGTTATTTTTTGGTGGTGAAATATCCTACAACTCCTTGTGTGACTATGTGGATGGAGACTCAGCCAAAAAGATCAAGATATGTAATGTTTCTGTTTTGGCATTTCAATAGCTCTATCATATTTACTGGTTAGAGCATAAATACTTTAGCGTCCGTGTGAGATGTTGTACACATTGTTCGACTCTTGATTAGGAGTATTGATTAAAAATGAAACCACTGTCTTGGGAGCATGATTAGTGGAAGCTTGATGGCTGTTAGGCCTGCCGAACTAGTAGTTTTTACTAAGAATTCTTTGTCATTTGAACTTATGTATGATAATTAATCGCAAAGGAATAGACCACACAATCATTACTTGTATATAATAAATTCTTTACTATATGAAGCAATGTTTTATAGATAATTTAGATGACTGTGGACTTCGAGACAAATACTTAACAATTACAGTTTTTTCTTAAAATCTATACTATTAATTCACCAAAATTCCTGTCATATCAGCTTGATTGATTTCTTTTTCATTATATCTATGTGAATTTGTCTTGTCTTATTTATTTATTAATTTTCAATTCAACTAATGGTTTGCTGTAATTTTGGTGTAGATATCAAAATTGAGCATGATTCCGGTGGTTTGTGTAATGGAATGGATCCTTCATAATAAGAAGTACACAAATGAAGTTAAAATGTCCGTTGTGGTTGTGGTTATAGGCGTGGGTGTTTGCACTGTGACCGACGTCAAAGTGAATGCCAAAGGATTTATATGTGCTTGTGTTGCAGTTTTCTCAACATCTTTGCAGCAAATTGTGAGTAGACTATACTTTTCCTGGATATGATAAATGTCAACTTACCAAGATCACAATAGACTGCAAAGGTGTAGAGTTGATCTAAAACTTCTAGGTATGATCTGTTCCGACACTAATACAGTTTCCAAATCCTGTTGGACAACTGTTACTATTTGGATTTAGTACCAAAATTTGTGTTCATTACAATTTACATGATGAGTGGAAATGTTTCTTCTGAAGCGAAATGGCCTACTAAATCCTAGACCGGGTTGGGGGGGGGGGGGCTGTAAAGGTTAGTAAGAAGTTAAAACATATCTTTCACTTATATTGTTAATGTCCTCTCTATATCCCTGCTTAGAATAATAGTCTGGAATTTGGTGTCTTCGCTGGCCTGTGATGATGCACTGGATAAGCTACATATGTTTTATTTACTTGTCCATGTGATAGTTCCCGGTCTGAAATGATGTTGACATTGATTTTTAGAAGTAGGTTTTAAAGAATTAATGAGAAGTGGTATATGGGGGGAATAGTTGGCTTTCGTAGTGCATTTTGCTTTGTTAATTGTGCACATTAAATTCTTAAACTGCAAGATAACAGCCTATCAAAACTGCCATCTGGTATCCTTCAAATTGGAAAAACCGAAAAAGTACCTTTTGTTAGTACTTGTGCTCCATGCCCTCATTTTCATACTTTAGCCACCCCTTTAGTCTTTTCCTCAACTCTACTCCCCATATATATCACCAGGAAGTGCCTTACTGAGCACATCTACTATCATGAAAACCTTGCTTCGCTAAGGTAAAACAGGTTTTAAAATAAGGAACAGAAACCTCTCCGGTCCCCGTCTACCAAATCCCCCCCCCCCACCCCCACCCCCATCCCCCGAAAATATAAAAGAAGATAAAGAAAGGCAGTGTTTTTCTCTCTTTGACATTTATGCTTACATGAAATGATTTTGATGATTTTTATTTGGGTGCAGTCAATAGGCTCCTTGCAGAAGAAGTACAATATTGGATCGTTTGAATTATTGAGTAAAACAGCTCCTATTCAAGCTGGCTCTCTCCTTGTGCTGGGTCCTATAATCGACTACTTTCTTTCTAACCAATTAATTTTAGATTACAATTTTACTGCTGGAGCCATAGTAAGCATCCATTTACGCCACAACTATTTTCAGCAATATATGGTAGTTGTCATTACCTGGATAAATAATTTTTTGTGTATCTAACAAAAGGCAACAATTTGTGCAGTTATGTATACTCATATCATGTTTGCTAGCTGTTTTCTGCAATGTGAGCCAGTACCTTTGCATTGGGCGCTTCTCTGCCGTTTCCTTCCAAGTTTTAGGTCACATGAAAACAGTATGTGTACTTACGTTGGGGTGGCTGCTATTTGATTCGGAGCTGACTTTTAAGAATATCTTGGGGATGGTTGTGGCAGTGGTTGGCATGATTATTTATAGTTGGGCTGTGGAAGTAGAAAAACAGTCTCATTCAAAGATAATATCCACCGCAAAGACCAGCTTGACGGAAGAGGAATTCAGATTACTGAAAGAGGGAATTGAAACGGGTCCTATCAAGGATACTGAGAATGGTGAGTCGAAGGTGTAGTTGTACTTATTGGCGATGCGGGCTTTGTGTAGTCTATATTGTTGTTCCATTTATTTTTTTTCGGTTTCAGCGAGACACTGTCCATTCGTTGATCCCAAAGTTCATTCAGAACTTAGAGTTTAGGGAAACTGAATGAACAAGGGAAAGAAAGAATTTGTTTGAATTTTCGGAAAATTGCGAGAAATGAGACACACAATCCTTTCAGATCTTTGTAGTGATCATGTATGTTGAATACCATATCTTTTGTTTCTTTGATTGAATGAAGGTGAATTTCACATACCCACGAACATCATTTGATTCATCATATTGACTGGAGAGGTTTGTTTCTTTATTACCCTAATGCAGGTTTGAGAATATTTTTCTTGTAGTTGAAATGATAGAACCTTGTGTGGAGCTTGTCGGATACGTGATCATGTGAAGATCAACTCCTCTTGGGCTCAAAACTTTTATTTCATATTTTTTAATCGTGTTCCATTTGGACATATGATACACTTTGTATGCGTATCATGCATGTAGATACTAAAATACAAGGTGAACGCAAAAAAATAGACCTAGATTGGAGGGGAGCCAAGGTTTCATTAATGGTGTGTCACAAGTAGACTTTGAACTCCCTCAAAATGAAAAGTAATACTTTGGTTAAAAAAAGAAAGAAAGAAAGAGACTAGTACTTTTAAATGGAAAATTGTTTGGATGTGGGCCGAAGCAAGGAATGGAAAAATTAGTATGAGACTCAACAATCCACTATATATATATATACATATATATATATATATATATATATTCCTTTCCTTGACAAAGTTCAAACTTTTAAATGAAATTCAAGAGTTTTTGACTTCAAATATTGTGCAGTAACTAGTACTCAAAAATGTTGCTCATCTGTAATAGACAGAGTTACATATGTATAATGTTTGTATACTTCAAAGTTATCTTGGTAATTTCTAAAAATTGAAAATTTTATTTGTAATTTGATCAGGTAGCTGAATGTAATTATTCTTTTAAAAAAAGAAAAACTCTACTGTAAAAGTATATCCAAACGCGCTCTTTGTTTGGACAGATGAAAGTGGGCTGCTTGGCCCTGCGATTGTTAGCTGGGCCTGGGACAGTGCTCCGGGTGCGATTATTAGCACAATTCTATGGGAACTAGCATCAATCCCATATTCGGATTTTCCCATGCAATGCAGCAGATCCTGGTAAGTGTAAAATACAAATATAGTTATCATTATTAGTATGATATAAATAAATATAAAAAATAAAATTATTGTTCAAAAAATAGAATGTAGGGCCAAAAAAATGTGGTCTGATGAAATTCAAACAGTTTAATATCACTCCAACACATAAACTAAGTAGAAAAATCCGTCCATTAATCCCACATAATATCAATTGCTAGTGTGTGTGTGTGTATCTCTTTAATCCATGCCATCCATTTTTATGTAACTTGCTACTTATTGTCCAAATGAAACAATACATGTAAAATTTAATTTTTTTTAAATAATATGTATAAAATTTAACTCGGCACAAACTTGAAGGAGCGGGGAGCAAAGAAGTTGCGCTACATTTGAGGCTTGGACAGCACTTCACAATTTCACGCGTGTAATATGAATTATCAAGTTGACGACATAGAGTAACATAACTTATTTTTCCTTCTGTCTTATTAAATCTTTTTCTTTTTTCTTTACTAGGGAGCTAATTTTGTGTTCTATTACGAAAATATAATATATACTGTGTAATATTGAAATATATTTTCCAACTTTTTCTTTATATATATATATATATAAGTGATAGGATATATTTCAGCTACTTCATCAGTTTTCCGGATCAAGTTAATATACATAATTAACTATCAATCAAAAAATATAATTATAAATTACTAATATAAAGAAGAATAGTGTATAATAGTCACTAAATTTTTGAATGAATTACGAGAGAAGAGACAAAGTTCAAAATTTTAAATGAAATTCTTGGGCTTAGAAAATTGCGTGAAGTTTTACAGTTTGAGCAAAGGGCACAATCAATTAGGTAGCCTCCCTCCATTATATTTTGAATATTGATTGAAACAATTCTTTATGTGGTCCTAAACAATGCAGCATGTGGCCTTTGCTTCTTTGGTAATAATTGGTTGTTAGTAGGGCTATCAGTGGAGTGGATTTTAATCGAAATTCGATCCAAATTCGATTCGAATTTTTGCATATTCAATTGATTAAAATCTTTAAGGAGTCAGATCCAATTATGAATATCCATAATTTAAAATAAATGGATAGAGTATGGAGTCAAGCAGTATAATTAGATAAAGATCCGAATCCAAACTTTAATTATATTTTTTATTATACTAGTAAAGAACATGCGCTTTGCTCATGACCGTTAAAGCTTGTTTTATTTTTTCAGAAAAATATTGGTTACGGTACAACATAAATACATTGAGAACATTTTAGTTTTTTAAAGGAATATTATAAATGAATAAAAACTAATGAAATTGGTAACTTTATTATATTATTATTAGATATAGGGTAAATTACGTTAAACACCCCAACCTTTTGGGTATTTTGCATTTTGATATCTAATCTTTGTAAATATGCATTTTGGTACCCAACCTTTATCATTTGTGCACTAGTGGTCTTTTTTCACTATTTTGGTGGAATTTTTGTGGAATATTCGGGAATACTTCAAGGGATATTGGGGAATATTCCGCTGGTGTAGAAATAACCATCAATGCACAAATAATAAAGGTAGGGTATCAAAGCATACATTTGTAAAAGTTGGGTACCAAAGTGCATAACACTCTAAAGATTGGGGTGCTTAACATATTTTACCCCTTAATATATCACACTAAGAGTTTTTCAAGTTGCTTCGATCATTTATAATTTTTTTTTTATAGTAGTTTTTTCTATGAGTAAGTTACTAAGATTAATCTATCAAAGGCTTAAATATTGTAATTAAAAGTTTTTACAATATCAAATATATATCTGAATTTTTTTGAAAAAAATATCAATATTTTATACTAGCTTTTACTTACTTTCAATATTTGCAAATAAGAAGATATACATATATACTACAATTAATATATACAATTATTTAGTATCTATATTTACTTAAAGATCATAACTATTTATTACCTTTCTTTGTTGAAGTATTTCCAGTACTTCTTTCCTTTCACTATTGATTTTAACTTTTAAGTATGTTTCAAATATCTTTAAAAATGTTCTTAAAAAAAAAGTAATTAAACTTTTTGTATGTGTATACTTCAAATAAGACCAATCATATTGAAATTAAATATGTTAATATAATTTTTTTTTTCATGTGTACATATGTTAAGATGATACTTAATAACTACAAACTTTTATATCATTTCTCTAAAGTTCGTTCATATATGCTTTCTTGTAATAAAATTTGATTGAATTAATTTCTAACTGTAGTATATATATATGTTGGTGTTGTATTCGTTAATTAATAAACACAGAATAACTATTATTCTTACTCCTTATTATATTTGTGAAACTTTTAGTGTATATTAAATTCTATATTAGAGTATATCACATTCTATCTATGTCATATCATTATTTTCCATCACAACACCACTACTACTACCACTAATTTTAATATAATAAAGTCAAACCTATGTTTTTTTTTTTTTCAAATTCCTCATTATTTTCATTTACATTTACACCATTATCTTCATCCCGATCTTCCCTGCTATTGTCCTCTCCTCTACCTTTGCCGTTAAATCCACCTCTCATATTATAACTATTATTTTAAACAACAAGTTCCATTGTCACCTCCACCTCTACCTTCATTGCCTTGCCTCATACAACAACTGTTACACCAAATCACTAATATGCTAAAATATTTTCTTTTTTTGTAAAAAAAAAAAGAAAAATAAAGCATATTATCATTTGTAAATTATAAGGTATATTTTTTTACAATTACCTGTTATTTCAAAAATTTGTACTTGTGTAATATTCACATTAGTTTGTTGAAATTTTTTTATCTATGCAAATTGTTGAATAATTATTTCATGCAATAAACATGCAAAGTCTATGTAGATTCTTTCTACTTATTTTTTTATAAAATTAATGTACAAACAATTAGATCCTTTGCAGTATATTTTATTAATATTTTTTTTTAAAAAACTTGCTAACTTTTTCTTTATTTAAGGTTCTATCATATCTTTAACCTTCTTTTAGTTTTATTATTTTTACTTCTCTTAGTGGCATATGTATTTTTGTTTTTTATGAGACTTGCTCTATTTTCTTATTTTCCTAATTGATTCATCATTAAATGCAAGTTTGTGGAGCATAGTTTCTGCACTTACCATGTTTTATATTTATCTTGCTACTGACATCATTTTTAAGCTTTTTATTTCTACATTACCATCAACTCACTACATATTATATAATTTTATATTTTCCTTTTTCAATCCAAAGTTTATAATTTTCTACTTGTAAGTCATCTTTTATTTATATTCATAGATGACACATATGGATAATTCTTAACTCTATCAATTGCATATTTTAGTTATTTACTTGCATCTTGATATAATAGTTGTTTGTTAAATGGTAACATCATACTCAATAAACTTATTTGCATCTTATACTTTTTAAATTTTATATTGTTTGCAAACTTTGTATTTATTCTTTTTTCGTGAATTGTTACAATAAGCACAATGAGAAAGACACAATAAACTGGTCTATCATTTTTAAAGAAATTAAAAAGGGAATTATTATACCATTGATAGCCAATAGTGTAATAAAAGAGTAATATGTTTAATAAATTGTATCTATACTGAACGGATTGAAGAGGATCACCAACACTTTTTATGTATTTATTTATTTGTATGAAAATAATTCATACTATAGAGTCCAATTAAAAGTCCAACTCCTTATACATATTTATAGTATTTTTTTTTTTATTTAGTGTTCAATTTGAAGTCTTACTCTTAATTTTTAAATTACTAAAAGACTATGAATAAATAACTTACTATCAATAATATGAAGTTGTTTTAGTCTTCACATAAAAAGGAAGAAACGTAAAAACTAATGATTTATTCGCATGGATCATCAGCTCTTTTTATTTATTTATTTATTTGTATGAAAATATTAATACTATAGGGTCCAATTAGAAGTCCAACTCCTTATCCATAGATATAGTAAAATTTTAAATTACTAAAAGACCATAAATAAATATAACTTACTATCACTAATATAAGGTTGTTTAAGTCTTCACATAAAAAGGAAGAAACGTAAAATACTAATGATTTATTCGCACTTTTAGATGATAGATGATAGAAGATAGAAGACAGAAGATAGATAGATATGGATATAAATATAGATACATATATAGATAGATAGATTAACAACCATATGTAGACAATGTTCGTGAAGAAGTGAAATAGAATGCAATATACAACCATTATAATTAATAATATACTTTTTATATTTTTCAAAGTAATTTTATTTTTTTAAAAATAATGGATAGTTTTTATACATATTATAAAAATAATTTTCTACTTATTTAAATTTTATTTTCACATAAGAAATAATTTTTTATTGGTTACTTGATTTTAAAGTTTTGATTTTCTAACTATTAATCAGATCAGAATTTTCTATCAGATTTCGGATTTTTTTTTCTTGAATTCGGACTCAATTTAAATAAATATAAATCCTATATAATTTGAATTTGAATTCAAATGCAACCCGAATTCTAATCCGATTACAAGTACCGACAATTGAATCTGACTCAAAATCCTATAGGATCTTCATTCATTATTCTGAATTTGAATCTGAAATAGATCCGAGATTCAATAAAAAGATCCGATCCTATCTGATTTCAATAAATAACATTTGAAAAATTTATAATTAAAAATGAAATTAAAGAAAGTAGAAAAATATTTTAGAATATGTATGAAAATTAGACAATGTTTTGTTAAACAAATACCTTGGAAAATAATAAATAGAATATTATTAATTATAATGGCACAAACATTACATTTTATTGAAGTATCTTTACTACTATTATATTAATGTATTAATTTAATAAAATATATTATAAAAATTCAAATTTTGATCTTTAACAGGGTCAGATTACTTGATTCCACATTTAATCCATTTATTTCGGATTACGAATATTTATTATCAGATCTGATCTATCGAATATTTTAATCGATCGAATATACTAAAATTCAGATCGGACTCGAATCGGATTTAGATTAAATCCAGTCCATAACAGCCCTAGTTGTTATATCTCATTTGGGCTCTACAAGAGATGTACATGTGCAATTGAGTGTTTGAGAGTGGTGGATATTACAAGGCCACGCATGTGGTCTCCTTTTAACAACACTTGAAAAGAGGATCACCGACAATGATCATTACAAAATTATTTAGAGAACAAGAATGAGAACAACGATCATTACAAAATTTGCCATTTTGATACAGTAAAAGAATGAGAACAAGAGATGGAATAGATACTACGAAATTAAGAGTACAATGGGGTAAAATGATGCAACTAGAAGCAGAGGGACGCATAATTATCCTCAAGCAGAGGGGGTAAATTGGAATTTACCTAAGTTTTTAGATATCACAATCATTTATTTATTTGATGGGTCCTATATGATTAGTGGGGGCAAGTTTGTTGAGCATAAGCTTTAAAATTTTCCCATTTTACATTATTTCCAACATTTATCATTTCATGATATTTGACTGATGGTCAATTACTAATTTACTATTATGTTATTAAAGGGTGAATGTTGCCCTCTGCATTTATACTACTTTTCTCCCTTTAAATTTTTACAATAGCGACGTTTTCCCTTCAAATTAGGAAAATATAATTAATTTTGAACTTCGCCCCTCCTTTCGACATATTTGAAAAAAGTATTAAAATTAAATTATTTAAAATCTTTATTTATATTGTATCAACATATATTAATTAATCTAAACTTTGAAAGATTTATTGAATTTTGTAAATAGTAGATCATGCCATCAAGGTAAGGATCAAAGTCGTTATTAATTCAACCACCAACTCTATGATGTGAAATCATACCTATCCATGACAACCACATGACCAAAACATGGGGAACAACCACCTCAACTAATATCCTAAAATTCTGTCCTCCAATTTGGAGGAATCGTCGTGAGAGAACCTCAGAAAGGCTAGAACGTGCCTACCATATCAAACTCATTCTCACTCCCATTCTCACTCTCATTCTAACCTGAATTTAAACTCTGTACTCGTTCTCTAAATTCGAGGTTGCATTATGAACTCTCGAGCCCTTTAATCGGAGCACACATTGTGCACTTGTGCTCACCTGCATTTAGAACAATGACATTCCATGCTAACTTTCTTGCTATCTCTTTATGTTACTCGCATATTTATTTTAGGGATAATTACTCCCACTACCCCTGAGATTTGGCCTAATTACAAATAACACCCCCTTGTATCAGAAATTACCGATACCCCCCTGAGTTTTGTTGCCGTCTTATAATTTTCACCTTCCGTTAGGTTGACTAACGGTCAACGTTCGAAAATTCAATTGAACTTCCAAAATTGCCCCTTTGAAGGAAAAAATACCATTTGGCCAATTTTAAATTGACTTTTTTACCCTTGTGGCTAATTTTTTGTTTTATATTGAATAAATAAGAAAATATATTTAAACATTTTTATTTATAATATCTATATATATATATTTACACATAATAAATATTTATACATAATATAAATATTTTACTGTGATAAAAAAAAATATATATTTGTACATTTTGAAAATTTATCTTCATAATATAAATATATATACACATAATATACAAAAATATTTATAAATATATATATATACACATATATATACGAACATTTCCGGCGCCCTCCGCCGCCGCCCGTCCGCCGCCTCCTCCGCTCGCCGGCCTCCGCCGCCCCAGAGAGAGACAGAGAGATACAGAGGGGAGAGAGAGGGGGGAGAGACGAGAGAGAGAGAGAGAAAGAGAGAGAAAGAAAGAAAGGGAGATCTCCGCCGCCACCAACCGTCCTCCGGCGCCGTCGCCCGCCCTTCGACAACAATTTCCACCGCCAGCCACCGTCCGCCGAGAGGAAGGAGGGAGAGATAAAGGGGGAGAGAGATTCAGAGGAGGGAGAGACAGATCGAGAGAGAGGGGCCACCGTCTCCACCTCCGCCGCCGCCCTCCGCCTCAGCCGGGCCGCGCTGCGCCGCCGCCCTCCTCCTCCGCCTCCGCCGTTGGAGATCGAGATCGAGAGGGGCGAGGCGCCACCGTCTCCGCCTTCGCCGCCTCAGCCTCTCCGCGCCGCGCCGCCGCCATCGCCTCCGCCTCCGCCTCAGCCGCTGGGAGAGAGAGAGATCGAGAGGGGCGAGAGAGAGAGAGAGAGAGAGACAGACAGACAGAAATGGGGTGGTGGGTGAGAGAGAAGGAGGGGTGTGGAAGGTGGTACGGTGTACGGTGTTTGGGGTGGGGGTGGGGGTGGGGTGGTTAAGTTAGGGTTTTGTTTAATGAGGGGTATTTTGGACAATTTAATTTTATATCTATTTTTTTATTTTTTAAATAAAAAATATTTCAAATATTCAAAGGGTAAAAATGACATTTTATTATTTTCGTCTACCTTACAAAAAAGTCCACAAAATTCAGGGGGGTATCGGTAATTTCTGATACAAGGGGGTGTTATTTATAATTAGGTCAAACCTCAAGGGTAGTGGGAGTAATTATCCCTTTATTTTATTTTTTCAATCACTAAATACGTATATGCTGAAGTGTTAATATTCCTTTATATGTTATCCTTTCCCAAAAGTCGATAACCCTTTATCAGAAGACGAGATTCTCTCACATGAATATTCCTCTCCTACAAATTTCCTTGGTGATTTTTGTTTTTTGTTTTTAAATTTTGTTGGTGTTGGGGAATCTAGTAGACATCAAAATACGAAGATGAATTGCAAGACTAATTCATATAATATTGTCAGAAATTTGAAGCTCATAAAAGAGGCATCAATAATTTAATATTAAAAATATTAATTATGTCATTTAATTCATACTCAAGTTCATATTAGTTACTTTATATTGCATTTTAAAATTTTGCATTACAAATATATATAAGAGAGGCAGTAAAAATGAAAGTAAATGATACTTTCACAATTTAAGAGTTATATTTTAGGAATTGGAGGGGAGTCGTTGGGATTGATATCAATGATACACTTCAAGGGACAAAATAACATTCAGTCTTAATTGTATTTGTATTTGTTGGTAATTAAATTTCGTTTAGTCAAAAAATTGACAAGTATAAATTAAAATATTAAATATCAATTAAAATTTTTATTTTATATTTTGGAATTGATAAAATTTAAGTATAAATTAATATATTTATTAATTTTTGAAAGATAAAAAAAATTGATTAATTTTTGTTACATATTTATTGAGAAAAGTATGACACTTCTTCACTTTTTGTTCTTCCTGTATTGGTGTTGGGGTTGAGGAGAGAGAGATCAACGGATGGAGCCTGGAGGTCTACATACTCTTCACATTCTGAACAAAATAAATTAAAAGGAAGATCAACATTTTTTTAAGAATAGATACATATAGTTTGCATGATTTTAAGATAATTACAATTTTTAAAAGGTAATTAACTATAATTACGGATTACATTTATGAACTAAAAGATAATTATGAATTTACTTTAATTAAAAATTTGACAACTCATAATAATTTACTTTAATTAAAAAATAATTTCTAAAATTTAGAAATACTAAGCGTGAAATTAATATGAAATTAGTAGCTAACAACCAATGAATTGTTTTTAAATAATTAAAAAAATCTAAAGAATTTAAAATTTAGTTAAAATTGAAATATTGCGGCCAAACACCGATTTCAAATATATATAAGTATAAATACAGATATGTATGTATGTTTGACGTATGTTTATTATGAATTTATGATTTTAGTTTTAGGATTTTGTGCTTAGTTTAAGGGATTAAATCAATTGTAATTTAATTTAATTTAGTGAAAAATTTAAATTAGCATAATATGTGTGCATGATTTTTCAAAAAATGACTATGAGCAAAACTATGATTATATCATTAATGACCCAATCTCATGGCATGAGCTAAAACATTTCGATTATATGGTTTTTGAAATTAATGAAAATGCAATCAACGGAAAAATTGATATAATTGGGAAAAAAATCAAGGAATTAAAAAAGTTTAAAATGTGTGTTGATATATGCATATACTTTAAGAATTCAATTAATTAATACGAAATTAGGCCAAAATCAAGGAATTAAAAAAGTTTTAAATAGTAATTAAGATAATGAACTTAATGACTTTAAAATTATCAAA
Organism: Petrea volubilis; assembly: GCA_026212405.1. Classification (NCBI taxonomy): domain Eukaryota; kingdom Viridiplantae; phylum Streptophyta; class Magnoliopsida; order Lamiales; family Verbenaceae; genus Petrea; species Petrea volubilis. Next base: position 20,115,094 of record CM047884.1, read on the forward strand.
TATTCATATGCAACATAATTAAGGAAATAAGTAGATTTGGCAGAATTGAGCAAGATAACCTGTCTACCTTATTATCCGCATATGCAAGAGATCAACACATAAGGTGGACATATAGTTAAGCATAGAAAAACTAATCGATGGATATAATTATAAATTATGTTTAAAAAAAATAATTAAGTAATAAAGAGTAATTTAAGGAGTTAAACATAAATATTCTTGAAAGTAATGGAATTAGATCATTTTAATTATAGAAAGATGTTAATGTGAATTAAGGACTAAAAATGTAAATATAGAAAACTGTCATACATTGCAAAATAGTGATAAGGGATGGATACATATGGTGGACTTCATTTTAAATATATATTAGATTTCACAATATTTACAACAAAAACATAATAATTCAAATGTAGTATTTAAAATTTGTGTTTTACTTCTTTTTTTTTTAAAAGAATTTTAGATCTAATGCGTACAAGATTCCGATGTTAGAATTTTATTCTAATTTGGACTTCTATTAATTGGATATTTTGTTTTTATAAAATAAAAATGGGCTAAATTAATACGGTTAATGGGACTTGACTTATAAGGCCTGATTTGTTTGACCCACTATCGTTAAGGCTTTGATTTTAACAGACATGGTCTGACAGTTGGTGTAGGCTCATCCTAGAAAGCCCATGATGGGAGGGCCCTAGGGTTACATTATATATTTGGCTAGGCCCCCTCTTCACTCCACACTCTGATAATCGCTTGTCCCATTGAAAGCTGTCAATATCGGTGAGAGATGGAGATGAAGAACTAGCCATGGATGTTTGCCTAAACATCCATATTGATCGACTATCAATGATCGATTTAAGGTACGTTAATTTAACTTTATATATATTCATATATTGTGTTCCAAATTCATGGTGTATCGATCCTGCGATTACAAAATTTTTCTTACATCCGATGCTCCAAAGAAATCTGTTAGAGGCGAATCTTGAGCCTGATTGCTTGATGAGAGAATATAGACTTTATGAGGACCAACTTACAAAAGAGCGTTGACACTACACTGGATTAATTAAGTTAATAAAGTATCCAACGAAGAAATCAAACAGTAAATGATGTAAACAAACAAAAAAGAAATGGTGTGTAAATTAGCGTGAAATGCTATTGTACTTGAGAAAGCGATTAGATTCGTGTGTTCAAGCGGGCAAAAGTGGGTGGACTGCATAAGAGAGTAGTGTATTCAAGTGAGAGTATTAGAATTAGAATGATCTTGCTGCATGTTGACCTTGCCAAATTTATAAGGGAGGTATGTATTGGCCTTCTCGAAATGCTGTCACGGCGGTTCCCTAGATCGGGGAGGAGGGCAGATTTTCACGACTTTGATTGAGGTGGCTATCCCCATGTTCTAGGCTGGTTGGTTCAAATGGATGATCATAATCCTACTTCATGGGATAGGTGGTTGAACTTGGTTCACAATATCTGTAGATTTGGGATAGGCTTGTGCCTTGGGTTTTTGTGTTGGCCATGCGTGTGTTCTTCCTCGGCCAGTGGCAATCTAGTATGTTTTTTAGATTGTTTTGTTTGGACTTTCGGCGTTTCACTGTTTGGTGAAGATTCAACCCTAGGCTTGTGCCTTGTATTTCTGTGTTGCGATGTGGGTGTTCTTCCTCGACCACTTTCAATCTCTTTTGTTTCTTAGGTTGTTTTGTTTGGACTTTCACCATTACCTCGTTTGATGGTGATTCAAACCCTAAAGAGTAAAGACTTAATCTAAGAAGTATCAAGATCATTAACTAACAAATTCAAATGTATATTTTTTTCTCAATAAACAATAAATAACTTACATTTAGTATATTTTCACATGACACGTTTGCTATTTTAGAATGAATCTGATAGATATGTTTACCTACTTAATTTATCATTTGCTTGCAAAATTTTAGGCTCATGATTATACCATGACCCGAGATTTGTTTGACAAATTTATTTGATTACAGATCACGCCTAAAAGGGTGTGATACGTTTTCCTTTCTTTTATTTCTTCCTTCAATAAATTTGGAAAGAGAATCTTACCATTTTCTTATAAATAATGACTTCTGTTGAATCTATATTACTAGTTGACTTTTACATAAATATTCAAATTTTAAATGATTACATACTTTTCAAATATTAGCTGAAAATCCGCTGAAAATTCGGTCGAAATTACCGTATTTTCTTGTAGTGAATTTTGAATGATTATAGGTTTTTCAAAATTTGAATGATTGTCGATTTTGCAAGAAATGATCTAAATAATAATGTTTTTAATATAAGTTCGTCAAACAAAAAATATATATTCACTAGATTAATTGATATTCAATATATAAATATTTATCTCAATAAATACAAACTTTAGATAATACAAAGTTGAAAATATTTTTAATTATCAAAAATTGAATGTTTAGAATATTATGACTTCTAAAAATAATTTTGTTAATTTAAATAAAATTAATTAAATAAATCATATCAAAAGATGGATGATAGTTTTAAAAGTGAGACAATGTATGAGTATGTTCGTTATTAAAGTGGTGCTATAAATTTTGAAGATGATATGAAAAACACTTAAAAATGAAAATACAATAAAGTATTTTTTCATTTAATCCAACAAAGTATATCTACATAATCAAACAATAAACTAATAAAAATTGATGGAATATCTTAAATAAACAAATAAGTTAATAAATAATAAATAACTAATGATATGATATAGTTCTTTCATAAATAATTCATATTTAACGAATCGCATCCGATCATATTATTAATAATTTATATTTAATGAATAATATCAAATCATATTAAAAATAACAAACGTGTTCATAAAATAAAACATACGATAAAAACAATAGATCAGGACGACGTGGGATCCAAAAATAAAATCTCAAAAACCCAAGAAGAAACCCCACCTAAATCTCCGACTCCCGCAACAAAGTTGACATTTGATTACGAATAAAGAATAAAATAAAACAAGAATTCGAAAAATGGGCGAGGTTGGATTGGTCATTTCAAGTTAACTGGCTTGGTTGGTAGCATACTTTTGAGTGGTTTAATTGGTGGTGACGTACACGTTTTATATGGATAGACATATTTGCCCCTCCACACTCCTTGCAGACGCCTTTACCTACTGAGTACCGACTTTACCAATCCCCATTTTTTTTGTTCATAAATCCCCCACTCGGTGCGGTATCCCATTCGCCATACCAAATGCTATAGCGCACCCACAACAGATCTGACCCAACTTCAACTCTGGTGGGTTCTCTCATTGAAGCTATAACCCAAGATTGTGGGCAGCTCACATTCTCCGTTTTCTTCCCTGTTCGAGTAATTCTTGTTCCCATTTCTGTGAACTAGTGGTAGTGTTGATATTCTTGAAATCTTGATTCTTGGGTAATTTGAGCTTGTTGGAGTTGAATTCAAAAGGTAACAATGAAGGTGATAGAGAAGATCCGTGAAGCAACTGCGGCAAATGACGACCGGGTTGTGTTTTCCTTCGAATTCTTCCCGCCGAAGACGGAGGACGGTGTCGACAACCTGTTCGAGAGAATGGAGCGGATGGTGGCGCACAACCCTGCGTTCTGCGACATCACATGGGGCGCCGGCGGATCCACCGCCGATCTGACGCTGGAGATCGCCAACCGCATGCAGAACATGGTGTGCGTCGAGTCCATGATGCACCTCACCTGCACAAACATGCCCGTCGACAAGATCGACCACGCTCTCGCCACCATCAAGTCCAACGGCATTCATAATGTGCTTGCTCTCCGAGGAGACCCTCCTCACGGCCAGGACACGTTCGTCCAGGTTGAGGGAGGCTTCGCGTGCGCCCTCGACCTTGTAAGTATAGATTATATGCGTATGTTGCTGTAAACAAGCTGATCTTTGATTGATGAATATGCTGCTGATTTGGGCCTTTCTGTTTGTTTGCAGGTCAAGCATATCCGTTCCAAGTATGGGGACTACTTTGGGATTACTGTGGCGGGTTACCCAGGTATTATTGCTAGTTCCTTGCTTTTGTTTCGCTAACTAAATGTATGTTCTGTTGTTCGTTGTCAGTGCTAAAGAAGGTTAGATGACTTATTGATTATAGACAATTATGGATTTTTGCTTGGTACTAACTGATTCCTTGCTGGCTTAAGGTTTGACTGAATGATAAACTTGCTCTGGTGTTAATTGTACTTGTTTATGGACCTTTTTACATATGTTTATATTACATGTAATCTTTTGGAAATTAAATTGGATATGTTTGTGCTCTGTGAATTTGTTTAACCTTTTCACTATGGTTCGTTCTTATTTCACCATTTCCTTATTTATTCAGAGGGACACCCTGATGTTATTCAGGATGGAGTGGCACCGCCAGAGGCATATCAGAATGAACTTGCTTATCTCAAGAGAAAGGTTGTTTGCTCCTTTGGAATTTAGTTTGTCTAGGATTAATGAATTTGGTTTATCTGAATCAGATAAGTTTTCCCTTGAGTCACACCAATTTGGTGCTGCCTTCAATGCAGGTTGATGCTGGAGGCGAGGTCATTATAACTCAACTATTCTATGACACTGACATCTTCCTCAAATTTGTCAACGACTGTCGTCAAATCGGAATAACATGTCCTATTGTACCTGGTATTATGCCCATTAATAATTACAGGGGCTTCCTCCGTATGACTGGTTTCTGCAAAACTAAGGTGTGAGCTAAATTGCCTTGCTGTCTAAGATGATTTATTAGTGCTTAATTCTAGTACTTGATGATTAAACTGTTAAGTGGCGATTGTGCTGAGTTCATAATATTGTGGAGCTATGTCTTCTGAGTAGAATAGTTTATTTTGAAGGTTGATATCAGTAGACAGTGTTTATACCTCCTTAGGGTATAAAGCATGAGTCACCTCTTAAATAACAAAAAACATGCTATATTCTGCAGCAAAATAAAAATAAAAATAAAAAAGATGAAAGAAATTCATCTAGTTATAAACAAGGAGTGGATTGGCTAATGTTTAAGAAGTTCTTAAAGAAATGAAAAGACAACACAATGATGGATAAGTTTACTGAGCAAAATGATAAGTCCTACTGGCTTCATCATAAGATTTTGATCACAATTTCTAGCAAATTTGATTGAAGATGAATACCCTTGCCTCTTAATATATCTTTATACAGGGGAGAAATTCTCAAAAATTGCATTTGTGTATTAGTTGGGTTCAGTAAGACATTCAAATCCATTTGGTGTTGGCGAGAGAAGTGAACTACAAGCTATTGCCTACTTTTTCCATTCAGTTTCAGTTGTTGGTAGCAAATAAAAGATGTTGACAATGTTCCTTCCAACCTAACTGCAGCCTAGCAAGTGATTCAGACTTTAACATATCTCTTTCTCCATTTCTTCAATAGGAGAACTACATATTTAAGTTTTTTCTGCAAAACAATATCTTATGATAGTCAAATATGGGCTGTACGTCTTAGGCTTCCAGCGATAAAATTGGATTTCTAGGTTTAGAAGTATGTTCGTGGTAATGGTAAAATTTCTGAGATAAATGTGAAATGTCTTCCGGTTGAGACAAGTCCTACAGTGCCTTTTACCATGGTGTTGAGATGCTTAGAAGACGCAGCATTTCTTCCACTACAAGAAGGTTGGAAGGGTTGGAGATAAGTTTGAACTGGAGGGATTTCAATATTTTGCTGTATTTTATTACACTCTCTGTCTGTGTTCTTTCATACAGATGCACATTGGTTGAATAACTATCTTAGTTCTGTTATGGCTTGATCAACCTTTTACAGTTATCAGCTCGGATCTTTTACAATTTCAAGGAACACATAATTAAATAGAAGTTGAATCAAAGAATCTGAAGGCTGCTCTGGGTGTTTGAAAAGCCATCTTTGACGACCATTTTGCAGAGTATGGTCTAGATAGAATATTCAGCTGAAGCGATTAAGTTTGTCTCTTCGCAAAAATGAAGTTTCAGGCTTGCATCATAGCAGTCAAGTGCATTTACCATTTGAGATCCTCAGTGGTTCTCTCTAGCTTGTTGCCTTCATCTCTCTCATATTCTGCCAATAGCAATTTCAGATTTCCGTGATGCATATTCTGATCAAGCTCCTAAAACAACAGGGACAACTGTCATTACTTCTTGTCTAATATGTGCAAAGAATTGTACTTGGCTTTATTATATGCCCCACATACTTTTAAGGAAATGGTTGCCTGTATGCATCTTGTAGTTTCATTAACTGACTTTATGTTCGTTCCGGCACATTTGTTGTTAATAGTAGTGTTTATGGTGTCCCACTTATTTCTGCTTATGCTATTCCCATTCGAGGACTTACGAAATATAAAATGCTGTATTGTAGATTCCACCTGAGATTATGGCTTCCTTGGAGCCTATCAAGGACAACGAAGAAGCTGTCAAGGCATATGGAATTCACCTAGGAACAGAAATGTGCAAGAAGATTTTGGCTAGTGGGATCAGAACTTTACATCTCTATACGTTAAACATGGAAAAATCTGCATTGGCAATATTGATGGTTGGTTTTCTTAACTTGTTATTTTTTGTAGCTTCACTAGGTGAAATGAAAACATGAGGCACATGTATATTTGCACATGCAGAACCTTGGGTTGATTGAGGAGTCCAAAATTTCGAGGTCCTTGCCCTGGAGACGTCCAGCGAATGTTTTCCGTGTAAACGAAGATGTTCGTCCAATATTCTGGTAAGCAAATTTTCTGACATTCAGAAACTTACACCGTTTTGCCTCCTAAAATCTAGTTGATAGACACTTGATCTATTTTCTTTGCCAAATATGTTAGGGCTAATCGTCCGAAAAGCTATATCTCCCGAACTATTGCCTGGGACCAATACCCACGTGGTCGATGGGGAGATTCTCGAAATGCATCATATGGAGCACTCACTGATTATCAGGCATGCACTTCCACTTAACCTAGTGCTTTACTGGCTATGTCTTGTTACAAGCACAATCCTTTTGTGTGTGTGTGTGTTTTGGGTGTGTTGCATGCTGTTTGTTCCCTTTCTTCTTCTTCTACTGTTCAATAGACTTTCATGTCCTTACATTGACGACTTTCTTGCGTCCTAATTGATAATTCAGAATTTCGTTACTGTGGAGACTCATCTTAATTTTGGCTGTTAACTGCATGATATTTCATCCTTTTTGTTTTATGCTGTATGGTTTGCGGCAGAAATATATGTTGTTTATGTGTTATGGATTAGTTCATTTAACACTTCATCTGAGGTCTTTTGGGTGCTTCTGGTGAATAGAGTAACCGTGAAGATGAGAATTAGTTGCACAATGGTAAAGCAATCTGGTATTTGGATTCCCAAGGTGTATGTTATTGCAGGGGAATGCCAAAAAAATAAAAATTGAGAAAGAAAAAACAAAAAAAGAAAAAAGGAAGAAAAAGAAAAAAGAAGGGAGAAAATGATGAAAGGGGTGAAGATAATTAATAGAGTGCAAAATGTCTATTACTCGGACTAAGATGAATGTGTTAAAAATGTGATATTTTCGTCAACTTTGAAAGCAATAGGGTTGAATTCACTTAATTGTGGTATCAGTTGTTTCAAATTGTAAGTAAATTCCATCTTTTGTTGTTATGTGGATAATATAGAACCCGACTGAGAAAGTGAGAATGTTTAATTACATATACATATGTATTTGTGTTTGTGTGTGTGTTTTTTGTGTGTGTGTCTGTGCGCGCGCGCGCCATGGATGGATATAGATAGAGAAATAGGTCGGTGATTGCGAACTAAAGTCTCTGGAATATGCTATACTCAACACATTATGTAAGTGAAAAGAAATGCTTGAATGCATTCAAAGCAGCTTTTAAAAATTCTGGCAAAATCAGATCTTATTTTACTGCATTTTGAAAGATTTTACCCCAGTAACTAGTAACTAGTTGCATTTGGTAAAAAGTCAGCCTGATTTTCCTCTCTTAGGAGTTGGATTGTATTAAATATGCTAACTTATCACATTTTCTATTAGATTCTCTAGCAACATATTATGGTGGGATTAGGATTTTATATCAATTATGATTCTAGTATTTATTTGTTACCTTACTTTTAGTTTGCATAGGACTCTCGTATTCTTATATTTTTATCTATAAATGAGGTAGGAGATTATTGAATAATATGCCCACAATATATTTTTTCTTTTCCAACACAAATTATCTTTTATTTACACCTTGATATCCCTGAGAGGAAAACGCCGCATTAAATGAGTTGAACCTTGTAACTTCCTGGCAGTTCATGCGTCCACGTTCACGCAGTAAGAAACTTACTGACGAATGGGCTGTTCCTTTGAGAAGTGTTGAAGATATTCATGAGGTATGATCTTTTGCTTGCAGCTTGTGCTAACTTCAAAAAGTTTTGATGATTTCCTTACGGAGATTTTAAATGCATCAGAAATTCATGAAGTTCTGCCTTGGGACGCTTAAAAGCAGTCCTTGGTCTGAACTAGATGGGCTTCAGCCGGAGACCAGAATCATTAATGAGCAGCTTGGTAATATTAATTCAAAAGGTTTTCTCACTATCAATAGCCAACCAGCTGTTAACGGAGCACAGTCGGACACTCCATCTGTTGGTAAGCAAAGTATTGTGTTTTCACTGTGATTAGATGCTTTTGTTTTTCCTTTGAGGGGGATCAGGTGGGTGGAGGCCCAGATGGAGATGTGATGGTCGGGGGCAAAAATAAAGCATCATATAGTTGTTAGACGAGAAAGTTCAACTTGTTTTATGGTGACTCAGTTTGGATTAGACCTGAGATATGTTATCCTACTCCGGTGACTTATAATCTGTGAGAGAAAGCAAGGAACTTAATAAACAATTTTCACGTATGACCAGTAGTAGGCAAGAGGCATACAAGGGTTATGAATTTTTTCTCTATATCATTTTATGCTTCTTCCTCTAGTCGTGCATTCTTTCTTATTTTAATAGCAAACAATGTTAAGAAAAAACTTCCTCTGCATTTTTCCTAAAAAGGCAAAACTTGTTCATTGTGTGAACAAATAAAGAATTTGACATGAATTTCTTGATTGTCTATGATGTATGCTGGCAAGTTTCAGATGGCTAATTGTTCAGTTAGGTTGTATAGCATTTCTTTACCCTCTTTGTATGCTATCCTTTAATTATTTTTGGTCACACACAAAGACAAGTGCTGTTATACTTGTTTTACTGCCTCGTTGAGAGAAAATGAAACAAGAAATCTCTGCCCTTGCATTAAAATGAGATTTTTTGTACATTAAGGTATGTGTGACATGATTTTCTACAAGAAGCATATATTTATTCTTTTTGCATTTGAATCTGGTTTTACAGGATGGGGTGGGCCAGGAGGGTATGTTTACCAGAAAGCTTACTTAGAATTTTTCTGTTCTCTGGAGAAGTTGAATGCTCTGGTTGAAAAATGCAAACTCTTCCCACTTCTTACCTACATGGCTGTGAACAAACAAGGAAGTTGGATATCTAATGTCAACAAAACCGATGTGAATGCGGTCACGTGGGGAGTTTTCCCAGCAAAGGAGATAATTCAACCCACTGTTGTGGATCCTGAAAGCTTTATGGTTTGGAAGGACGAGGCATTTGAAATATGGTCAAGAGGATGGGCTAATTTCTATCCGGAGTCTGATCCGTCCAGAAAATTACTTGAGGAGGTGAGATATATATGTGTGTGTGTGTGTGTGTGTGTTGCTGCAATTCTTTCTAAGAAAAATAGCTTCCGAGTTATTATTATCTTTTTACTGGTGGGCTGTGCAGGTTGGGAGCAGCTATTACTTGGTCAGTTTGGTTGATAATGACTACGTCCGTGGAGATCTATTTGCTGTTTTTCATCAACTTTGAAAGGATTTTATGAAGATTTGCTTTTCAATTTAGTATTATTTGTTTTATATGTATTCGGAAAAGTAATCGAGTGCCCTTATCATCTCTATTCAAGCTGTAATATACAGCAATGTAATAAAATTATCCATTTGGGATTTTCGATTGCCCGACTTGTCATGTAAACTAAATATAAATTCTGCATTGTATTTGATTCTTACACAAATAGGCGATATCTGTGATCATGGCTGATGTTTCTGATGTGTTTGATCATCCAAACAGTTAAGCAAATTACAAAAACCTCCCTCTCTGGTGAAATTACAACAAAAGCAAAAAAAAAAAAAAAAAAAACTTAATTATTGAAAATTATCATTACTCCCTAACATTTGCATAAATTAACAAAAATCTCATGTTGTTAGGGTTTCGTTTAGAGTTTTATTCAAAAAATTATGTACTTTTTCCAAAATATTAATTGTTGGTCAAAATGGTGTATTATAAACACCTCTTGAGGTTTGTTGAAAATACAAAAATTCCCCCATTAAATATTAGAATTTAGGGAAAATTGTGTATAAACCCTATGTGCTTTGAAATAGGACTAAAAATCTCTTTATAGACTAAAAATATGTAAAATGCCTCCCTTGATTTTTGAAACCTCGCACAATTGCCCCTACTGTTAATTTAAGGTTGGCAGCGTTAAATTGATAATGAAATACCATTTATGTTTTTATTATTATATGCTATTAGATCTTGATTTGGATATTGAATGGTCCAGATTAATTTATAAATATAAAAAATAATATTGTAATAAAATTATAAATTAAATAATATAATATATGAATAAATACATAAATATATACACACACACAAATATAATCTCTCACACACACATACAAATATAATTTATATATATACATAAAATATATCTCTCCTTACACACAAATCCACACACAAACACACTCAAATTCATGCACAAACACACGCACAGAACACACACACACACACACAAATCCACACACAAACACACGCTCAAACAGAAACCTAGCACGCACAAACACACGCACAACACACACACAAACAAAAACCCAGCACACACAATCACACGCACAACACACACACAAACACAAACCCAGCACACACAATCACACGCACAACACACACACAAACACAAACCCAGCACACACAATCACACGCACAACACACACAAACACACATAAACATGGTTCGCCGGAACGGTAGCGGGGAATGGAACTGAGGCTACCGTTCCAGTTCCAATGCCACGTCGCGGAATGGTCGCGGTTGGAACGGGAATTTTTAAATAAAATTTTAAAAAATAATTCAAAATTATGAGAAAACATATAATTACTTTTGAAATTCTAAATATTACATAATTTTTGATCTAACATAACATAGTAACTAAAAAAACATAATAGACTATAAATTATTAATATCCGAAGTACTCTAGTAGATTGATTTTATTTAATAAAAAGCAATTTCATTACAAACGTTACATATGTGATCAGTACCACGTTGAGTGATGACCTTATTCGAAGCCTTCAATATCTTCCCCTTGGGTCAATTGGAAAAAATATTTGACGTGTATTTGAAAACAAAAAAGATTCAAATTATATGTCAGAAGGTTGATTCAAAGGGCTGCAAAAAACTAATTTATATATATATGTATGGACTACAAATGTGTAATATAATCTTAAAGAAAATATGGGCTGTAATATTTATATATATATGGACTACAATATATATGTACATATGGGCTGTAGTAAATAAATATTGATTCTTTGCTGTAGTAAATAAATATGGGTTGCAAATATTGATTGTGTGCATTAAAAAATCAAAAGTTCACTTGCCACAAAAACAAAAAAATCTGACAAAAAAAAAAATCTCTCCCTACTCATCTCTCTCTCTCTTTCTCTAGAACTCAGGTCTTCAACACCTAGATTTCTTCCATCCTATTCTTCCATTTTTTCCACCATAAAATCTCAAGCCAGATCTGAAAACTGAATGCCCATATTCAGCAGCGCACAACTTCTGTACTCGGTGGTGGCGGGCCTCGTAGCCACTGTGTCCTTCAACCGCGAGCAACAACGTCGGCGGCTATGAGTGCTCACATCTGAAAGCGTTGCTCTCTGATTCTCCTGTAGATCTCTGATATCCTCCTTCGTTCCGGTCCAAATCGGCGTTCTGGTCCGAGAAATCGGAGTGGAACGCCGATTTGGCTGATAAATTGCCGCATCGTCTTCGACACATACCACGGCGGTTCCACTTCGTCGCAATGGAACGGCAACTGCCGTTCCGGGCGTGATGGCGAACCATGCACATAAATACACACAAGCACTCACAAACACACACGATGGTGAGGAAGATGCAAATCTAGATTTGCTTGAAATTTTTCAAAAAATTGTTCAAATCTCAACCATAATTGACACAAATAAAGGTCGGGGTGGCAAGATATGGACATGGTTGAGGAGAACTCATACTTTTCAGGCGGAGATGGGGCTACGGCTGGGAGGCAGCGGCGGTGGCAACAATGTCTTGGTGGTTGTGTGGGGTGGCGCTACAATGGGGTGGAAGAAATTGGGGGTGTTGGGTTGGGTGTGGAAGGAGGAAGAAATTGGGTGAGATGGTTTTTTGAAGAAGACGATGAACAAGATTGAGGAGTAAAGGGGAAAAGTGGAAAAATAAAGAGAGATAAAAGTATAATAATAAAAATTTTATGAAAATTTAAAGAAAATTTTAAATTATTAACAAATTTAAAAATAACAATAATATATTTTTTTGTTAAAATAAAAATAATTTTCCTTATAAAAATTTGGTTGCAAAAGGTAATAATATGATATAAAAATAAGTAAGGGATTTATTTCAATTTTATGATATTGAAATAAATTTAAAGGGGCTAATAAAAATGAAGATAAACTAATGCGAATTGCTTTAAGATTTTAATAAATTAAAGGAGTTTATTGCAATATTAGATAAGTATATCTAAATTTATAAGTGAAGGGGGTATATTAGTCAATATATATCTATTTGAAGGTGGGAAAGTGTCAAAAATTACCCAATTTCGCATACCAGGAACGTCCGTTACACGCTCTGTTAATGTTGATGGAATGGGAGGGGGGGTTTCCTGTATGGTATCAGAAAACACGAGGTGCATTTTGCATGTTTTTAAACCATAAAGGGATATTTAACCCTATTTCAAAATTATGGAGGAATTATATGCAATTTTCTCTAGAATTTTCAATACACACTTGAAGGTTTGCCCGTCCAATAAAAGACTCTACCATTAGGGTTTCGTAATTGAGAGCAGAGGAAATGGTTGATTTTTTTTTTCTTTCCCTCAAGGCTTATATGAGTGATTTAATAGTCGATATCTAGAAAATAGTGTCACTGATATGTGATAGTCGAGACATAGAAAATGGTATCGATGATAGACCGGCGGTACCACTGGTGAGCTAGAAAAGGATGTCAATGATAGACCGGCAGTATTACTGGTGAGCGAATCGATGATCAAAGGAGGGAGAACCTCTTTGACCAACGATGGGAGGCTTGGACGTGGTTGTCTCTTATAGATCCGGAATTTATGGAGTGAGGTAATTCCTGTAGTTTTGACGTCGTCGAATTCCAACAAAGTTTGCCGAAAATGTGAGAACCGAGGCGTGTTGGTCAATAATTAAACATGGTCAAATAATGTTCACCAACCATCACTTTAGAGTTGGAAGCGGGGCAATTCTTAAAATGCGTGTTTTACAAATTTTCAATATGGGGAAGTCGCCACCAATAATAATGTGTGGTTGTAAATTCTAATACTTTAGTGTTTTTTTTTGTAATTTCACCAAACTTTAGGGGTGTTTATAAATAAAATGTTAAGGGCAATTTCAAAAATTTCAGCCCTCCATTGACTATTATATGATTTATGCAAACGTCAGGGGGTAATCTTAATTTTCAATAATTGGGGATTGTTTTATAATTTTGTCAAACTTGAGAGGAGGTTTTTGTAATTCATCCCCCTTTTTTTTTTTTCATTTTTCTATTCCTCATTCCCTTTCTCTGTTTTTCTTTATGTCTAGAACCCCATTATAAGTAGTTTTTTTTATATATTTTTTTAAAGTTTATATAATACTCAAGTTTCGTTTAAAAAAAAATCAAATATATTATTACTCTTTTAAATACAACTAAAGTGAATTTTATTTTACTTTTTCCATGTAAGCTGCAGGATTTATAATGCAGGACACTTTAAAATATCATTCTATGTAGTGTTTGGTATGTGCCAGATACACAAAAAACTCCCACACAGGCAAATTGATTTGTCCATGCTATCCAGCTATTGAAAACACCAATAGTGTTTTGACATGTGTTAGATTCGGACACAACTCCGACACAGGCAAACAGAACTGTTCATGCTATCTAACAGTTGAAAACACCAGTTGGACACTACCCAACTGGATAGCATCTAATGAGCCCAGGCAGACATGTGAATATTTCCAGTTTGCTTGAATATGAATATTTCTATTTCTTTATCACATACTTCAATAATATACTATCAATATATGATATAGTATTTTAATAGTCATATTGGAATCGAATTGTGTCCTAAAATTTTTAACATTTTGAACGTCATCAAATTCAAGTAACATTTTGCACGTCATCAAATTCGAGTCGTGTTGTATTGTATCCGTATCACTGTTGTACCATTCCTACCTTAATAATCAATAAAATCTAATAATTCCTTCTCCATAATTATTTGAAAGTTATAGTCTTTTAAAATTTTGAAACTTTCTAGACTCAGCTATCTTAAATTTCCCTAGTGCCTTTTATAATTTTGAATTTCTAGTCTCCAAATCTTAATTTCCCAATTATTGATCCTTTAGGAATTCCACATTGCACTATGATCGAATTCATACTATCTGTTTGATATCGATATCATCCCTTTAATTGGGTGAAATAGAAAAAATAAAAAAACTTAATGATATAGACACGACAATGACGGAGTATATTGCACCAAGTGCAACATCTATAGCACCGGAACAGTGCATTCCATGCTGCGCCTAAAATCATGTTTTTGTATAGCTATTTTTGCTAAACAATATAGGGGTACGACACAAATAATAAAGCAGGATTAGAAAAGTGCAATAAAGTCAGCTAAAATGGAGGCTCAATATGAGATCATCGATATTATATATGATTCATGTCCCCATACTTTGAAGCATGCAATCAAGGAATCATATATCTGCCTATGATTCTAAATATGTAAGCTAAGGCAGTGTAGCTGATATAATATAAGCAATTTATTTTGCTGTTAAAGAAAGAAAAAGAAAAAGAAAAAATAAAAAAAAGAAACTCTCTCATTCTTCAGCAGCACTGGCAGCACTTAAATCCACATTAAGATCGAGAACCTGAAACAGAACAAACACCAGTCTTATCCACACAATGGTGCGTGTGAGCGTGCGCGCGCGCGCGTGTCTATATATATATATATATATATAGAGAGAGAGAGAGAGAGAGAGAGAGAGAAGCAAACAAGCGACTTTAAGATGGTTAAGTGGTGGTTCTTCAAAAAGATATCAGTAATAATAGCAAGGGATCTCACTTCCTACCAAACTATCCACATAAATCTCCAAGAGACTACGGCTGGTTTTTGTCCCAAATCAATGTAGGATCAGAAGTGTAATTTAAGGCTCCATTAATCCAGATTATGTAGCCCCAAATTCCCATCTTCAAAGCCTATTCCACTAATTGCACTTAAGCTATTTGCGATTCGTCAAGACTTTATGGTCGTAAACCTTATTGTAAAAGTCTCTAGTATTTGAGTAAAATTTGGTCAGTAAAGCAAGAACTGGAAATCTGCCCCTTTAATCCAACATTATGAAATTGTTCTCGTTTATTATTAGTAAATAGTAAATAAGCAAACTATATCTGAATAACGAGTGCAAAATTAAACAGCGAGGTTGAATCCCAAGCTAGCAAAATTTTCAAGTCTCACCTTTCCAGTGATCTTGGTATACATCTTCAGCACATCATCAACGGTGGACTCGAAGTGAGTGGTGGCATCATAACTCTGTTGTGTAGAGTTAGTGTAAGTGTATATACACTAGGCAAACATCAAGCATGTACTCAGAATATAATATCTGCTGGTAACTTACCGCCGATATAAAGCAATTGTCCTGAGAATGGTCATTGGCTGGTTCGAATCTGTCATAAGAGTCAAAGAACAACTCATCTACAGGTCCAAGAAGATCAATACCTGGCTTCAGCTCGGTCTGAGGGTTATCGGTTTCTGCTTCAGTCGACACAAATGCAATAAACTTCCCTTTTGGAGCAACATTATGAGAATAAGAGCAACAAAACAAGTACCTGAAGAACCGACAAATCACATCAGATGTTAAGAAATATCCGGATGCCAACTTAAAGTTATTGCTGCACAGGGTAAGAATCATAAAACCTGATATTAAAAAAAAATGGCAAAAGAAAAATAAAATACACAATCAGATCAAACAGTACAATGAACATAGAGCCATCAGAATAGCTAAATTTCAGCTTGCTTTCATGTACAACAGTTTCATTCCACGCTGTATCTACCTTCCTGCATCACTCCCACCTTAAATTGAGAACTCTTCAATAATAAACAGTACTGACCAGCTAATTAAAGGAATTTTTTTCCCCCCTTCTTTTGGGATACTTATCAAACAATTATTATTAATTCATGAGTTGCAGACAACATACAAATCCATCTATTTTGGGGGATTTGCTTTGCACTCCCCCGCCCACCACCAGCACAGCCCTCTTTGCTGCTGCAAAGTGCCAATAGAAGGATGAAGGGAAAGAGTATGTTGTTGTTGCAACTTTCCGGACCATCTTATCTTCATGTTCAACAAACAGATATAATGCATAGAGCATATCCCAAAAGCATTTGCTTAGACTTTCCCAGTCTTCAAGGATCCCAGTCAACAGAATATTCACAAAAGTAATTATTTACCATCCACGTCATTCTTATCAACATCAATAAGAAGCATTGTTACAAGTTATATCTCAAAATAGCATACAAAACCAAATGCTTGATAATGATTGTGACTTTCAAATAGTAATAAATTATGAATAGCTCCATAGCAAACTGCCCCCTAATAGATCACCTTCTTATCCCATATAATAACTATTAAATGACAAAGTATTTAACTGTTCCTATCTTCTTTTCCAAGAAAACCAAAATATAGTATCCTTTATGCAAGATCAGATTGATTTCACTCACATGTCTGATTTGCGGCCCAACTGCTTCTGAGGCAAAATAACTTGGGCTGAGTGAGAATCATTGGTATTAGGAATGGGGTGACTCATGATAGCAATGGCTCTGGCCACTCTGCCGACCTTCTTAACCTGTAACATAGCTCAGGTTATTATTCGCCATAACGGTGAATGGAGAACCCAGAGAGATATAACTGGAATAGAGAACTTGAATTTCCTAATCTATATAATGTGCCTAGAGAAACAATAAAGAGGTTAGCAACTGAACCAGTACGAGATGCATACACTTATTCATTGAAGTTAAAACACTTCCAAATGGCTCCTAAATGCTGGACAAGGACATTGTGTTCATCACTGAATCAGGTTACTGGATATAATGTGAAATAAAGTCCGACCATAAATTCGAAAAGAGAATTACCTTGTTGGGAAGATAGGAAGGATCACATACAACTTTCTTGCACTTAGCTGTTTCCCCTTCTGATGTAACACCACACACCTTGCCTGTGTCGTCAAACTCTACCTGACATTTGACTAGCTCAGGTCAGGACTGACTTACAGTATTACATCAATTTCGACAACCAACAACAGAAGCCCAAAAAAATGTATCATCAACAACATATGGATAAAACAGCTGGAAGGGAAATATCGAAATCAAAGGTAACAGCCACAAGATTACAAAACCAACTACTTAGACTTAGAGTTGGTAACGACCTAGTATAACAACATAAAGATGATCAAAGAGTAAAATTGACAAAAGTGACAACAATCAGGAAAAAAGAAGAAGAAAAAGAAGATATATCAGTTAAGCTTTTAACTAGTTATCGGAAGTAACCATTTATTGGTTCCCCTTTTGATTTGGAGCATTGACTACATCAGCCACTTCTAGACTGCTCAGTTCTTCCAATAAAAGAAATTCCTTTCATTACTTGGAGGAATCCTCTTAAAAGCACCTACAGTACTTGTGCAATTTTTAGCCAAAGTTGTAGCACAAGAAATTGAACAGTCTAGATATGGCAATTGGTTTGGATCAAACCCGGACCTGCCCTAACTCACTCTGGACCAATCCTGTACAATATTCATTTAAAAAGAAAACTCCTTCCCTACTTTATAGCTCCAATTTGACCGGACACAAAGTTTTAGATGAGCCTTAAAAAAAAATGAATTGCATGCATCTTTATGTTATTTCCCTTAAAAGTAGTGGTTGAGAGTTAGTGGTGTAACATAATCCCTTAATCTGAGGAGGGTGTTTTGCCGTAAAAAGTTTATATTTTTTGGAAATAAAGCTTACTCTTGGATATCCCAAAGAAAAAAAAAAAGAAAAGAAAAGAAGACTTAAGTTTGTGATGGATGGAGTACATGTAAACAAACATAAATGTCTACGTATAAGTAATTTTAACATTAGGGAATCACTGATTTAGGGAGTTCAAGTTCTTAAAGCAACTTTCCACCACTTCGAGTGTTCCATCACAGCCTCTCCACTGTGTCAGTGATTTAAATTGTTCAGACCTCACCAAAAGGAGCAGAGCAACTGGTCCTTTTGAGATCCTGTGCATTAGCACACAGTCTGTGGTCTTCAAAAACTCTTTGGATAAGAGAGGCTGTGGCAGGGACATCTTGTGGCCGCAGTCAAAGCAGGTTAAAAATTACTGGCATCAGGCAGGCTTCTATACCTTGGATATGGACACTGGACCAAGATAAACCCCAAAAGAAGATACATTTCTAAATCTTTCTCTAAATTAGCACTTAACGAGCTCTCAGACTAATATTTGTAACAGCTTTGTGCGTGAGGATTCTAGAAAACTTCATTGTTGTTTAAAGACGGTAATAAACATCAAAATGGCCATGAGGATCCCGCAGGACAGACCCGCCGGTTTCGCGGGTTATGGCAGGGGGGTCAACTAAGGAGTAAACGCGGCATGTTTTTCGGTCCAGGAGGTGTAAACATCGCGGGTCTCAGGTTTGGCCCCAAGCCATCCCTAAGTACACATTTTGTTCAAAAAAAAAAAACCTCCCATGTTATTGGAAGATCGCGAATGCTGATGAAAAACATGTCTGCATACTCGCAAAAGTGGTAAACAATGGAAAGAATTGAACTTCGGAATGAATTTATGTGGCATCAAAGAAAGAACCCTTACGCCTTCGCTATTTCTCTTTTTTCTGGGGTAGAACTCTTTTCTTTTGGGGGATTGGAGAGGGAGGCAAAAGAAAAAAGGCATCAAACTACTACCTTGCATTCAGGCTTATTCAACATGTAGGTCCCGCCATATACAGCACTGAGACGAGCAAATCCCTGAAGACAGAAAGTGCAACTACAATGAAACAATGATACATAGAAACAAAGGATGGTCTAAGAACAAAGAACCTCAAGACCTTAAGAATCAGTTAGTAAACAATTAAGCAAACAGACAAAGGTAGGTACAAAGATACTGATGAAAGTGCTAGACCTGAGGAAGTTCTCCAAGGCCATATAAAGGGTAAATGTAAGGTGATCCTCCAGCAAAACGTGCCAAAGACTCTGCATAAAGCTATCATTGGAAAGAAAAAATGTCAGAAAGGCATAACAGGAGACTCAAACTTCATTATATATATTCAAAAACAACAAAAGGGGGGAGAGAGAGAGTGAGACAGAGAGAGCAAGAGAGAGAGAGAAAGTGAAGTAACACACGCTATGGGGAAGCAAAAAGAGAATTACCTTCATCCGTTTCACAGTATCCAATGCTGGTTCATTCAAGTAATGATCATCTCTGTAGAGAGCTACTGCATGGCCAATGAAATCCACAGTGTCTTCACCAAGACCAAACTTTCTGTTGGGAGTTCAAAATATTAGAACCTGAGCTAGTGAAATTGGTTACAATTAACTAATCAAAGTACCTTTTTTGGTGTTGGGGGGGGGGGGGGGGGCATTGTTTGGGGTTGGTTCAGCTCAATCACAGGTTTATCACCAATACAGGCTTGGATATCAAACTTATTGGCTAGTGGCCAAGCATATTACATATAAAGATGTCGTAGTTATTCGAAAATCATGCTTTCTTCAAGAAAAACAAAACATAGAAATCCACCTATAAGGTTATGCACAAAAATTTGATATTATATTTCTAAAGCCACAGAAAAATGAACACCGAATTCCACTTGACCAACATGAAAACACAAGATACTTCAAATTAGTTGTGAAAGGTTTGTTTTCATAAACTATTCCAAATAAGAAGAAAATAATCTCCAACAACTAAGAGCTCCTACATATATGCCAATCCATCTTCGCATTAAGGATCTACTTATAAGCTTCATTCATACTAAGACTGCAAATATCCTACCAACATATGACCTAGATAGGCCAACCACGAGTGTGTGAAAGCTGAGACCCAGAAGCCTCTCATATGGATAGGAATGCTAGGACTCTGGAATATATTAAGTAAGAAATATGATTTACAGTATAAGTTCTTTGAGTGCTAAAAGAAGAAAAGAAAAGGTAAAGAGGACACACGCAATGAGCTCCTTAGTCGTAACTTTGGTCAAATCCATCCCTTCATGTGTTTTAGGATCACTCTCATTGTAATTGTGCACATAAAGGAAGAATTTTCCACAACGCCGCTTTTCAAAGATACCCATGAGAGGTGATTTCAGGGCCTCCATGTCAGTTACAGGCACCTTGTGAATCTGTTGCATTAAATTTCGAGAGATCCAGAGTGGATTAATATTCCTTGTGAAATCCAATAAAGTAAAACAAATAGAATATGTAGCCTGGAGAAATGGAAAAACATGAAACACAATGTTACCTTTTTCTTGTTGTACACATAGCTTCCATCAACAGCTTTGAAAGACAAGTATTTAGTAACATCAGTATGTATGAGGGTCCGTACTAGAGCACCATTTGCCATGATATACTGAGATGGATAAAGTAGCATTTAATAAACAATATTAGAAGTTAATTTTTTGGAGGGCATCCAACAGGGTAAAAATAATAAATACCTTGGGGACCATGTCAACATTATAATCTCTACTGGCACCCAATTCAGCTGGAGGCTTATCATTTCCCCTAAACTTCTTCCACAGCTGAGCGAAAAAGGATATGCATCAAACATAATACAAAAGGAGGACTGCGCATATTTACCACTAATACGGGTATTGGCGCTTAAGTGGCACTGGACACCTCTTGCCAAATAAAAGAAAGGATACCTGAATAAGATTGAGTGAAGTTGATTCACCACCATAATAGTCATTGCGATCCATGTGCAATACCTATGTCCAACATGACAAGGTCAAAAGCAAAACAATGGCGAAAGACAAATCCAAGGTCAAAACAATGTTTATAAAGAGTATATTCTACGAAATTCATTTTGAATAACATAAATACTAAATCCCACAAACAAATTCGTATCAGTTAGACAAAGTACAAAGAGATATCATACATGATGTGAGACAAGACAAATTATATTTTATAAACTTTCATGTCAAAAACTAGTAATAGAATTATCACTTCTTCCCCAAAATTTCTGAAAAGAGAAAGAACTTGTCCATCCTACCACCTTTTGCAGCTTATAGTTCTCAAGATATGCAAATGATCAACTTAATAAAAATCAGAAAATGCAAAGTTCTGAGAAGAAATCTAATTAAACAAAAAATAAGAAGACACATCGACACAAGAAACACTTTCTAACACGAAAATTCTGCTAACACAAAATCAGATATCTTTGAAATGATCTCAATATCTATATATATTTGAAGTGCGATAGGGATGAGAGACACTTAACTAAAAGTACTGCAACCACAGACGAAACTATGACATAGGATGCATAACATTGAGTTGATATGCACTCAACCCATTTATTATCCGAAGGCCTCAAATTGCAAAACCCGAGGGACAAGATTAAAATGATATGCTCTAATATACAAATACTCGTAATGAAACAAGTTCCACCTCATGACTAAAGATAACCTGCCCTTACTATCATGACCTGACGAACCTTCGGATTTTGAACTCTGGGCCAATGCAAGAATACAGCATCCTCATAGTAAACACTAATTTGACACAAATTTCATAAACAAACACATTGCATTAATAAAAAATGCAAATGACTTCAGATGAAGCCCCGCTGGGCGATACAAATCAAATGCCCATAATGACCTATCACTCCAAAATTCAGAATTCATTGCATGCAAAAATTGAAACCAGTCGAGATCACCCGGATTAAAAGAATAACAAAACAGATCGCCAGCCCATATCATAACGAACTTCAAAGAATAAGAGAAACAGCAAATAATAGCAAATAAAATAAAATCAAACAAACAACGACCTTAAGGCGATCGACAGATAGAAGACCGCTGAGGATGCATTCCTTGAGACCCGTCCCCAGCACTATCACATCATATTCTTCATCCATGTTAATTGATGCCTCGACTGAAATTCAAAAAAAATCTAACAGAAACAGAAAAAATCAATCAGATCATCAATAGGGAAAAAAATGATCGAAATTTTTGGCAAGAGGGATTTGTCAGTGTACGTATATTGTTGAGAAATACTATCTGCTTACACGGAAGAAATTATGGAAATGAAATACTAGATTTAAGGAAATGAAAAGGCTAGGGAATTGGAGTTTGATCAATCTCTGTTTTTTTTTTTCCGTCTTCAATATCCTTTAATTACAAAAAAATACTTCAGAAAAAAAATTATTATACATACTATTATAAAATGAAATTCATTTTTATCACACAAATAATAATTATTTATGTAATTTTATAAAATTAGAGATATATAAAATTGTGCCTAAAATTAAAAATTCATATGAAATTGATTCAATTCGGATACTAAATTTTGATATATTAATTTTATCTTTTTAATTAATAAATATATACAATAAATAAGCACATAAAAAGGTTAATTATTTGTGTTTATTCTTCTTTTTTTTCTCTATGAAAAAGGTCCAACTTAAAAAATCAATGTCCTCAACCCACAAATCACTTTCTCTAATTACAGTTACTTGATTTTATTTTTTTTTACGTATATTCTTTATCATGTAATTTTATTTTATATAATTATTTTATTTTAAAATTATTATAATTTAATAAATTATTTCAAATAATTCTTAAAAAAATATTTTTATAAAAGAAATTTAATAATATATTTATATTTTCATCCTAAAAAAAATTAAGTACTAAATTAAAATATATATTTTTTATATTTTGCACATAAATAGAATGTGCGGTATTGCTAGTTTATTAAAAATGAAATTATGCATACATAACGAGTGAGCTGCCACCGCTAGTACACATAATTCAATTATATTCGATTTTTGATAGAATGAAATTATAAATATTTTAAAATTCCATATGTGAATGTTAATCACTAATATATATTAAAATTATGGTCAGTGTAAATAAAATAATTGCAACTGAATCGATATTATTCGATTAAAAAGTAACTAAATAAGCGTTAAGGATGGAGAGTAATGTGACACTAAAGAAAAGAAAGAGAGAAGAGATAATAAAGAGTGAGAGAGGCAGAGAGACGTAAAGTGAGAGGCCAAAATAAATTGATAGATTAATATTTAATACTATAAATAAATCATATCTTTTTTTTGAAGTACATAGTAGACCAATAAATTACAATTAGGAATGAAGATACACACATGTATCGGTGGAAAATTAAATCCAAGACCTTAATCTTCCGTTTGGTTCTTGAATTTTGATAAGAGAAATAGGAAGCGACATTTTTTTTTGTTTTACTTCGAATGACAATACTATATATGCCTTCATTTTTTATCATTTTTATTTTTCTCAACAAAATTCTTATTTCAAACATAGTCTAAGAGTCCTACAGCTTCAACTTTGCCATTTGAACTAGGCTTTATCGGCCATAAATAAATCATATCCATAAAAGCATTTGGAAGCGCATTGTACGAAGCAAAGTGGAATCCTCCAATCAAATGGAAGCCCCTTAAGATGCATGGCCTCAAGTTATTTATGGCAAATGTGCAATTGCATTTTTCTGGTTATCGATTCTAAAGGTAAGATTTTTGATGTTGCTTAGAATAGTTAGTCCCAAAACAAAGTTATGGTTCTGAAATAAGCTCTTGCGTTCAAGGATTAAAAATGAATAGCGTGTTGAAATTGAAATCTGAAGATGATTAACAATCTAGATAAGGCTGCTAATTGGCTTCCGATTTTGTTTTGTTGGGATGTCAAATTTTTATAAAATATTAAAGATATTTTTATAATTTTTTTGGTTGGGGGGGGGGGACGGAATTCAAATATTCAAAAAAATATATATACATGTAAATCTTAATTCGACATAAACTTGAGGGGGAGATGTCGACATAAACCTAAGTGGGCATTCGAATCTCATTGGCCTAGCATGGTGTTTATTTTTTGATTTTTCGATCTATTTTTGTTGCTTATAACTATTTAATTTGGGCAATTAACTTAAGTGATAGCTCCACTTATAATATCCATTGTTACTCATACCTTCCCCTAATTCAATTGAATTAATTGGACACCCCCCTATTAGTTGAATCGGTTAAATATTTTTCCCAACTCAATTGAGTAAATTAACATTTCCTTCAACTCAATTGAGTTAATTAGGTGTTCCCCCGACTTAATTGAGTCTATTGGACATTTCTCCCTACTCAATTGAGTTAATTGGATATTTTTTGTGACGACTCGGTAAATCTTATTATGTTATTATTATATATTATGTGAAACTAATATCAATTGTGTAATAAGTGTTATGAGATTTATTTCAAATATGTGATTTTATGCATAAATTTAGGATTAATGTGTAATATTATGCATGCCTCATAATAGCATGATCATTTCTTTAGTAATGGAATTTCAAATTTATGTATTTACTATTACTAATTTTCGAAAATTATATATGTGTATACGAGATTTGGATTAGTTTGATAAAAATGTATAATTTAAATACAAACCCACATTTTATGTATATATGTAGGGTCTAAATATCTATAAAATATGAATAATATAATAAAATATAATTTTATATAATACACATATATGTATATCTCGTATATTTATATATATGTAAGTATTAAATGTGTGTGTGTGTGTGTATATATATATTAACATGTTTCAAGTCAACATCATTATTTATACTAACTTCTATATATATGTATATATATTAATTTATCTATTATGTATAGATATAGGTATATATATACGTATTTATATAGATATGTGTGTCCATATAATTATATGCTTGTATATATATCTATATATATATATATGTGTGTGTTTGTATATTTCTAAAATATCTCAAGATAGATATTCCATCATTTAATGTATCTTGATACTTGGAAGACTTGCATTCATGTAGACTTGGAGTCATCAAAGTAGAGTAACAGCCATATAAATATAGATTTAATTAATTGGATGAATACATTTATTTGCAACACTTAGGTGTATGTATCTAATCATTATATTAATTTATACTAATTTAATAATCTTATTTCACAATCTTAAACTCTATAACTAGAGATTGAACCACAATTTTCTCCTCCCCTCCCCCTCACCAAATCGTCCCTCTCTCTATATCTATATACATATCCAATTTTCTTCTAAAAACCCTCTTCGCATATATTCCCGCATATATCTATATATTATATATATACATATCTCCCTTATATATATATATACACACCTTTCCTTCTTGAATTACTATACATATTTACTCATATATCTACACTTCTCTAATTAGAGAACACTTGAAAAGGTAGAAATAATTATGATCTCATAAATAGTATAGAGTTTGAGTTATTTTGATTTTCATGATTTATGCTAGAATAGTTAGTGTTTATGAATTTTTAGTATGTTAGTAGTAGGCATGTCTATCTAATTATGCATATTTGTCATAGTAGAATTGTGATAGTTCATGGTTTCATGCTTGTTTTAGTTACCATGTTTATATTTTTAACTATGTTTAGTAGAGATATAACTATGTGATTATGATTTCTTTAAGTGATCCTATGAGCAAGTATGATGGCTATTGGTTGAAAATATGTTAAATTGTAAAATATGTTAGTTGTGGAAATATATTAATTTGTGGAGATGTGTTAGTAGTTTTATATGTAGTTGGTGAATAAAAGTTTTATAAAATATATGATTATGTTAATAAAGTTTATCAAACTATGTTTATTTTGAAATTAAGTTTGTTTTATCAAATGATGTTTTATTTTTTATTTATTTATTTTGTAATTAAAGATTTATCAAACTATGTTAGTTTTCATCAAAATGAGTTTAGTTTTGAAAAGACAAGGTTTTATCAAAATATATTTAATTTACTAAATTTATGCCGCTTTAAGCAAGATATGTTTAAATTGGTAAAGATGTATTGTGTTAGTAGCTAATATTAAATTTTATAAAATGTGGAAGCAAGACTTCCATGACTTATGCGTTAATGTGAAACTTGAATTATGTGACGGGTCCAAACATGACAGGGTTGGAGAAAGCTGAGTCCCGCCGGAACATGCTATTGGAGCTGCCGGTTATAAGATTTCCAGGTCTCTATCTCCTAATCCCTCCGTGCGTGGACGAATTCCACGTACGAGTAGGGATGGCAATGGGTCCGGGTTAGACCCGAAGCTGGACACGCCCCGGTTAGTAATTTATATATTTTTTTAATTATTATTTTATGTAAATTTATATAATATACATCTATATTTCATATATAAAAGTATATATTATATAAATAGTTACTTAAAAAAATAAATTTGATACTATTGTATATAAAAATAATTATATAACATTAATATTTAAGTTATGATTCAAAATATGCGCAAATAAATATGTGATAACGATATTTAATTTTTTAAAAATTAAAATATGTTCGTAAAAATTTGTAAATAATTAGTGCTTTAGTAGTACTATTATTTTTTTTTTATGTTTATAAAGTTGTAATAATATCAATTTTCTTTAAAAAAAATTTAAATTATTTTTAAAACATAAACTGGGTCTACCGAGTCCAACTTGGACCCGGTGAGTCCGGGGTGGGTCTGGGTCCAAAATTTTCCCGGCAGGGCGGGTCTCGAGTTTGGCCAAACCCACCCCATATCCGCCCAGTTGCCATCCCTACGTACGAGGGGGTCGTAGGAAATTTGACATATACTCGGGATATGACCACCGGAGATCTAAAGTTGGGATTGTTGGTAAATGGAGTATTGGGTTGGATTATGAATTAAATGGTCGCGATGGGAGCTATAAGGTTGTCACTAAAGGTGACTAAACAGGTAGTATTGTGTGGGAAATTTTGAGGCTATGTGCTATAATTTCACACACCCATCTTATGTGATTGTAAATATTTCTACTCAATAATTATGTTGATTATGGTTATGTGCCTAGTTTTTAGAAGGTAGCGCGGCGATTCAAGTTGAAGACGAGCACGAGAAATTTTATGAAGTGGTCACTTAACATATCATATTATGTTATACTTTTGTTCATTTTAAAAATGTTGTAGGTGACCTTTTGTATATATTTGTTCCCAACTCGGAGTTTTGAATATATTTCAATAAAATTCTTGTGCTTAGAATTGGGATCGTTATATTTTCCCAACTCAATTGAATTAATTGATCATTTCTTTCAACTCAATTGAGTTAAATTGGATATTTCTCCTCAACTCAATTGAGTTAATATTGTGTTTCCCCCAACTCAATTGAGTCTATTGGACATATTTTCTGGCTCAATTAAGTCTATTAGACATTTCCCCCAACTCAATTGAGTTAATTAGACATTTCTCCCAATTCAATTGAATTAATTGGGTGTTTTCCCCATCTCAATTGAGTTAATTAGTTATTTTTCCCCAACTCAATTAAGTTAATTAGTTATTTTTCCCCAACTCAATTGAGTTAACTGGGTATTTCCTCGACTCAATTGGGTCCATTGGACATTTCTCTTGATTCAATTGAGTTAATGGGACATTTTCCCAAACTCAATTGGTTTATTGGACATTTTTCCCAAATCTATTGAGTCGATTAGACATTTTTCCCAATTCCATTAAGCTAATTGGACATTTTTCCTGACTCAATTGAGTTTATTGGATATTTCCCAAATCCAATTGAGTCAATGGGATTTTTTTTCTAATTCAATTGAATCAATTGGACATTTTTAAAAAATTTAATTGAATCAATTAGACATTTTCTTAAATTTAATTAAATCAATTTAACATTTTCCATAACTCAATTGAGTATGTCAGGTGTTATTTCAATTAAATTGAGTTAATTGGATATTTTTCTAAATTCAATTGAGTCAATTGAACATTTTTACCAATTCAATGGACATTTTTCTTCCCATAATAGTTGAATTGATTAAGCATAATACACCCAAACCATAGGTGGTGTTACAACCATAATCAACTAAATATGAACAAAATGAACCCTATTGTTCAATCGATATACCCTATCGTTCGACCGATCATGCATAATACACCCAGGCCATATGCGGTGTTGTGGCCGTATGTAATCAAATGCGAGCAAAATGAACCCTATTGTTCAATTAATATACCATACTGTTCAATTGATCATGTATAATACACCTAGACCGTGTGTGGCGTTATAGTCGTATTTAATCAAATGTGAATAAAATGAACTCTATCATTTAATCGATAAACCCTATCGTTTGGCTGATCATGCATAATACACCAAGGTCGTATGCGGCGTTATGGCCATAATTAATTAAACGTGAACAAAATAAACCTACACATCGATCATACTTTATTTCATTCTCAATCAAATCAAATTTTTGTGAGAGTTGCACCCAAAATCTGTCATATTTTCAAACATAGAATTTGAGACTGGCAATGCTCAGTTTTTTAAGCATAACTCTTTGTGGAAAAATTATTTCTTGAAAACTAGACATATATAGAATTTGAGACTGGCAATGCTCGATTTTTTTTTTGTTGAAAACTAGACATATATAGCTTTGCAATGATTTATGAATCATAATTTTTTTTTCATTCTCAATCAAAGTAGATCTCTATGAAAATTCAACCAAAAATCTATCACTTTTTTTAACAGATAGTTTGAAATTGGCACTACATATTTTTTAATTATAACTCTATGTAGAAAAAATATTTTTCAACATAGCTTTTTTTTTTGGTTAGAAACTAGGCATTCATAGCTTTATAAAGGTATATTGATCATAATTTATTTCATTTTCAATCAAATCAAATTTTTGTCAAATCCGTTCGTATTTTTGAACATAGAATTTGAAGTTGGTAATGCTCAATTTTTTTAGTATACCTCCTTCTGAAAAAAATTATTTATTGACACCTTTTTTTTTGTTGAAAACTAGACATCCATATCTTTTCAATGATATATAAATCATAATTTATTTCATTCTCACTCAAATCAAATTGTTGCGAGAATTAAACCTAAAATCTGTCGTATTTTCGAACACAAAATTTGAAACCAGTAATACTCAATTGTTTAAGTATAACTCTTTGCGCAAAAATTATTTTTCGACTTGGACTTGGTCTGGTGTTTGTTGTTGATTGTCAACGACGTTAGGTGCCATTTCTTCTACGTCTACCTTCTTGTTCTGCTCATTTTCAACTATGATGAGCGCCATAGGTGCGTCTAGATCTATTTGTGGGAAATAACTCTTGCCTCAAGCGATCGACCAAAGTTTTGGTTTTTTGAGTAACAAAAAATTTCGGGTAAGTGGGTAACAATAGCTGGAATCATTGAGGTAGTGGGTGGTTGGTGAAAGGAAGAAGGAAGATGAATAGTCTCGTAGGATTTTTGGAAACCGAGTGCGTGAATCGGGCAAGCGATATGTCTTTTGGTTGAGAAAAGAGATCGTTTACTTGGCGCTCTTATTTTCAGTTGCATGCGTGATACCCACATAAAAGTGATTGATCGATCGATCTTCCTTATCGGTTCATCAATCTCATTTTTTTGGCTGAGACAAAAGAGATGATCATTTACTTGGCGGTCTTATTTTTTATTTGTGTGCGTGGGACCTATATAAGAGATTGGTCAATCAGTTAAACTTATTGGTCCGTCGATCATGTTTTTTTGGACTAGATTGAGAGCGATTTTCATAATTTTGGGAGATCTAAACACTTGCGTTTATCGAGTGCACGATCTTACCCATAAGTCGATTGATTGTATATGAATAAGATCGATAGGTCGATCATGTAATTGAATAAGATTGATAAGTCGATTAAAGGTTGAATAAGATCATATAGTTGAATAAAATCGGTAAGTCGACTACGTTATAGTAGTCGTATTCCTCTCTCTATCGATATGACCGATTTTGTCACGTCATTTATGACCGTATTTGGTTGCACGACGAACCCATAATGAGAATTTTTATTTACAAATCAACCCCAATCAAAACCTTGACTTGTATTTATACTTAATTAAATCCTTAACACAACTGCTTTGGAATTTCACTCGAAAATGAAAAGCAAAAAGAAATTGGGGGTTATTCTTTTAAATTGAAATTCAAAGGTCTTTTTAGCTAATTTTCCGATTTAATTTCAATTTTTGTTGGTAAAATTGCTATCTGAAAATTTCATACTTTAATATATCGTTGTTTACTTATAAAAAAGAAAAAGTATAAATAATATAGATACTAAATGCAGTATAAATTGAACGAACAAAAATATACTTAATGGGAGTACATAAAAATACCGAATAAGGTAAAATTTGCGCCTTCCGATGTAGATCCTGTCCCCCATGATTTATGCAGAGTCGCTTAAGAACTCGTGCAAGCCTCATAAATTTAACACATATATATATGCACGTGATTTGTTATCCAGTAAGACAAATAAAAGTGTATCCTTCTATTTTTAGTAAGCTTAATTTGTACTTCATTTTTTAAACAACTAACTTAACGAACCAACTCTTTAATCCCATTTTCTATGTACATAATAAAATAAGCGGTGAGTATGTACCTTGAATTCAACCAAATAAAATACGCAATAAAATAAGAAAATAAAATAGAAAAGTAAAGCAAGAGATTCAAGGACGATATCCTGCACAAGAATGAGAGTATTTTTGCGTTGTGCTAGGAGCCTAGGATCCACTCCTTGTTCCACTAGAATTATAAGTATTTTTGTATTTATGTATATAAGTACGTATTTATATAATGTGTATTCTATATAAGTTTATTATTAAAAAATAACTTCAAATTATCAAAATCAACAGACAATCACTGAGCTGATTTATTTGGGTACATATCATCAATAACGTCTAGTATCATAAATCCAAAAATATGTATGAATCTTATCAGGGATGGGGTTAGAAATTTGATTGAGAGGGGCGAATTTTTTTTCGAAATCATTAGTTATTAAAATATATAAATATAAGAGATATATAATATTAATGTATAAAATAATAAAATTATCATATTTATCCATATACGATCAATTAGAAGTGCTACAATTAAAAAAAACATGTTACAGTCAAAATAATATATAAAAAATGATATTAAAAAAAATAAAAAGCTATTCTTTGTTTCAAAATAAGCAAATATAGTGGATAGTGAATTGCTTTTAAAAAATATTTAACAAAGATTTTTTTAACAATAATAAATAAAATTGACATAAATCCACATAATTATATATAATCAAAACCCAAAAAATACTAAAATAGACTCTCTGTTTTTTTCTCTCTCTTTGTTCTCACAATGAAAATATATATTCAAAGCTCAAAAAATATTTTTTTTTCTCTGTCATCACATTCCTCAAATCACTCTCAATTAAATATGAAGTGTCAAATTAATAAGATTCATTCAAGTTCAATAGCCAAACAAATAAATATCAAGACTTATTAAATTTAATATTGAACAATTATCCAGATTCACACCAACAATCTTAAGATTCAAATCTCTACACAAAAATCAATTACGAAAAGAAAATAAATAAATGTATAAATTTCAAAATTAGTATACAATACCTTTTTGTAAGTTGCTTTCGACAAAAAAGTTGAATACTATAGAAAACTTCTAATAAGATTTTTGGTGTTTCAATTCGGATAGAAGAGATAAGAAAAATCTAATAGAATTTTTAATAATTTAATTTGAAAAGAATAAGGAAAAAGAGAGAAAAGAGAAAGAGAGAGAATTTAATTATTGTGGTAAATAAGATTAGGTAAAAATAAATCACCAAAAATAAATTAGAGTTGTGAAAATTAAAATTTTTATTAAATAACTTATATAAAAGTCATTTGGGGGTGGGGGGGGGGGCGCAAAATTTTAAAATTTTAATAAATGTATATACTATAAAATAAATTTTTAAAAAATTGAGCAGGGTGGCCACCGCCACTAGCCCCCCTTGGCTCCGTCATGATTCCTATGATACAACATTACACACACACACACACACACACATATATATATATATATATATATATATATTCCGAATTAGTAAACTACAAACATAACTGATACTAGAATTAAGACAATCAAAGAATCAATAACCATTTGGTGGACTTATCTTTTGTTATACTAGTAGTGAAAGATATACATCATGCGAACCATTGGTAGAATAATTGATATATGTCTTTTTGTTACTAGTTCAATTACTGAATCATCAACATAGACCTACTTGCCTTGAAAAAAATAGCTGGTGCATTGGAATAATGAAACTCCTTTGAGAGATTTTCAAGAAGCCGCACAACAACATAACAATTTCACTTTGGAAACTAATTAGCTCGTATATAAGTGTTTTGATATATGATACTCATATTTGAGTGAAGGTATGAAGTACCAAACACGAATAGAGATACATATGCATAGCGGAAAAGTATAAACTATAATATTCGCTCATGAGATTTAAAGTGCACACTTAGAGAATTGATATTCTCACTAAATTCTCATAAAGATTTTCACCTTCTAATAGAGAGCTACCCACATGTCTCATGCTTCTTTATGTTTTGTACCACGTATTATAGGAGTTAAAAGGAGACGAAGCATCAAAGGTTCTTTTAAATCACTGACTTGGTACATCTGAAATCGCTGGTACTTTCAACCAACAGCCAAAAACGTTTCATACAATGGCCAACACACACGTTTTGATCAAATATGACTGTTTCTCAACATTTAATATCAGATGAATGCTTGGATCACATTTATTGGATTAGTGATCAATTTGTGTAAAAATAAAAAATCTTATCAATGCATGTCTCCGATTTGGCCCTCCCCCCTCCCGTCCAAATTTGCATTGCTCCATTGTTATCATTATTCCATTAGGACTACTACGAATTCCTTTATTTTCAAGTGAGTTTTGACACCCTTTTTATTTTTATTTTTATTTTCATTTTTTTGAATATTCAAAAAGCAACTTTCCTATTTTTACTATTTAAAAAAAAATATTATTATTATTTTTCTTTTGTTGGTAATTTCAAACAAAGTGTAATAGAGCATCTCATTTGTTTCTATACCCAAATCTTCCAGCACATATTTTATAACTTTTATCATATCCACACAACAAAGTCGAGTTTAACATAGATAAATAGAAAGCCGTTACAAATCACTCAAAAGTTACTAGAACATGAACATATTCAAATACGTCTCATAAGATTCATCCAAAAATATCTCAAATATATATACACGCACACATATAATAATAATAATAATAATAACAACAACAACAACAACAACAATAACAACAACATAAATGAAGAATACCATTTAATATAATAACTACATTTGATATCTCAATCATTTTAGTCAGTTATTTTTTTTAATTTTTATTTATTTTCTCTCTCGTTCCTCTTTTCCAAGTTCTTTTTACTGCCCCCGCTATCTTATCTCCTACTTTTTAACATCTCTTTTTGTTATTTTCTTTGTATTGGTTATCTTAGTTTTGTTTTAGTTTAAATTTATTTACTTTTCCCTTATTATTTGTTTAATAAATATAGTAGAAATATTTAAAAAAATGTATTTTGATAGTATTAGTTACTAAAAGATTTTTTAACACGTAGTTAAATTATATATTTTTATTATGCACATGTATTGGGTGTGCCAATACCGCTAGTAGTAATAACTAATCCGTTTGGATAGACTTTTTTTTTAAAGAAAAACACTTCAATAAAACATGACCGTTTAGCAAGGTTTCTCTACAAATAGACGTCATAAAAAAAAGTCAAAAAGTAACTTTTCTATAGGCTACTCTGTAGGTGTGTATGCGCTCGGGTTCAAGTGGTTTCAAAAAAAGAAATTAACCCGATCCAATCTATGCGGGTTAGCAAAATTATAAACTCTAACTATACAATTATTTTTTCTAACTGATCGGTTCGGGTTGTACGGATGCGGTTTATAGAACGGTCGGGTGGGTGGATTGGCGGGTTTTATGTAAATTATTCACAATTAAATTTATTTTTACTTACACATCTAATATAAATGTCAAGAAAAAAGAAAAAAAAAAGAGTAACTTACGCATCCAATGTAAATGGAAAAAGAAAAAATAGGGATACTATTACTATTCATTGCAACGTCAAAACAAATAGCAAAAATAAAATTCCAATAGATGGAAGAATATAATTAAAATGAATACTAGTCAACAAATTATATTGGAAAGTGTTTATGTGTATAAAAATATAACTTGATAAAAGGAAAAAAAAGATTAAAAAATCCTAAAAAAAAAGAAATTTAATGTGAAAACGCATCATGAATATATTCATAATTTATATAGGCACACAACATATATATACTTTACATAAATATATTACACACTTACATAAAAGCATGCATATCAAATATATACATCTTATTTAAGTACAAATATAGAGGTGGATCAGGTTGCGGGTTGGGCGGATTTTAAATATTGAACCCACCACCAGATCGAAAAGTGGCATATTTCAATATTACTCAACCACGATATAATTTAAAATTTTACAACCAGCGATTTACGGACTAATCGGTTTGATTTGGGTAAGTTGTGCGAGTTGGGCAAATTTTTGTACATTCCTACTACTTTGAGTAACTTTCTCAAAAAAAAAAATTTTTTAACTACTTTTAATTATTATATCTAAATTCCAAAACTGCTTAGATTTTTTTAAAAAAATTCTACTAAACCCTAACAAGCACAACTTTTTTTTTTTAATTTAAAAAAAAATCCATCTAACGGGCCCAAATAACCACAACAACAATAACAACTGCCACAAAGAACGTGTTCTTTTTTGGACAAAAAAATTAAAATATAAAATACCCACATATGAAAAAACGAAGTCAAAAGTAAAATATTGACTGAGAGGAACATGTTCGGAGGTTTTCTAATGGATGACTTTTTCAAGTTTTTTTTTAAGAGAATGGCCATTAAGTTTTAATTTTTAGCTAGATGACCTTTTTATTAATTATATATAATTAATTATAAATAAAACATAAATTTTATTAAACATAAATATTAATGTATCTTTCAAAATTTTTATTTTGACCCTAAAAAAAGAATATATTACAAAATATACTTATTCAAAACATAACAAAAAAAAAATGAAGAAAAAAGACATTCAAAAACCAAAATTGATCATTCAAACTTTATGGGACTTCAAAATTGATCGAAGAATTGATTTGCCCATGACAAGGGGAGCTGATTTTTGGAAAAAGGATCGAGAAATTTTGGCCGGAGATGACGAAACGAGCACTGACGGAGGGCGCAAGCCGTCGGCGCTCGTTTCATCGCCTCCGGCCAAAATTTCTCAAGTTTTTTTTCTATAAATCACATCCTCTTGTCATGGGCTAACAAATAATATCTTCAATTTAACATTTTAATCAATTTTTATAGCTCAATTTTGATGTGTGTATGCGTTGCTTTTTTTTTTCTCCCCTATTTTGCATTCTGTTTCTCTATTCGGGATGGTGTGGGGTTGGTGGGGGTACTATTTTTGTTATTTTTTTCTCTTTCTAAATTTTCTATCATTTTTTTAATTATAGTGAAATTTATTTTGATTTGTCTTAGTTTAGTTTTTAATCAAAAGTAATTACAAAAAAATAATTAAAGTACAGTATATTGTCTAATTGGTTATTTATTTGATTTACGTAATTATGTACAAAAAGTATACTTGTTTATGTCAATGTTTTTTAATAGATGATTGATAAATGTAATAGTTCAAGAAAGTTGTTCATGAAGATTTAAGAGATCAACTTGTTTATTCAAAAGATCCTTCATAATAATGGATACAAAATACCCACGTGGCTCGGCTATGATACGTAGTATGACTATAGTGCCATGTGATCTCAAGACTCTTTATGGACCACTCATGAGTTATCCATTAAAATTTAAGAGATCGAATTGTCTCTTCAAAAGATCATTCGTAATAAAAGATACAAAATACCCACGGCTCAACTTGTCTCTTCGAGAGATCATTATGAGAATAAATACTAAATCTATACAATAATTCTATCTTTTATAATTACCTTTTGTAGAATAGTTACAAGTCTATATAATGATCATAATAATTTTTGTAATATAGACATCATGAACTTGTAATAGAGTTGATCTTTTATAATATAGATATAGACATCATGAACATCTTATAATGATCATTATAATATAGATATCAATTCTATACAATAATCATAATGATCTTTTGTGGCATAGGCAACATGTATATATTATAATGATCATTATAATAGAGATATTAATTCAATATAAGTATAATATTCATAATGATCTTTTATAATATAGATATAGACATCATGAATATATTATAATGATCATTATTATGGAATTGATCTATTATTTTCTAAAAGTATCATAATAGATAGTTTAAGATCAATTTATATCAATATATTTCTGAAAAAAAAAAATAATAACATCGCTTAAACGATTGAGTAGTTGTTAAAGAGATTGTTCTAAAATAAGAGATCGTTTAAATGATTGAGTGACCGTTTAAGATATTATGCGAAAAAATGTAGCAAAATAGTAGAATCTCTTAAGCAAAATAGTATAATCTCTTAAGATATTATGCTAAAAAATATAGCAAAAACATCATGAACGATCATATGTTTTGTCATGGCCTGGGTGTTTTTCCCAAACGGCCATATGGTTTGTCACGGCTTGGGTGTTTTGTAGTATATCTTAAGAGATATTAGTTTATCGCTTAAGAGATTTCCCGAAAGGCCATTTGTTTTGTCACGGCCTAGGTGTTTTATACTATATCTTCTAGTATATCTTAAGAGAGATCAGTTTATTGCTTAAGAGATTTTCTCAAACGGCCATATGGTTGGTCACGGCCTGGGTGTTTTGTAGTATATCTTAAGAGAAATCAGTTTATCGCTTAAGAGATTTTCGTGAACGGCCATTTGTTTTGTCACGGCCTGGGTGTTTTATAGTATATCTTGTAATATATCTTAAGAGAGATCAGTTTATCGCTAAGAGATTTTCTTGAACGATCATTTATTTTGTCACGGCCTGGGTGTTTTGTAGTATCTCTTAAGAGAAATTAGTTTATCACTTAAGAGATTGGCCTAAACGGCCATATATTTTGACATTTTGTCATGACTGTTTTATTGTTCTTGTAAGTTAAGTTATTTTTAATTTGACCCCACTTATAAGTTAAATTATTTATAATTTGACCCCATTCAAATTTTATGTTAAATAAGTGTACTTATTTGCCCTGCTAGGTCATATCTTTACGAAAAAAAAAATAAAATAAAATTAGAAGGATAGTTCCTTAAATAAAAACTTGAGGGCCTTATTGGCCAAATTTCCTCACATGTTCGTTTTGTTATTAGTTTAAGGAAAACAATAAAAGACAGTCCAAAGTTCTTGTCCGCCAGAAAATAGAAAAGGCAGGACCTAGATCACATAAAGCGTGTGCGAGTGCGAATGCGCGAGAGCGTCAAAATTTAAAAAAATTGAGTGCGAGAGCGCCTTAAAGCGTCTATTAAAAAAATAAAAATAATTTTATATAATGTACAAAATAATTAATATCCAATAAAAAAAATATAATTATGACCAATATATATACTATATTTGAATAAGTAACATTAAAAAGATAATTATAATATTGACAAGAGATATATCCATTCTTCTCTCTAACAAAAGTCCCATGGTTAGTATTCTTTGATCCACTTGTACATTCATAGGCAAAAGAATTAGTATTTCTACTAGTAGAGTATGTTTAGAATGCTAGTAGAGTATGTAAATATTGTGCATATAAACTGATGATAAAAAAGTAGAAGCTATTCATGATTCATGAATCCTACTATGTTAATGATTACTTGATAAATATTGCATCAAAATCATTGTTCAAAAACAGTCCATAAATAACAAATCAAAAATCATATATATATATATATATATATATATAACTCAAGTTAGAAGAGAAGTCAAAATTGTTCCTAAATCCTATTCTATTGTGATTCAATCCCTAATACATACAAATTGTTCACAAACCCAATTTTTACAAAGTAAACTTCTCAAAAATACAATATCATGAATAACACAATACGTATCACTTAATTGGGCAACAAATTTTCACTACTTCGAACAAAGTCAAAATAACAAATAGACAAGAGTTGCGAGAGAGAGATACAAAGTAGATGAATTATTCTCCAATTCTGTTCTCCTTCTTTATCCTATCAAAATTGCACGCGCGCGCGCGCAAGAGAGAGAGAGAGAGAGAGAGAGAGAGAGAGAGAGAGAGAGAGAGAGAGAGAGAGAGAGAGAGAGAGAGAGAGAGAGAGAGAGACGTACAAAGGATTTTTTATTTTTTGTTTTACTTAGCTGACTAATGATCTTCCCCTTTTCTTAATAGGTTTTGACTTTTATTGTGTTTTAGTAAGAGATTTGGACTTAGGATTATTTAAATAAGGATTCCTTTTTCTTTTCTTTTTTTTTTTTTTCTGATCGGAGAACTAAGACATGAGAATTAAGGTGCTTTATTGCACTAAATCGAGAATTAGTGAACACTAATTCGAGAATTTAAAATATAAAGTCTCAGACTTATGAAATAATAAGTCGAGAATTAAAAATACAAAAGCGCGAATTAAGATTTTTTAGTGCGCGAATTAAGTTTTCTTAATGCTTCTTAGTGCGGCGCTCCGGCACTCAGTTCGCCAAGTCGAGATCTGTAGCGACAGTGCGATGAGCGTTATAGAAGAACTATGTGATCTAGGGCAGGACACGCCTGGTAACTGCGAGGCTGCAAAGAGAGAGGAGATAGAAGGGAGAAGAGAGAAGATGAAGTTCTGCGTGAAGGCATTCAGCAATGGCGGAGGTCGGGCAGGCGTGTTGCAGGTGGGCAGCTGTACCTTAGAGACTCCAGCTCTCCTCATCACTACCCGAAAGGGCCTGCCCAACTTCATCTCTCCTGACCTCCTCGCTTCTCTCCCTACACCCGACTCCCGACTCCTCCAATTCAGCCCTCTTCACTTGTGACTCCTTCTAACCATGTTCTTGCTTCTTGGGTTTGTTTAATTTGCGTGTGTTAAGGTTATTTGTGTTGTAGTACCGATTATTTTGCGTTGCGGATTAGGTGTTTGCGAATTTGTCCAGCTGAAGTTTGTTGTATATTAATTCTTTTTCTTGATTTGAGGGGTTTCCCCGATTCCCGCCTTCTCCAGTTCAGCTCTCTTCACTTGTAACCATGGTCTTTGTTCTTGGGTTTGTTTAAGGTTGCATGTATTGAGGTTTTGTGTGTTGCTGTGCCGAGTTTCTTATATTGCAGTTTAGGTGTTTGTGATTTTGTTCAGCCGAAGAGTTGTAGAGGAAACTATTTTAGTGGGTTAATTCTTTCTCTTGTTATGATGGGTTTTTCAGTACAGAAGGGATATCGTTGAAAACAATATCTGAAATGGGTGGTTTGCATCAACTGCTGAGTTTGAGAGAACATGTGTTTGCGGCCATCCCAAGGGATTCCATTATATCCTTACCGGATTATCAGAGCAGTAACAAGACGGGAGCTTCCTTTGAGACTCCTTGTGGTCGTCTCCTGGTAAAACTTTTCAGTTTCCTTATCAAACTTTCCTGACAGCTTTGCAGCTTTGACAATGCTATGTGGTTAAATTTGCTTGATGATTTGGCTTCTGGGTTATGCCAGATAAAACCGGTGCGCTATATGGAAATGATTTCTTCAATGAAGCCGGATATTTGGGCTACACTGGCAGATGAAGTTCCTGGTTGGGTTTCTGAGAAGAGGAACAGAGCATCTGTTGATCGTTCTGTGAGATGGCTTGATGACTGCTTAACATCAAATTTCTTTACCAATGTAAGTGCCAATTCTGTTCTATTTATTGGAAATGTTTTTACTGGGTTATGTTTGTCTGCAAGAGAAAAGAAAATGATGAGCAACTGCAGACATCCTATCAACTCAGTAATTCATCGTTTACCTATGCTTATGTGTGCATCAGCTCATACTTTGTGTAATAAAATTGAGTCATGAGGTAATTGTGATTACAATTCATACCAAAATTTTGAAGAAGGTCAATTTGTGTTTCTGCAGAATATATTTCACTTATAGCGTAAGATTCAGATTTCTTAATTTAAGCTAATGGATGAGAATACTCTTAAGCAAAACAAGGATTACTTTACTAAGGACCAATCTTATTCAAAATATGTATCTGTGAGCAATCTCCTTCAAGAAATCAGGATGCCATTTATGCAACTGTATTAACTATTATTACTTTTATATGTTCTTTTTCAATACAAGAATCAATCCTGTACAGTCTTCTATTGAATGCGATTAAAGAAACTTTCTCGCACAGCAGTAGCTAAGACCTGTTAAAACAATATGGATAGTGATGTAGCTGTGGTTATGATCATGATTGTTTAGTAGCTTCTGTTTGCATGTATTAATTACTGTGATATAGACAGGTGGAGCTGTATTTGGGTCTGTTGTCGGAGGCTCTAAAATTGAGGAGCGGAAACGCTGTGCACAAGAAGTTGCAAAGCGAAATGTCTCAGGTGTCTGTAGCTTTTTGTTACTTTCGTGTCGTCTAGCATCAGATATGATGCCACTTTGAGAATCACTTCTAGAATTAATCCAGGTTCAAATGTAGAGCTATTTTGGTTTTAATATCATTGTCATTTCATGAGAATTTAATTTCCAAAAGCTGGAAACACGATGGCCCTCAAAGTGTGAGAAAATGAAAATATTTTTGTCAGGTAATTTGAAAATGATTGTCTTTGGGATGGTTGATTTGATTGTCTGAAAACAATTAACGGAATTGGTTTACACACTTACAAAGGTTGGAAGTAGTGTATTTTGAGAATAAACTCCATATTTGTGAAAATTAGTCGGGGTAGAGGGGAGCTTGAGGATTTGTAAATAGACAAGCATTGAAAATGAGTTAAAATAATCTTATTTTTGGTTTTGGTTTTTGAAGTTTGAAAACAGATAAAGAAAACACGAGAAACATAGTCAAAGCTACAGAATATATACAGATTTTTATTCAAACAGAATTATGATTTTGTTTTCTTATACATATTATTCATGTTACATTTGAATTCCAGAGTCTAATCCATAGGTACTATTTGTTATAGGAATTCTACATTTCACTTTTTGTATAAAATTAGCCTTTTCCATTATCCAAACTGAGAAGCTTTTTGTTTTCTGCAGGTTTCTGCATCGGTGGTTTTGGCCTTGGAGAGAGTATGGATGAACGCCCTGCTCTTCTCAGTGCTGTAACTGTAAGAATTATCTTTGACTTGTTATTTTTATGGTTCTTTCATCTTTGTAATTTGCACAAATGTGTAAACTACAAAAAGTGCGTTGCTTCATGCGAGAGCAGTTTATGCTGTTTTCTACCTCCTATATTGTCAAGTCTACATCACAGATTAATTTCATGGGTGTCGTGTTAAAACAAAATTCTGTGAGCATTGATATAGTTGAGAATGTCAATTCAAAGAGATACTAGAAGCAAAAGGGAAACAGAACAATGGGAAAACAAGCTGTGTTTAATGATTTGTAATTACTCTACATTCAATTGCTCATGTTATCTTTTGTAATCTTGGGGGTTTTAGTTCGACTACCACCGCCTGCTTTGTTTTCACAATTTGATCTTACAGCTCAAACTGCTTTCTTGATTCATATGCATATATAGCAGTGCATGTC
This sequence comes from Petrea volubilis, assembly GCA_026212405.1. NCBI lineage: Eukaryota > Viridiplantae > Streptophyta > Magnoliopsida > Lamiales > Verbenaceae > Petrea > Petrea volubilis. The sequence goes on from CM047884.1 coordinate 20,157,155, forward strand.
CGAATGTTGAAGATGTATAATTTAGAGGAAACCATAAGCTGGCTGCTCAAATTTCCGTGATCCTTATTGAGAATTGCGTCCTTCGACCTTTACATTTTAGATTTGAAGTATGTCACTAGAGGGGAAAAACAAACCGCTACTCACCAGATTGTCACTGATCTTAAAACTTAAAAAGTGTTAGTTTGCAGTAAGACTGCTTGAAATGCTAATCTATGTCTAAAAGTATCGTGTTTTAAGCAGTGGATAAAGAATGTGCATTAAAAATCATTTCCTTAAAATATTCAGACGAACAGTTGACCAGGAAGAGCTTTTGAACAAATAAAGGTTGCCTAGATGATCAGATTTTGCTTTGACGCCTGGTAGTATAAAATAATAAAGAGAAACACTGATTGGATATTCATATTGATCCTTGTTGACTTATCTCGAGTGATGCTACTGTTATATTAATATCATTCTATTTTTAATTGGATTGTTGTATAATTTTTCCTCTTTTGTATGTGCTTAGTTGTTTCTTTACTTGTAACTTCAGGAAAGTTTACCAGAGGATAAGCCACGTCAGATATGTGGTCTAGGACTTCCAGGTATTCATTAATCTTATATTAATTGTATGTTACTTTTTCTTTCTCGGCACCTTTCTGTTTAAAACTTCTGCAGCTCGAATGGGCTGTAACTATTAGTCGGCAAAGCACATATATGAGACTGTGTTGCGTTTAATCCACCAAATGGGCTTTGAGACACCTGCAATTATTTGGTACTGAATCTAATCTGGTTTTGAATTTTGCAGAGGAAGTCTTGCAAGGTGTTGCAGCCGGCATTGACCTATTTGACTCCACGTATGTTGTCAGGCTCAGCAGCCCCCTTCACCTCTCTCTCTCAATAATAATTGTAATAAACAACATCTGAAATATAAAGTTACAAATATTTGACAGATATATTTACCATCTTACACTTGGAGGTTTTGCACTTGTATTTCCTTTGCGCGGAATTGAGAGACATGGTTCTGGTGATTGGCCAAGTGATACTGGTATAGATGGCACAAAGATCAATTTAAAAGCAACCATCTACAGGTTAATATTCATTTCTAAGTGAACATTTGAGGCAAAGTATCTTTATGAAGATCTTGTTGCTTGGTTTTAACTATGACATCTTTGTGATCATTTTGGCATCAGCAAATTTGGCTTTTACTTGTGTACCTTATCAAATATCATTCTCTGTAGATACCATCTGATCTTGAAAATTTCGAAACCTTAAATGAGTGCTCAACTATGGTGCAGGGAAACAAGAAGTGACTTTTTTGTCCCTCTATAGAGTTTCATATCTATGTTTTCCTTCCTCTTTTTATTTCTTGGGGTGTTTGTGTGTGTGTGTGTGTGGGGGGGGGGGGGGGGGTTGCATAATGTCGCCAACTAGATATACTGGTAAGTAGCTTTTCTGAAGCTGTAGCTCTTGTTAATTGTCTCAGCAATTTGATTATTTGCTTGATTCAGATAATATTTCCTGTTATTTGTTGCCTCAAGACATTTCATCTAATTTGTTTTCACAGGAAAGATACATCACCAATTGTTGAAGGGTGTAATTGCTACACTTGCCAGAATCATACCAGGGCTTATATAAACCATTTGTTTAACGTTCATGAAATGTTGGCTCAGATTCTATTAGAAATGTACGTATTGTATTTTTTACCCCCATTACAGACTACAGTTCCATTATCTATCTGCTTGTCCTATGTTCCTAATTAACGTGACGTTTTTGCCCTTTTTGCAGTCACAATACGCACCACTATCTAGGATTCTTTCGCATGATAAGAGAAGCAATTAAGAGAGGAACATTTGAGGAGTTCCACCAAAATTTTGTGGAGAGTAGGCGCGACCATATTGTTGCCGCTGCTGCTACTGCTTTGAGTTCATGATTTATACCCCCAAAAGAAGGATGAAAAGCATTTTGATGATTTATAAAAAAATCAAGATAATTTGCTGCTAGGAAAAGGTCCAAAAGGTATGAAGGTGGTAGAGATTACAAGAATTTTGTTCACAGGCAGAGTTTTGAAATTCATTGAATATAAACTTAATACATTTTTTTTTGGATTGTACTAATAGTAATATCACCTGAGGTGTTGCCTCTTTTGATGCAATGTTTTAACTCCCCAATTTTCCAAGAGTGAAGCGCAAGTATGTGTGACCAATTTTACCATTACTGAAGCACAACTTTGATGAAGTCATTCATATCAAGGGACATCTCACATTTGTCGCAAGTATTTCTAGAGTTTATAATCTTTGAATCATGGCCCCTATCTGTATATTATAAACGGAAAAATATGGACGTGTTTGATTACACCCCTTGAAATACTAGTATAAACCTGTTTGATTACTTGTTAAATTTTTTATGAGCCACCCGACTTGTATTTCGGTTTGAATTTTGAATCCCCTCAACATGTCCTATAACAAACTCACCTTGCAAGTGAATTTTTGATATTATGGATTTGGTATTTCAATTTAGTCATGATTTTGTCCGCAAAAGTGACTGAAAAGTTTTTGTTTGTGAGGGCAAAAATGACATTTGCCCAATGATACCATTAATTCACTTGCACATCAAGCAGGCAACTTTTTTAAGGAATTTCGTATAACTAGACTTTCATTCTACACCAAACAAGCTAAACAAGCTTTCAAAATGAATGGCCTGCCAAAATAAGGAATGAAGAACTGTATGACAATAATTCGAAACCATACACGTTCTACGTATTTAACATGTATGTGTACATCATATATGTACATTTTAAAGTCATGAAATATGTTTAACTGTTTTTTGTTAATTAATTATTACTATTATTATTATTAACCCTTTATAGGTTTTTTTCTTTCTATTAAAGTAAATGAAAATGTAATATATTCAAGCTTTTGAACTAAAGTACGTCAGTGTACAAGTTTAACCCAAACCATCCAACACTCCCTCCTTTCCTTTTTGTCCTTTCTGGAAGAAAGTCTTTCTTAAAAAAATTGATTATATTAAAGACTAATATTTAATAATTAATTAACAAAAAAGTCAATTATTTCGAAGATGGTGAATGAAAATTTCTTATCGATACCATATTAGACTAGAGTCTACACTCTACATTCAACAAATTAGGTGACACTTATTTACGTAATTAATAATTTTTTTTGAAATTAGTATTAGGTGAAACCAAACCGAGTTCGAGTTCGAGTTCTAATTTCTTCTAGATTTGAAATTTAAATATAAAATTTCAAGATTTGAAAATTTTTAACTTTTGTTACTTAAAGTAGACCTCATTGACCTGGTCTGGGCAACATGCATGAATATCGATTTGACGAATATATAATCAAACAACAAGTGATGTTTGATTATTTTTATATAAATGTATAAGCTGTTAGGACAAAGAATAATTCAACTAATTGATTTTAATTATGTATTTCCTAGAACTAAATTATTGAGTTCACATTCTGCGAGCTTGTGCAGTTGGTTAAGGATTAATATAATTAATTAATTAAATGCACGTCTACGCTTTACCCAGTCTAATTAGCCACAATGTATTGTGCACGTCTGCTGCACTTTCACATTAAGCTACAACTAATGATGTCATCTATTGCTAATTAATTGGTAATGATATGTACTAGCTCCTTTCAAATATATATATATATATATGTATATATATGTATGTATGTATTAGCTGTTTCGGTATACTCAATGTGTGTGCAAAATAAAAAATAATCATAAAACATAATTATATGTCTAAAGTCAGATAATATTCTAAGCATTTATTAATTTTTGTGTGAGTATAATTTTCTTTTAACTATTATCAACGTATTCATTAAATTAATGATAAGCGAAAAATAAAATAATTAAAAATTAAATAAACTAGAAAACAAATACAAAGAGAACTAAGAAAATGTTGAATGGTGAGGATAAGAGAGAGAGAGAGAGAGAGAGAGAGAGAGAGAGAGAGAGAGAGAGAAATTGAACAAAATTAAAAAAAACAGTGGAAAAGTAGAGAGTCGATAAAAAATAATTTAAGTAACATAATTAAAATACCAAAAAGGGTTATTAAAAGGGGGTTAATGTTTTATATAAGAGTATAAATATAGCTATACTTGGATTTGAACTTTGTAGAAAAAAACACAAAAGGAAAGAATTCTGAGAATAAACTTTATGAGATTTCCTATCTTTTTTTTTTTTTAAAGAGAAAACAATTATCAGTTAGTTTTTTTCTTTGTTTTGATATTATATGTGGACTAGAAATCATGTGAAAGAAAAAGAAATATAAAAATTATGTATGGGTCGATAAATATCTTAAATAATTATATATATTTTTGCGAGGAATATATATGTGTTGAGAAAAAAAATGTTAGTGATAACTTTTAAAATTTTGATAATAGTATATGTTAAAGATAATATATTTTATTTTATCATAATATAATTTAAAATTGTGATCGATATAAGACAAAAGATGTGCCTAAATTGTTTTATAAAAATTAGTGTATGCAAAAGGGCTTTCTTTAACAAAAATGTCATTACTTGTTAGGTGGCCTGTAAGGGGGTTGTTTATGTTATTGTAGCAACATTAAATGTTGGATAACTACACGCAAACATGTTGTAGCACCTTCAAATGTTGGATATTTCACTATTTAACAATAAAAAATAGTAATAACTATAAAAGAAAAGAAAAAAAATACTATTTAAAATTGTGAAAATATATCGTTTCTGTGGTGAAACAAAAGAACTTGTCAATTAATATTTATATGTGTATGTATATATATATCATAGTAAGTAAAAAAATATATAATGTCAACTGTCACTTGACCTATATTTAGGGAAAATAATTAATATTATCAAATTTGACTTCATTAACATTTAGCTACAATTACAGTCACTTCTTTTGAATTTAGGTGAAATTATGGATAATCCGCTCTTGTTTCAAAAGTTACAAATACCTCCTTAAGATATGTATAAATTCAATAAAATTCATCTTTCATCAAGATAGGATGAAACTATGAGTGGTATTTCATGTGTTTCAGGTGGCGTTTTGAGATGAAATTCGCATGATTTTTACAAGTTCAAGAAAAAGAATAAGTTATATATAAAGTCAATTTTTTTTTAAAAAAAGTAACAGTGGTGTAGAATTATATGGTGATGCTCGATAGTAGTTGTTATAGTTTAAAATGAAATTATTTTAGAAGTTTGTGGAATCACAAAATTGATCGAGGGATTTTGTCAAGTTCAATGAATCGCATCTTTTGGTGGATGGAGTAACTACTATGATGTGATAAAGTTATTGATAATTTTGAAAGTTATTGCTAGGTTGGAGTTTTTGATTAAACGATAGAAAATATCAAGGGTTTTTTGTTAAACGGTAAAAAAAATCAGTGGGCATTAATAATTTTCAAAACAAAAATATATAGATTATCTATGATTTTACCTAAATTCAAAATGTGAGCGTAATTACCCTTAACATTTATTGAAAGTGACGACAGTTTTCTTCTTCATTTCCTTTCCAAATTAAAAACTCTCTTTCTCAACAAAACTTGTAGGTTCAGACATATAGCTTCAAACAAAGCATTAATTGTAACCAAAAAAAAAAAAAAACAAAGCATTAATTAGCGCTAATATCTATTCTAAAATCTTTTTTTATTGACTTTAGGGTGAATTACACTGACCATCCTTGAGGTTTGACTAATTTATGAAAAATCTCCTACTTTTTGAAAAATTACCAAAAACCCCTAAGGTTATATGAATATTACAAACTTATTTTAATTTCCGAAAATACCTCTTCCCTCTTTTTGGGTGATTTACATGGACCACCCTGAGATTAGGTTAATTTACGAGAAACTCCCTGCGGTTTCAAAAATTACCAAAAACCCCCTGAGGTTATACCAATATTACAACTAGCACCTACTTAGGTTGACTTATCAACAATATTAATTCTTTTTTTTTTCCCTTTGCAATATTATTGTCATAAAATTTTCATGTAATAGATTTGAAAAAAAATGTGATTATTTATTCAAATAAATATTATGAATCTAATACATTAAAAGTATCTACCAACACATCAAGAATGTCATATTATCGTTAATACGGAGTAAATTTTAAGAGAAATGAGTTAGAGTCCTCAAGCTAAATAAAGTTTTCAAATTTAAGAGAAATGAGTTAGAGTCCTCAAGCTAAATAAAGTTTTCAAGTGCATTATTTAATTTCAATTTTTTTATTTCAATCAATGTTTATATTTCTCATTTCACATTATGGATATATACGATGCATATAATTATATTTTTCTCAAATATAAATTTAGCACATATTACGTATATTTAGTATAAATTCATAACATTGAATTCAGAATATTTATTTGAATACGTAATCACATTTTTTTTCCAAATCTATTACATGAAAATTTTATGATAGCAATATTACAGAGGGAAAAAAAAAATTAATATTGTTGATAAGTCAACCTAAGTAGGTGCTAGTTGTAATATTGGTATAACCTCAGGGGGGTTTTGGTAATTTTTGAAACTACAGGGGTTTCTCGTAAATTAACCTAATTTCAGGGTGGTCAGTGTAAATCACCCAAAAAAAAGGGAAGGGGTATTTTCGAAAATTGAAAGTAATATAGATAGAACCTTAGAAGATTTTTGGTAATTTTTGAAAAAGTAAGAAATTTTTCATAAATTGATCAAACCTCAGGGATAGTCAGTGTAATTTTCCCTTTGCTTTATCATGTCTTCAATAATTAGTGATTTCGTATGTGATAAAACAACTTGACTTTAGAGAGTAAACTCCACCACTAAGTATCAATTTGTTAATTATACAATCCAGCGGGCCGGATATACATATGACTCATTCAATGCAAAATTACAATATATATATATATATATAATATTATGTATATACACCATTACCCCGGAACTATGTTACCAACTAACTTATGAATTGGTTAAAAAATAATGCATGAGAATGCTTACTTGGGGAAGTCTGCATATTAAATAAACAATAAATATACATACATGCATATATATATATAGATATATAGTTGATTTCTACTGATTGAGTTGCTATTTGGGCAATGATTTTCTTGTTTCAGAGTATATATATAGAGTAAGAAGAGTTAAGATATACACACACATTATATATATATATATATATATATATATATATAGGTGTGAGAGGAGAGACCTAGAGAGAGAGAGAGAGAGAAGAGAAAAATGGCGGGAGGCGGAGGAGGAGAGGGAGCTTCCCTGGAGTACACCCCTACGTGGGTGGTGGCGCTCATCTGTACCGTCATAGTCGCCATATCTCTGTTAGCTGAGAGATTACTTCATTTGGCTGGCAAGGTACCTCTCTAATCGCGCACACACGCACACACGCGGGCGTGTGTATATATATGACTTTATATATGTATATTACCATATTGTATTCACCATTTTTCTGTTTCTGTTTCATTTGAGAGAGAGGATGAAAAATTTAGTCATAGGCTGAAAAAGAGATGCCCATGTGCGTTGTTTTTCGTGAACCATGGAAACAATGGCTAGTGAACCATCACGAAGCGTCAGCTACATATAGATATTGGAACACTTTTTAATTTGGAGGCATCGGCTAAAGTACCACAGTGACATTTCATAGCGTCACTATAAATACTTTCCAATTAAAATTTGGTATCAGTATAAATTATTGAGACACTTTTTATGAAACATCACCCAGTATTTTTTTTAAATATATATCATGTGGTATGTATCAAATTAAATCATGTTTTTTTAGCAATTAATATTTCTCCGACAACAATCATAATGACGACATTCTTGATGGTTGATGCAGTATTTGATGAAGAAAAAGCAGTGGTCTCTGTATCAAGCCCTGCAGAAAGTCAAAGAAGGTTAGGCATATATACACACATTACATGCATATACATATACATATACATATACATGTATATATGTAAATGTACACACACAGTCACACACTAAATGGATGTTTCTAGTTGAAAGTTGAATTGTGTATTTTTTGATGAGTTTGCACAGAGTTGATGTTGCTGGGGTTCATATCTCTGCTGCTGGTTGTATTTCAAGCCAGACTTAGTAGAATATGCATTCCCAAGCACTTCATGCACCGCTGGCTTCCTTGCAAGTACAAGGATATCAACGGTGGTAAAGCTGCAAAATCGACGGCCCACATTCAATCCTTCCCCAATCTCCGCCACCTCTTGGCGGCCGCTCCAGACACTGCAGCTTATTGCGATGCCAAGGTTAGTATATTCTTTTACTTCCTCATTAATGACTCTTCTTTTTTCAAGAAAAAGTCATTGAAAAAGTTAATAAAGAGGTCATCATTTTTATTTTATAAATTTCAATTTCAGCTACACATTTGGGGGGTGAGAGGGGTGAGTTTGCTTGTGAAATTTTTAATTATTTTTGAAAATTTCGTGTAAATATAATTAGTAAGAACAACCCTATGAAATTATGAAGTGTTCAATGGAGGAACCATGTGCACTGAGTGTCTTGCACGAGCTTTTGCGGTTATTATTGGTGACTTTTTGCGGAAAATTCTTGCCCAGACTTGACTTGACCGCACCCAACCAATCATGTAACAAGTGTTAATACACTTGTCATGTAATTGGTCACTCTCCCTAAACTGTACACCAATTACATGGCAAGTATAAAATGCTCGCCACGTGATTAGTCCTAGTATAGTCGAACCTAGTGCGGGTAAGAATTTTCCCACTTTTTACATGCAAAATTACTATTTTACTGGTCCGAATCTTCTGCTATAAAACAGGTACTATAAATCTTCTCCTTCATTTATTAATACACGCCACGTTTATTGGTGGATCGGTTGAGATAAGGAAAAACAAAAAACTTACGTTATAGGGAATTTTTTGAAGATTCTTTTTCCTTATCTCAACCGTCCACCAATACATGTAGTGTATGTTGATGAGTGAAGGAAAAAATGTAATACCAATTTGTTAGCAGGAGAGTCGAACAAACTATTTTACACCTATTTGCGATAAATAAATCGCTAGCACAAAAACCCTTCTTATTATAATAATTATTAATATGGAAAAAACTTCATGTTCGTAAAAAGAGTTAAATTTACAAAACTCTTTGTGTTAGGTCTAATAAGCACAAACATCCTATGTTAATAAAATTAGTTTAAAATTCATCATGTTTTTGAAAACAAACACACCATCCTCTGGGTTTTGTTTCTGAAAATTTGAGGGCGAATTTTCAATTTTACCTTTTTTTAAGAAAACTAAAGAATAACAATGAGTTAATTGCACTGGACCCCCCGTGAAATTTGAAATGAGCAAAAAGAATTTTCTATAAAATTAATTAGCATAAGACCCCTTATGTAATTGTATTTTTGTTCACTGTCCCCTTTATTGTCTTAATCTAATTATATCACCAAATTTTCTAATTTATCCTTGATTCATTTCTCCTCCTCCTCCTCCTCCTCTTCTTCCTCTCTCTTTTTTTTTTCTTTCTTTTTCCCCCTTCATTTTTTCCCATCATTTGGCGGTAAGCTGGCCCAACTTCACCCACCCACCCACCCACCCATGCATCCTTGGTCGTCCCTCCCCTCTTGCCCATCTCTATCTCTCTCTCTCTCTATATATATATATATTTATATATATTTATAGCTATGTATATATATAAAAGTTTTCATAAATGCTTTCATTATTATATGATATACTATATTTTCTTGATAAATCTATATATATTTATATATTAAACATTACAAGTGCATATATATATATATAATAATTATAATAATATATTTTTGGCTCTTGTTTTCCTTGTCCTCTTTTTAACAAAAAGAAAAAAAAAATCGAAGGGAACTGAATTGGGTTGAGAAAAGCGAGAGAATATTTTTTTAATTTTTCTCCTATTTTCTTGTTCGGGATAAAATATATACCCTACAAATTATAAAAATTTGTTACATTGCAGTTAAGTATTATTTTCATTTTATGGAAATAAATTTGGATGTTTTAATTAAGATTTGATTGGGAAATATTTTTAGTGTAATTTGTTGAAAGATTTCTTTCATAAGATTTTTTTTAGTATATTTCATGTTCAAAAAATATTTTTATTTACTTTTTTAGGTATAAAAATGACAGTTTTTTAATTGAAACCAATTTGAATATTGGGACTTGGGAGGAGTGAATAAATGGAGAAAATGATGTCTAGACGAGGAGTAAAGCAATCAATTTTGTAGTCAAGTTGGATCTAGTTTCGCAACACAAGCGTGTGATATTAACTCAGAGGCTATGGGGTTTATTCTGCTACTTTTTTAATTTCACAAGGTTTAATATACTGAGTAAAATATCGCAAGGTTTTTTTCGATAATTAGAACTAACACAAGGGACCTCCGTGCAAAAAACCCGAATAACAATTCACTCTGTTTCTTCGAAAGACGAAAAAGTCTGACTCAAAAAAAGAAAGAGGGAAAAAAACACTTTGAATCCCAAATCCTAATCTTCAAAATTGCACACACATTTACAATTAATTCACGAGACAGGAGAGTTGTGGCACTCAAATGTTTAGAAATGGAACCTAGTTGGCGGTGTGCTAGTTTTTAAAAATATGAGACTATTTTTTTTAATACTGGATTTTTTGTGCTAATTAGAGTTAATACAAGGGGTTTTGCAAATTTAGCTCAAGGTTAAAAGGTAAATTTGTGAGCCTAAAATACTATCATACATGTAGAAATAATGCGTGTAAGATACACTATCGATAGAGGGTTTTCACTGATGGTTTTCACATTTTATAGGATCTTTTATATTAATTTTTATTTCACTAAATTTTTCGATTTAATTAGTTTTGACACAGGGTTGCGCATTACAAAAAAACCCTTCTAAAATTTAGTATTGAAAACCCAAGGATAATATATATTTTTTAACCCGTTTCATAATATTTACATTATTTTCTCTCAAATATTTGGGAGTGTTACTACAATCAAATAATGTTTCTTTTTTTTCTTGTTCTTCTTTTTTGTAATGTTTTTTCGTCAGGGCAAGGCACCATTGTTATCTCTGAAAGCATTGCATGATCTTCATATTTTCATCTTTGTGCTGGCTGTGTCCCATGTAGTCTTCTCAGCTCTAACAATTGTTTTTGGGGGCCTAAAGGTAACTAATTAATTGTTGGGTTAATTGCAATTTTGGTTCTATAAGTATGCCTTTGTCCAATTTTGATCCTATTCGTTTCAAATTTCTCAATTTTGGTACCATATGTTTTAACATTCTCAATTTTGGTCCCACATATTTTAAATTTTCGCAATTTTAGGACATTTCTGAAATTCTGTCTAATCTTTAACGGCAAAGGCACACACGCCTCATGTGGACCATTAAATTCCATATGTTTCAAATTTTTGCAAAGTCCCAAAATTGCAAAATTTTGAAACGTATGAGACCAAAATTGAGAAAATTAAAACAAATTGGACCAAAATTGGATGGAATTTTGATCCCACGTAAGTTGCACGTGCCTTCGCCTTTAAAGATTGGACGAAATTTCAGAAAAGTCCCAAAATTGTAAAAATTTGAAACATATGGGACCAAAATTGAGAACATTGAAAGGAATGGGACCAAAATTGGACAAAGGCATACCTATATGACCAAAATTGCAATTAACCCTTAATTGTTCATTGAGAATCCCTTTTTAATTTTTTTCCTTAGAAACTTTATCATATTATTGTACAATAATTATCTCGAATTGTAATGGTGTAAGTCCAATATTCTTGGTGCCACAGATAAAACAATGGAGACATTGGGAAGAATCTATTCAGAAAAGAGAATTTGACCCCGAAGAAGGTAAAGTACTTGTTTAGACAACACTATATTTCTGAATATTTAAGTTGTTAAAGAAAAAATATATATAAAGTATTTAATATGTTTTTCATTAACGGAACAACTTATCATAGATTTAATGAAATCTAATTATAAATTTGTGATGAATATTGGTTGTCACAATACCGTTAGTAAATAGTTTGTCACTAATTATTATTTTAGTTAAATTTTACGTCACAAAATCCATTATAGATGACTTCTAGATGTGACAGAATCTATTCGTCACAATTATTTTTTTTTTAGTGAAGGTGGTGGGTTCTTGCAGTGACACGCACGTAGAATTCTTTTCTTATATGTTAATTTTTTCATTCATTTATTTTTTTTAATCAGATTTTACTTGGTCAGTTTTTAATACCATATTAAACAACAATTCGATGATATTCAATATTTAAAGAATATATTTCAAAATACCATTGACAAAACTAATCCTCTTCCAAAATTGTGCAGCTATGAAAACTAAGGTTACTCATGTCCAAGATCATGCTTTCATCAAGGGAAGGTTTTCAGGCATTTTTAAATTAGCTTTTTTCAGTTGGATGGTAAGTCACAAAATCAAACTTTAATTACTTACCATAACTAATTAATAAGACTTATTCCAATTAAAACACAACGTTTTTACAATTATCTCTTTTTTTTTTTTTCAATTTTCAGAAATCATTCTTCAAGCAATTCTATGGATCAGTCAAAAAATCAGATTACACCACCCTGCGACTTGGCTTCGTTATGGTAAAGTATTTTTTTTAAGTATTCTTATTGATAATTATTTAGATGTTCATTATATACATTATTGCCTAATGGAAATTAATTAATTTTTTTTTTATTTTTTCAGACTCATTGTAGGGCAATTCCAAAGTTCAATTTCTACAAGTACATGACCCGTGCTTTTGAGAAAGATTTCAAGAAAGTCGTCGGAATAAGGTGAAGTGGGGATTTTCTTGAAAATCATTTCAAGAAATTCTAACCGTTTGGATATGGGCTAAGAAAAAAAATGCTTCTCAAGCCTTATTTTTTTTTTAATAGAGTTTTAATAAAGTTCAACCAATTTTGCATTTGCATGGAGTAATTTTTTTTTATGAATAGAATACAGTAGTTTAAAGTATTTTAAAATATTCTTTTATTTGAAACTACTCCGGATAGTTTCTAAATAAAGCCAAATTTTGGTTTTTTTTTTTTCGTTTTGAAATTCATCCAAACATAATTTTATATTTTTTTCATTGACATGCTTTTGTTTCAAATTAATAAATAAGTACTTCTCTTTTAAAAAAAATCCATCCAAACGGACTTTAAAATTTATTTATGTTTCTTACTAATACTAATTGTTTAATGTCAAGTGCAGTTGGTATCTTTGGGTATTTGTGGTTGCCTTCTTGTTGTTGAATGTCTATGGTAAGATATATTCTCACACAACACATTTCTATTTTATTTTCCTTGAAATTTTAGATTTTATGTCATTTTCAATTTCTTAATATTCTTGATCAGGTTGGCACGCGTATTTTTGGATCTCTTTTGTTCCCCTCGTGGTAAGTCATTTTCACATCCTCCATTCATATATTCTCTAAACGCAAACTATAAAGTGTAACGCCATCTGAAATAGAGGATCTGAACTGATTGTCAGTTATGCAAAACTCGGTACTTAACATAAGGTTTACGGCATCATTTTGGTCAGAAAAATAAAGATTTTTTGTATTGATGGCAGCTTTTGCTTGCTGTGGGCACTAAACTTGAGCACATAATAACACAATTAGCCACAGAGGTGGCCCAAAAACACACAGCAGTTGCAGGAGACTTGGTTGTGAACCCTTCAGATGATCACTTCTGGTTCCACAGGCCACGCCTCGTTCTCATATTGATCCATATCGTTTTGTTCCAGAATGCATTTGAGATTGCCGTTTTCTTCTGGATGTTGGTATGATATTATAGTCCTCAATGGCCTTTCAAATGATACATATATTACACACACACACACACATATATATATGGGATGATTACCAAAAATCCTCTGAGGGTTTCCATGATTTCTAAAATCCTGCCTCTATTTATTGAAATTACAATTACCCGCAAACACAAATAGATAGAGCACCTTTTTGTAGTTGGAGCAACTAATTTCTGGTGCTATTTGTAAGATAAATGCAAACCTCAAGGGAGGTAATTGTAATTTCAATAGATAGAGGGGGATGGGGGGTTGGGAAGGCTGCTTATCCTCGTTTATATGTGCATTTTTTTTTTTGCAGGTTACTTTTGGATTTGACTCGTGTATTATGGGAGAAATTGGTTATATCATTCCTAGACTTGTCATAGGGTAAATCAAACTTTTCATGATTTGAAAGTTTTTTGCCAAAAACTATATATGTTGCTTTATCCTAATGTCAATCCCATTCAACAACTTGGTGCAGGGTGTTTGTGCAGCTCCTTTGCAGCTACAGCACACTACCACTCTATGCCATTGTTGCGCAGGTGAGGAACTCTCTCTCTCTCTCTCTCCCTCTCTCTATTTCTCTCTCTCTCTCTCTCTCACACACACACACACACATCCGGCCGGTTGAGCATGTTTCCCTTTTATTTTGATGGTTCGTTTTTGTGTTTGAAGATGGGAAGTTCATTCAACAAGGCAATATTTGATGATCATATACAAGCCGGTCTGTTGGGGTGGGCACAGAAGGCAAAGAATAAGGGAGCGAACAAAGGTGGTGGTGCGAATACAGCTACTATCCATCAGGGGGAGAGCCCCAGAGTTGAGATCACAGAAATTCAAGTACAACAACATCATACATAGGAACAACTTCAAACCCCCGCGACTAGAGCCCTCCGGCAAATGAAATGAGCCAAATATGTGAAAATGTTTGCTCTGCTTTCTTCAATCATGTATTGTTTGTGTCATCATCTCAATTAAGCTCGTTTTGCAAACGAAACGACCCAAATGTTTTGAGAGTTTGTGTTTTCTTTCTGCAATCATGTAAATTTCGAAATGAATCATGTATTTTTTGTGTAATATTCAAATGCGAGGATAGTGATTTGTCTGGCGCCTTTTTTTTTTGGCCCCACTATGAGAATGAATGAGTTGTGTTTTTATTGAAAATGAGACCAACAATTCAAAATGAGAAAAGGGAAAACAAAACACAACCAACCATAATCTCCACTTTCTTCATATAATATACTTTGTGAAATTGTAATGTTTACCATTCAAAGTGACGGCGGAGCTCCTGTTTTAACACAAGCTTTACAAGCTTGATACATTAACCAAAACTACAGCAAAATTTATGATAATTTAATCACACACATGTTACCTCTAGGTTGCAGGCATAAAAGGAAGCCTTTAAATCATCCACTCTGCAACACAATTTACCAGCTATTTAATTGCTTCTGAATCTTTGAATTATGAGAGGACCTCCCACCTTTGTCCTTGTAAGTATTTCTGGAGGTTATAGCCTTCCTCCTCCCATGGGCTGCTCGAATGGCCTGTTGTCTTTGTTTGCTCAAACGCTTTACAAGTTCCGGATCAGCATCATCCTCTTCAGAATCATCACCAGTCTCAGCTTGGACATCGTCCCCAGCAGTATCCTCGTGACATGTGATTTTACCTGGAGCAATGTGATTTTTCACATGTGATTTTCCAGAATAAAATCCAGTGAGTATAAGCAATGTGGTTATACCTGGAGCATGTAGGTGACAGTATCGAATCCTGTTTTAAGACATGAAACAGAGTGACCATGTCAAACCCAAAATCCTCTACAAAATTCTATCATATTAATTATTGCAATATGATGATAACAAAAACAAAAAAGGTCAAATATCAAACCTCTATGGGGACGATTCAGGAAATCACTATTTTTGGTTGAGACAAAAGATATGATCCTTTACTTGGCAGTCCTATTTTTTATTTGCAGGACCTGCATAAAAGATCAGTCGGTTGGTCACACTTATCGGTACGCCGATCACATTTTTCGAATTTTGCAGAGGAAGTCTTGCCAAGGTGTTGCAGCCGGCATTAACCTATTTGACTCCATGTATATTGTCAGGCTCAGCAGCCCTCTTCGCCTCTCTCTCTCTCTCTCAATAATAGTTATAACAAACAAAACTCTGATATATCAAGTAACAAATATTTGACAGATATATTCACCATCTTACACTTGGAGGCTTTGCACTTGTATTTCCTTCGGGCGGAATTGAGAGACATGGTTCTGGTGATTGGCCAAGTGATACTGGTATAGATGGCGCGAATATCAATTTAAAAGCAACCATCTACAGGTTAATATTCATTTCTAAGTGAACATTTGAGGCATCGTACCTTTATGAAGATCTTGTTGCTTGGTTTTAACTATGACATCTTTGTGATCATTTTAACATCAACAAATTTGGCCTTTACTTGTGTACCTTATCAAATATCATTCCCTGTAGATACCATCTGGTCTTGAAAATGTCGAAACATTAAATGAGTGCTCAACTATGGTGCAGGGAAAAGGGAAGTGACTTTTTTGTCCCTGTATAGAGTTCCACATCTATGTTTTCCTTCCTCTTTTTCTTTCTTGGGGTGTTTGTGTGTGTGTGTGTGTGTGTGTGTGTTTGTTTGTGGTGGTGGTTGGGGGGGGGGGGGGGGGCGGTTGCATAATGTCGCCAACTAGATATACTGGTAAGTAGCTTTTCTGAAGCTGTAGCCCTTGTCAATTGTTTCAGCAATTTGATTGTTTGCTTGATTCAGATTATTTTTCCTGTTATTTTTTGCCTCAGACATTTCATCTGATTTGTTTTCACAGGGAAGATACATCACCAATTGTTGAAGGGTGTAATTGCTACAGTTGCCAGAATCATACCAGGGCTTATATAAACCATTTGTTTAACGTTCATGAAATGTTGGCTCAGATTCTATTAGAAATGTACGTATTGTATTTTTTACCCCCATTACAGACTACAGTTCCATTATCTATCTGCTTGCAATATGTTCCTAATTAACGTGACGTTTTTGCCTGTTTTGCAGTCACAACACGCACCATTATCTAGGATTCTTTCGCACGATAAGAGAAGCAATTAAGAGAGGAACATTTGAGTAGTTCCAACAAATTTTGTGGAGAGCAGGCGCGACCATATTGTTGCCGCTGCTGCTAGTGCTTTGAGTTCATGATTTATACCCCCAAAAGAAGGATGAAAAGGATTTTGATGATTTATAAAAAAAATCAAGATAATTTGCTGCTAGGAAATGGTCGAAAAGCTTTTAAATTCATTGAATATAAACTTAAATACATTTTTTTTGGATTGTACTAATAGTAATATCACCTGAGGTGTTGCCTTTTTTGATGCAATGTTTAACTCCCCAATTTCCAAGAGTGAAGCGCAAGTATATATGTGTGACCAATTTTACCATTACTGAAGCACAACTTTGATAAAGTCATTCATAACAAGGGACCTCTCACCTTTGTCCCTGTAAGTATTTCTAGAGTTTGTTATCTTCGAATCATGGCCGCTATCTGTATATTATAAACCGAAAATATGGATGCGTTTGATTCACCAACTCACGGTATTTACACCCTTAGAAACACTAGTATAAACTAGTTTGATTTCTTGTTGAAATTTTTATGAGCCACTCGGCTTGAAATTCGGTTTGGATTTTGAATCTCCTCAACATGTCCTATAACAAACTCCCCTAACAAGTGAATTTTCGATATTATGGATTTGGCATTACAATTTAGTCATGCCTTTTCACTATTTTGTCCGCAAAATAGACAAAAAGGCTTTCGTGCAAAATCAAACAGCTGTGTTTTCAGAGGAATTTCGCTCAACTAAACTTTCAGTCTACGCCAAACGAGCTAAATGAACTTTCAAAATGTATGACCTACTAAAATAAGGAATGAAGAACTTTATGGCAATAATTCCAGGAAAATTCTTGCCCAGACCCGGCTTGGCCGCACCCAACCAATCATCTAGCAAGTATTAATATACTTGTCATGTGATTGGTCACTCTCCCTAAACTGTACACCAATCACATGACAAGTGTAAAACACTCACCACCTAATTAGTCATGGTGTGACCAAACCCGATGCAGGTAAAAATTTCCCATAATTCCAAATCAAACACGTTCTAGGTATTTAAAATGTATGTGTACATCATATATATGTAATATACATATTAAAGTCGTGAAATATATTTATTATTATTATTATTATTAACCCTCTAGAGCCTAGAGGTCATTTTTTTTTTTTTTGCTATTAAAGTAAATGAAAATATAATAAATTCAAGCTTTTGACCACCCAACCGATTACCAGTGGCAAATATTTTGAAAGAAAGTCTTTCTTAAAAATTGATTATACATCGTTGTATGAAAGACTAATATTTAATAATCCATAACAAAAAAGTCAATTATATTGAAGTTGGTGAACCAAAAATTCTTATCCATACCATATTAGATTATAGTCTGCACTCTACATTTAACAAATTAGATGACAAATTTCAAGCTGGGTAACATGAATATCAATTAGACAAATATATACTCTTAACACTGCAAGTGATGTTTGTTTATTTTTATATAAATGTATAAGCCGTTAGGATTAAGAATAGTTCAACTAATTGATTTTAATTATGTATTTCCTAGAACTAAATTATTAAGTTCACATTCTGCGAGCTTGTGCAGTTGGTTAAGGATTAATATAATTAATTAATTAAATGCACGTTTACCATTTACCCCGTATAATTAGCCACAATATATTGAGCACACACATGCTGCGCTTTCACATTAAGCTATAACTAATGATGCCATCTATTGTTAATTAATTGGTAATGATATATATATATATATATATATGTATGTATTAGCTGTCACTGTGCGTGCAAAATAAAAAATAATAATAAAACGTAATTATATGTCATAAATTTAGATAGTATTCTAAGCATTTATTAACTTTTTTGTGAGTATAATTTTCTTTTAACTATTATCAATGTGTTGATTAAATTAATGATAAGTAAAAAATAAAACAATTAAAAATTCAATAAAATAGACAAAAAAAATACAAAGAGAATTAAGAAAATGTTGAATAGTGGAGATAAGAGAGCAGAGAGAAAGATAGAGAAAGGATAGAGAGAGAGAGAGAGAGAGAGACAGAGAGATTGAACAAAATAAAAAAAATGGAAAAGTAGAGAGTAGAGAGAAAAATAAATTTCAGCAACATACGAAAAATACCAAAAACGATTATTAAAAGGGGGTTAACGTTTTATATAAGGACACGCTTGCTTCTTTGGATATGATTGAATATGAGTCACTAACTATGGATTATTAATGAAGAAACTATATCAAATCCTTAGTAATTTTTTATTTGTTAATTATTCATTCATTCTAGATATCCCACATTTTACTAATTTATTGTTCGGTTATGGGATTTACTATGCTGGATTAAATGAAAAAACATTTTATTATCTTCTCATTTTTTAAGAGTTTTCTATGTTCATCCTCAAATTTTATAGCACTATTTCAATCATGAACTTACTTAGCCATTGTTTCACTTGTAAAATTATCATCCACCTTTCCATATGGTTTATTTAATTAATTTCATTTAAGTTAGTAAATTTATTTTTATGAGTCATAACATTATGAACATTCAATTTTTGACAATTAAAAATATATTTCAACTTTGAGTTATCTAAAGTTTGTATTTATTAAGACAAATATTTAAATATTAAATATCACTTTTTACCGTTTATAAAAAGGCCATTATCTATTTTAAAAAGGGTAAGTTTGTCTTTCCAAATTTATTAAAGGAAAACATAAAAGAATGGAAAACGTATATGACACCCTTTTAGGTGTAATTTGTAATCAATTAAATCTGTCAAATAGATATCGAACTCTTGTATAATCATGGGCCTAAAATTTTGCAAGGAAATGACAAATTATATAGGTAAATGTATCTATCAGATTCAACCCAGAGTAGCAAACGTACCCAAAGAGTATAAATATAGCTATACTTGGATTTGAACTTTGTAGAAGAAACAAATATGGAAAAAATTCTGAGAATAAACTTTATGACATTTCCTATCCTTTTTTTCTTTAAGAGAAAACAATTATATGTGGACTAGAAATCATGCAAAAGAAAAAGAAAAATAAAATTTATGTATGGGTCGATAAATATCTTTAAGGGAGAATTACATCCACCTCCCCTGAGGTTTGGCGAAATTACAATTTAACCCACGATTTTTTGTAAATTACAAAAAACCCCCTGAGGTTTGTAATAATTACAAGTAATGGACGGAAAGTGTAAAAAGTCCGTTTTGCCCTTTATTTTTTGCTGATATTAAATAGGGCAAATTACATCTACCTCTCTTGAGGTTTGGAGAAATTACAATTTAACCCATATTTTTTTGTGTATATTACAATAACCCCATGTGATATGTAATAATTACAAGTGATAAACGCAAAATGTATAAAACCTACTCTAGCCCAAAATTAACCTCACCAATGTGTTTTCCACGTCAAAAAGTTGAAGACCAGCTTCAAGTTCACCGAAAAACTTGTCGGAAAACGGAGCAATTTTTTCAATATTATTACTTTTAGCCCCACAAAGATGTAATACATAACATACAACCCCAAATATTTTATATATATGACAAAAAAACCCGTCAAGGGTACTATCGGAACTTTACGTACAAAAACTAACGGAACCCTAACGGTCATAAACGGCTGGGGTAAATTGTTAGACGGAATAAACCTCAGGGGGGTTTTTGTAATTTACAAAAAACCGTGGGTTAAAATGTAATTTCGCCAAACCTCAGGGGAGGTGGATGTAATTTTCCCTATTTTTTTTCTTGAAATTTTAGATTTTATGTCAGTTTCAATTTCTTAATTTTCTTGATCAGGTTGGCACGCGTATTTTCGGATCTCTTTTGTTCCCCTTGTGGTAAGTCATTTTTGGATCCTCCATTCATATAGGCGAACTATAAAATGTAACACCATTTGAAATTAGGCGAAGTATAAAATGTAACACCATTTGAAATCGAGGATCTGAACTGATCGTAAATTATGTGAATTCAGTACATAACATAAGGGTTGCACTTTACAGCATCATTTTCATCGAAAATATTAAGATTGTTTGTATTGATGACAGCTTTTGCTTGCTGTGGGCACTAAACTTGAGCAAATAATAACACAATTAGCCACAGAGATGACCCAAAAATACACAGCAGTTGCAGGAGACTTGGTTGTGAGCCGTTCAGATGATCTCTTCTGGTTCCGCAGTCCACGCCTCATTCTCAACTTGATCCATATCATTTTGTTCCAGAATGCCTTTGAGATTGCCGTTTTCTTCTGGATGTTGGTATGATATATATTCCTTAATGGCACTTTCAAATGATACATATATTATATGTGTGTGTGTGTGTCGTGGGGGGGGGGGGGGAGGGGGGGGGGGTGGTGGGATAAGATAATTAACAAAAATCCTCCGAGGGTTTCCTTCAGAGGATTCCTTGATTTATTGAAATTACAATTACCCCCTGAAGCAATAGATAGATGGGTTTTTTGTGATTGCAACAATTAATTGCTGGTGTAGTTTGTAAGATAAACAAAAACCTCCAGAGTGGTAATTGTAATTTCAAAAGATAGGGGGGGGGTTTTGTAATTAGCACAAACGTGGGCCGGCAGGGGTAAATATATATATGCGCATGTTTTTCTTCTTGGGTTACTATTGACAACATTAATCGTGAAACAAATCTGCAGGTCACTTTTGGCTTTGAGTCCTGCATCATGGGAGAAATTGGTTATATAATTCCTAGACTTGTCATAGGGTAAATCAAACTGTTCATGATTAAGAATTATTAGCCAAAAATTATAAATGTTGCCTAACCCTAATCCCAACCCCATTGAACAACTTGGTGCAGGATGTTTGTGCAGCTCCTTTGCTGCTACAGCACACTACCACTCTATACCATTCTCGGCATGTGAGGAACTCTCTCTCTCTCTCTCTCTCTCTCTCTCTCACACACACACACACACACATCCCGCCGGTTGAGTATGTTCCCCTTTAATTTTGATGGCTCGTTTTTGTTTGTGAAGCTGAAAAGTCAATTCTACAATGACACTAATTGATCATATACAAGCCACTCTGTTGGAGTGGGCACAGAGGGCAAGGAATAAGGCAGCGAACAAAGGCTGTTATGCGAAGAGAGCTACTATCCATCACGGGTACAACCCCACAGTTGAGATAACAGAAATTCAAGTACAACAACATCACACATAGGAACAACTTCAAACCCCCGCAAATCGAGCCCTCCGCCAAATATGTGAAAATGTTTGCTCTGCTTTCTTCAATCATGTATTTTTGTGTCATCATCTTAATTGAACTCCAAATGTTCGAAGAGTTTGTGTTTTCTTTCTGAAATCATCTAAATTTCGTGTCCTCATACTGAATCATGTCTTTTTTGTATAATATTCAAATGCGACGATAATGATTTGCCAAGACATTTTCGTTCCCCCCACTATGAGAATGAATGAGTGGTATTTTTATTGAAAATTTGACGAACAATTCAAAATGAGAGAAGAAAACAAAACACAACCAACCATAATCTCCACTTTCTTCATATGATATACTTTGTGAAATTGTAATGTTTACCATTCAAAGTGACGGCTAAGCTCCTGTTTTAATGGTCTACATTGTTGTTCTATATATATTTCTAATCAAAACACAAGCTCGATACATTAACCAAAACTGCAGCAAAATTTATGATAATTTAATCACACACATGTTACCTCTAGGTTGCAGGCTTAAAAGGAAGCCTTTAAATCATCCACTCTGCAACACAATTTACCAGCTATTTAATTGCTTCTGAATCTTTGAATTATGAGAGGACCTCCCACCTTTGTCCTTGTAAGTATTTCTGGAGGTTATAGCCTTCCTCCTCCCATGGGCTGCTTGAATGGCCTGTTGTCTTTGTTTGCTCAAACGCTTTACAAGTTCCGGATCAGCATCATCCTCTTCAGGATCATCACCAGCCTCAGCTTGAAAGTCGTCCCTAGCAGTATCCTCATGCCTCGACCTGTCTACTTTCCAGGAGTCTTTGTCCGGTTTGGCTATGTTCCTCGTTAGTATCTTGATTCACGATATTTTGATCACCCTCCGCATGACTTTCAGGTATATTGTCTCCTTCCTGTGAGCAAAACTTTTCTTTCAAGAGAGTAAAGTTCTATAATTCATGTGAAGAATATCATAAAATTTGAGATGCCAATCACCAAAATGTGTCCAGTATCAAGTTGAAAATATATAAAAAGATATTTATGATCGAAGAATCTCAACTAGCGCAAATTAGCCTCTAGGTATTCATTGAAAACCTAAAATGGGAGGGCCCGGGGGCTATAAGCTAAATATAAAAACATGTGAAAAAAAATTACCTCTCTAACCAAGCTCAAGGACTCAAATTTTTTTCTGTTTGCATCGTACTGATCAACATTTTCTTCTTCAGAATCAGATCCTGAGGCCTCAACATCTCCATCAACAAACTGCATAAAAAAAATATCACAACAGAATCCTTCTCAGCAGCCAGAACTTCATGGTTTCACAACAAATGGCATCAAATATGCCAGCAGTACCATTGACCACAGTTATTATCAGTTCAGGTCAAAGCGGCAGTCAGTAACACCATAATGGTGATGGCACACAGAATTAGCAGCGGGGCTGCAAATGGCCAACAATTGCTGCTGAAACACATATCAAAAATGTTTTTTCTTAAGCATCATACTAATTTTTGAATTGCAACATTAAAATCTCAGAATATTTTGATGAGATTTTTTTTACTTTGATCTGGTTGTCTTAACAAAAGAGTATGCTGAAATTGCAATTCCAACAACAACAACGATCATAGTTGCAGAAGCAGAAATGGAGGAAGACAAATAAATCAAAATATAACATTAACTATTGATAGCAGAAATCCCATTATTGCCAACACAAGCAAGGATTTTTGGCAATCTGAACTCAAAAAGTCATCTTCTGTAACAAAATAGACCAGGCTGCCATTAATAAGGTAGGCTATTTTCACTGGGAAATTTGACCAATCAAGTTGAAATTATGCAATGGCTCTTCACTAGCGTGGGGGGTAACTTCAGTTTCAAATGGTATAGGAGAACAAAAAAAACAGACGACGAACAGCAATAAGCAACCTGCCAAGATATATTTGACAGAGAGAGGACTCAAGTTGTACCTTCTCCATATCATCTTGATCCTTCCTAGTGAAGCCACTTGCTTCAAGTTCCCTGTCCAGGAAACCAGAAACTTTCTTTATATCAGAAAACTGAGGCCAGCAACCTTCATCAGCATCTCCTTCTGAATCAGTCATATTCAACTTCAGTTTCATCAAAAGAGAGGTTGAACCTAACAGAAATTCCAAACGAAGGCCAAGTAAGCATCACAGTTTTCGAATCCATGGGAATGCAAGCAGTGAGAAGGAAAAAAATCATGAGAAACAATGAATAATACAAAGTTCAAGCTGGATTCTAGGCAGGAACAAACTTTAATTTTTAAAGATAAGAACATGATATTTCTCTATCTTCTTCGCCTTCCTCTTCCTTTCCACTTATTTTTAACAAGAACTAAATAAATGGTCAGAACAAACATTTCAATTTCCTTATCTGTCAATACTTAACTCAGGGTCCACAAAAGGTGCAATTAGCAGCCACTTGCAATAATGACATTCAACATAGTTAGAGAAGGGCCATGACCTGAAATAATCAACTGACCTTTTTCTAAAGAACTTAAAGATGCACCCAATATCGCGGTCAAAGTACCTGAAAACATGAAATCAGTATCATATCTAGACAAAACAGTTAATAGGACCATACATCTAATTTTCGCATGAACAACTAGCAGAAAAGAGGTAGTGAGGAGAAGCCAAGCACATCATACATCTTCGCATTCCGATGAGAAACTGAAACCATTTGCGGGAAATCAATCATTGTGACCTTCTCATCATCATCAATCTGCATACAAAAAATCGGCAAAAGGAAATTAGATTCCGGTACTGCAGTGAAAATTTAGTTTTCAGCCAACAGAAGTGTGCATGTATCAAGATACTAGAACAGCAGCAAAAAGCAATGCAGAAATGGGATGGTGAATCAAAGCAAAAATCTTCTAGAAAACAAATAAACATGCTGCAGTAACAATACCATAATGTTAAACTCATTGAAATCACAGTGAATGAGCCCATGCTCTGCCAAGCGAACAACAAGACCAAGGATTCTTTCAAAGACAGTGTCTGGATTTTGCAATTGCTTAACCTGCACACTGTACGAACAGGATCTTACACACAGTTGTAATCCAGGCATTGTGAATGACTTAAAGAGGAAATACTGGACAAGAGGAAATCGATAGATGCCATTGATTTTTACCCCTCACAAGGAGAGGGCTTCGGTTAGGAGGGAGAAATCACAGAATTAGAGAGCATATCCGAACAACACTAAGGAACTCAACAAGTCAATGCTCAAGCATAAACACATTTAGAAATTAAGCATTTTTACCTGACCAACCTAACAAAAACAAGAAAAGAGAATATATTTAATGAATTCATCCGCCAGTTCTCTTGTTATAACTACATCTGAGCATAATTACATCTTCAGAAACTTGTAAACAGTAGCCCTGTCTGTGTTCAGGTCTTACACCTAAACTGCCCCTTTTGATTAACAATGTTTCAATTTGCTCATAAACTCCATCCAGAACAAACTTTTGCATTTTACATTCTGGTTTCTTATTATTTTAGTTATAGCCACAGCACACTACTTCCAGTTCCAGAAAAAACTCATTGACAAAGACTACCAAAGATATTAGTCTATCTTATTTATCAAAATAATATCTTCATTACATCCACATTCATTGCAAAACCAACTGCACAATTGATAGTCCTTCACCAGTCAACTTCCAAACTTGGTACAAAGTTTTACATGGAGCAGCTTTATATATTCTTTGCAGTAAATTTAAGAACCTTCAAGGCGCATAATTTCGCATCTAATGTTATTACATATTAAGAATCAACTGATTAAAGATTGCCTGAACTAGTACCTTATATATCACTGTAACTGGAATTTAGCAATGATATTTATCTACTTGTGCTAATAAAAAGGTAACTCAAAAGCAGTACAATCATTCACTTGGCCTATTCAGAGGGATGTACCTATCTAGTACCTTTTCACTCAAGAAGGAAGAACATGACAAAGCTAACCATATCAAATAAATGTAAATGAATCACAAACCACATTATATGGTAGATACACGAATAAAACATTCCAAGAATATCAAAAAAGCCTCTAGAACTTAATGTCTATCTGGCACCTTTTCACTCAAGAAGGAAGGACGTGACAAAGTTAACCATATCAAATAAATGTACATGAATGACAAACCACATTACATGGAGATACCCGCATAAAACATTCCAAGAATATCAAAAAGGCCCTCTAGAACTTAATACTTACAGCGGATAACCTTGGATGAGTGACATGATAACACAATGCCGATTGCAATCTACAGCATGTGGAACAGGAAAACCATGTTCATCCAAAGCCTGAACAGAAAGAAGCAAATAGCATTACAACACTTCACACAAAAACCCTGTATTTATTCACGTGATGCAAATAAGTGGCAATTAAGGGTGTTGGGGGGAAGAGAAGAGAGAGAGAGAGAGAGAAGGAGAAAAAAAGAAAAAGGGAAGTATCAATAATAACCAAACCTTCATAAAAGCAAATTCCTTGAGTGCAGCTAAACGTGACAAGTAAAGCCAATTATAGCTACTACGATGCCTCAAATAATCACGTTTCGACTTCACAGCCCTAAAAGATATCCTACCAAGCCTGTGTAGCTTCATGGCAAGAACAGTACCATCTTCTGTAGCAACCTCAAATATATCTTGAAAACAGAAATGCAAGTCAAGAACAATTTCATGATTCTAAGACATAGACACAATGAAATTTCAAAAGGGTGCAAGGCATACATACCAGATTCCTTCCCAACACCAATTTGACGGCCAACAGCAGCAAAAACCCCACGGTTAACCAATGTCTTAATAGCAAGAAAATCATAGCCCAAGTATGTCAGCCGGAAACCATCATCTACATGAAGAACATATCGCATTCAGGTTTTCCTCACAAAGTAAACAAACAGTGCCTAGAATGTACAAGCTGAACTCAAAAGTGATGCAATAAGAAAGATTTGAGGACTTCAACTAAATTAGTGGAAAGATACCCATTATGCAATGAAGTACTATTCTTCATAGTTGTAGCAGCAATAACTAACCCTCAACAAATGCCAGTAACTAAAAATAACAGAATAAGAGTTCAGAACTAACATTTGGAAGAATCGTGATGCAAAAGCTTGTGCTTAAGCAAATTCTTCAAGACTTTATACGTCCCGCCATGCCTATTTATGAAACGAAAACTTAATCAGAACAACTGATGAGCTAGTCAATGATGAAACCGAACTTTACCAAAAAAAAAAACAGAAAGACTCACTTGAGTGACGCAATTCGGTCAATCAGCTCCGACGGCACAATTTCATGCTAAACCCACAAAATTAAACGAAAAATAAATGTAAATCATTATCTAAACATGAAGCGAAACCATAGTAGCAGGCTTTTAGAAAATTAGTCAAAAAGAAATGGAAATAGGACGGTATAGAAAAGAAACGAACATTGCGCATGCCCATTTCGACGGCGGTAAGAACCCTAAAGTCATCCTTGGAGAGGTATCTCAGAGCGTCCACATCCAACTTCATATTTTCCTTTCACTTTCACTTTAAAGAGCAATTACTAACGAAATTACATAAAATTACGGAGAACTACAGTCAACGAAGAAACAATTGGCCGAGAATTGGAGGCCTCCGGTGGCGAAAGGCAGGCAGCGTCGTGGAGGCTTAGAATTCAGAAGAGGGGGGTGGGGCGTCTGAACGTTTCTTATGATGTCTGTTTTGTCTATTGCGGGCCTGTTTTGTTGGGCCAGAATCAGATACTGAACATTGTTTGGCCTCAGCCAAGAGCTGGGGTTTTTGGTCCAACGGCATATATTTTAAGAGTTTGCAGTTAATTTTTTAGGCAAATTACACTTACCTCCCTAAGGACCGAAGGTATATTGAAATTACAATAAAATTCCACATATAGAAAATTATCATTACCTTCCTAACTTGAGTATGTCAATGTTAAGTCTAACAAAGTAGAAAAAATATCAGTTTTGCCCTTACTGAAATTAGGCTAAATTATAGTTACCACCCCCGAGGTATGGTGAAATTACAAAAGTACAACCACGTATGAAAAATCACCATTACCCTTGATTTGTTTGATGATCATTTTAAGCAATGTATATTGTATGCTTTCATAAGTAAATGCTAAGTTTTATAACATGAATCACAATGATATTTTTTGTGTTCATTTGGTGAGTTTTTTAAGGTGTTCATATGGTTTTGTATTTTATTACTGAAAAATTGAAGTCTTACAGTTGGTGAATAGTTTTATCAGCAGATTATACACTCTATAAATAAAACCTTACATTGGTTAAACACATAGGTTAAAACCTAATAATTTATAAATATACACATCATCCATCAATGGCTATAAAATGATAAGTTTGAAAAAATAATATAAATATTACATTTTCCCCCAATGATTTTAATAAATTATAACACAGTACCCAACACTATGAAACATAAAAACAAGAACACCCCTTGGGATACTTTTGGAAGTTCATATAAGTTGAGTAACAGCAATCGTTGGTCAAACTAACGATAGATACAAATTACCAGACAACATATAATGTCAAAGGAGTAACGATAATTTTCTAAACGTAGAAATATTTTTGTAATTTCATTATACTTTAGGGGTGGTAACTGTAATTGACTCTTACGTTTTAGTAAAGTTAATTTTTTATGCATTTATTCTTTAGATCGTAAATAATTTTTCAAACGCAAAAATGCTTTTGTAATTTCATCATAATTTAGGGATGGTAACTGTAATTTACTCTTACGTTTTAGTAAAGTTAATTTTTTTATGCATTTATTCTTTTGATCCTAAAACTTTTGTCTTAAGAGTTTATAAACTGAAATTTGAAAATATTTATAAAATAATGTAAAAGGACTATATCTTCTCAAGCATCTTATATTTTAAGAAGTATATAAACTCAAGCAATCACCCTTAGGCCTTAAGCCCATAAAATTAATTAATGCTCCTATTACTAGAGACAATGAAATACAAACTATTCTCCTTTTTCTATTTCTTTTTCTTTTCTTTTTTCTTTATTTATTTATATATATATATATATATATATTTGAATTGTTTACGATTTGTAGGACTAGCATTTCACGAGTGAAATACAGGAATTTTAGTGGCATAGATTGGGATCTTTGAAATCAAGAAGAAAGTCCCACTAGGAAAATTGGCATTGGGAAGTCTTACTTTAAATTAAATAGGAAATTTGGTTTCGAAAAGTTAAGGATTCAGGGTTGGATTCTATATCAAAACATGTGGATTTTGATTCCATTTTTATAATAATTGCTTATTCATTGATAATTATAATAATTATTGATGTTGATCCATATTTAATGATATGATTGATAATAATTGGTGTTTTTGTAATGATAATGTTAATTACTTTACTTAGAAAAAGAGGTATATTGTGGTTGTGTGTCAATTATGTAATTTTACATTTGTAAGTTGGGAAAGGGCAATACGCTCCAATGGTACAAGGGTTCATTTGGATAGTTTAAAAAACACTTTTCGAGTCGAGCTTTTAACTGTAAAGCTCTTTTATTTATGTCAAATTGTTTTGTATTTGGATGCATTAATTTAAAAGTACTTTAAAAAAATATTTTAAAAAGCTAATTTGGATAGTTTTAAGAGAAAATGCTAGCTTTCTATATATGCTTTTCTGAAAAAATCTAATCACATACTAATTCATTTCACTAAAACACTTTTTTTTAAAAAGATAAATATTTCTTTTTTGAAAAAAAGTCCATCCAAATGAGCTCAAAATCAATAGAGAAATCCCCACTAAGTTTAACTTCTCTCCCCTTTTCCCTCTTTTCTATGAAAACAGTTGATATTTGATAGCGAAATTTCCTCAAATTAGACAAAATTAAAGATTGCTTGCTAGCTAAAGTTGCCAAAATTTATATATAGTCAACCAACATACTGTTACTAATAAATTATTATCTTAGTCAAAATAATACTTTGCTTAATTTCTCTTTCATGCATGTCGTATGACTTGACAAATTTAATCAATCAAAAGATACTCAAGGTATATTCATCAATCTAAAGATATTCAAGGTAAGGTAAATGTTTCATCGATAGAAGATCTCAATAGTAACCGTAGAGAGAGAGAGAGAGAGAGAGAGAGAGAGGGGGATGAGTTTGATTAATAATGTAGCGAACGAAATTCCCTTAAAAGATGATTAGAGAGCTTAAAGAAAAATATATTACTTCACTACACATATATGCTCAAGTAATACTTGTTTCACCTAATTTATAATATTGTTTTTTTAAGAATTGAAAACCCATTTCATTATGGAGAAAATGTGATGGCGCTCCAGCTAATTGGAAAAAGATATATATTATACTCCTACTACAACTAATTTTCAATTGTAACTGCACCAACTTCAAATACAATAGGAATGCTAATATATTGAATCATTAGTTAAAATACACTAGTCTTGGCAAAAATAAGTTTTGCACTAAAAGAGTTGAGGATTACTTTGCAGTAAAACATTACAAAATCTCATTAAGGTCCACAATTAACTATTCTAAATGCCCAAAATTGGGCTATCAATCTATGTAGAAAGAAAGCCACATTGTTAAATGGGAGATTTCAGGCATTCATACAAAGTGAAATGATGACATCATCATTTCTAACCTAACGCCGCTCTCCCGTATATATATTGCAGTTCTACTCCAAGTATTCATATGACCAAAAAAACACCCCGGCTCTTTGCAGCATGTATTCATGCAACGTAATACAACGCCGAAAAAAATATTAACGAGTCACCTAAAAGAAGCCCCACCACATCAAAAACAAATTTTGGAGCAAATAATCCCCAGACCTGCATTTAAGTAAACATGGAAAGAGAATATTATACTGTATTCCTTTGAGAGGAGCAACATACATTGATTAAGCTGCAAGTAAATCCTAAAATAGGAGTATATACCATCAAATGCCGCCTATGTATTGTAACACATAGCATTGTTAATGTAACCGTTATTGCTGTAATTAATCCGTACATTAGATACACCTGAAAGACAATAGGACATCAGGATTTACAGCTCAGGACCGAAAAGTTCTTGCATGAATCTAGGCTTGGCATGATTCATATAGCAAATGATCAAGATCATGCCACGTCTTACATGTAAATATTCTTTTTCCAAAGGGATAATTACTAGAAAACGCCTGAAGTTTGCCTCGATTACAAAAAAATAGCCTCTATCTATTGAATTACAATTACCCCCAACACTAACAAATGGAGGCCCTTTTTGTAATAGGGGTGACCAACTATGGTGCTATTCGTAAGGCAAAAGCAAATATCAAGGACGGCAACTATAATTTCAATAGTAGAGGGGGTTTTCATAATTGAGACAAACTTTATGGGTTCTTTTGGTAATTATCCCTTTTTCCAAGTATATTAAGATGTGGCACAATCCTGACCATTTGGTGCATAACTAGAACAGAAGACTGGGTGCATGCAAGAATTTCCCGCTTGGGACCCTGTCGAGCAGTTAAAAGTGAGAATTTCTTAAAAGAAACTTACTTGACATAATCTCAAAGAAAACACTTGTTTGTTCTGCCTCAGAGGATAACAAGAAGCAACAAGGAATGGAAGTGCAAATATAGGAATAATAAGAGAGAAACCAAATGTTTCAGTGCTGAGGAGAATCGCTCCCCGAATAAGGTTGAATTCATCAAACCTGAAATATGGATACATAGATAATTCACATACACTTGTCATATACAATAAAGGAACATCAGATAAGGTGAAAAAGGATAAGAAAAACGAGCGTTGTTACCCAATAAATGCAGCTGCATATCTGAGGCCATCAAAAGCACACCTGCATAAAGTTTTCCATATCTGAAATCAGTATGATCAAAGGAGCGAAAAACAAGACGCTATCTCATGTCATATTCTGCAAACTGTATAAGATGGTGGCAGCCACTACTAAAACCTTCAAGACCAAGGACCCATTTGGATAGGCTTAAAAAATGTGCTTCTTGAGCTGTGTTTTTTATAGTAGAGTTTTTCTTTTCCTTTTTTTTTTTTCTCCTCCAGCTAAGCAATTTTGTGTTTGGATGCAATAACTAAAAGTGCTTTAAACGATGCTTTTACTTGAAGCTACATTGGGTAACTTCTAATAAAAGCCACTTTTGGGCTGTTTTTCAGCTTCCACTTGTTTAAAAAAGCCCAGGCAAACACAATTATTTTTTTCACTGAAGTGATTTTTTCAAAACATAAGTGCTTGTCTTCTTAAAAAAGCCCATCCAAACGGGCTCCAAATCAACCAAATTCACAGAGGAGTTCTATATATTTAACTATGTCCTCAAAACCTGACAGTAGTGCAAAGAATCTTACCAGTGACCCATACTGAAAAACATGCACACAGCCAGAAGGCTCCATTGGGATACCGGAAGTGCATAAGGGAGTGAGGAACAAGAACTGTCATTCTTGGAATCCTGGTTCAATGCCATTAACCTAATTACGCACCAACCTAGAGAATAAGTTCAATAACAAATGTATTAGCAATTTGCGGAAACAGAAAACTAACAACAAAAATTCATTTTTCAGAATTATGCTGGAAATATAACCCATCAAAATACAGGAATATACACGAAACCAGAGCACTAAATACAAATAAAACTTAACCAATCAAAGTTGGCTCAAGTTTATTAGAACCAAAGAGAAAAGGCGAATATAGGTTTAGCACGCACCTCCAATCAACAATGCTAAGGCAGCCAAGGAACCTTGTTTTCCAGACAGGATAATTATTGTTGAACTCCATGCAGATAACATCGCCAATGCTTTACTTGTAGTTGCTTCCACATTTGAAGCTCTCAGCCTAATAATCAGTTGACCTACGGCCAATAGTGACAGCTGTAGAAGTCCAGCAGCATAGGTTGCTCGAGGAATTAGGTTTCCCCTTAAACCCTCAGGCAACATGCGCAGGCTCAACAGGCTACTATTTGAGGCCCAATGTAAGCATATGAGCAAGTAATTGAATAAAGTTCCTGCAACAACATACTTGAAAATGCCCTGAGAGGAACAAGAAGCGATGCACTTGTACAGCAGATATGCAAGAAGAATAAGAGCTAATACTGGCAGTACTTCCGCAACATACATCCACAACTGAGAGTCATTGTCGATGCCCAACGTATTTGAAGGGTCGACCTTCAAGAATAATGAATTAACAGCCTGCTTCAATTGCCCAAGTTCAATACTTACTCTGAGCAGAGGAACCAAAAGACAAAGCACAAGAGCCTGCAGGTTCCAGGAGAAATATTAGCAAAAAACTACATATTGCACATATTTTCTATCAGCACCAAGAACATCACACACATCAGAAATTCAATATATTCATGACCAAAAAGAAAATAATAACAACAATAGTTGGAGAGACGGAAAGAGAGTGTGGTGGCAGAAACTCACTTCGAGTAACATCATCTTCTTCATTATGGCATAACGTAGTTGAAATATTGCAGTTGTAGCCAAAAGAAAGCTAGCTGCTTGCCCTTCTTCCACTGCATCTCAAAGTAACATGGAATGAAGACAAAAATTCAATCAAAGAACCAACAAGATATGAAGAAATACATGTTTAATTAAAAGATAGTATCAGAAGCAGATAAAGTGCTTACAAATAAAACTGTTAGAAAGGAAACTGCAGGCACGTAGCACCACTATAACAAAAGCAAAACTCGCCCCGAAAATTTTGCCAGAATAGCCAGACAAAGAATAATTAAGTCCACATCGCTTGTCGAGCCTCTTGATAAGATATACATGCAGATAAAGTGAACTTAACATGATGCAGAAGCCTATGCCCATCATCTTCAAATTAAACTCAGTCCAGCTGGATCGTGCCAGTGCAGCAACACTTTCCAAAAATTTTGAATATGCATTAATTTGCTGCTGGACTAAAGGTAATGATCCAAAAGCCACCTCGCTTTTGTCAGGTGAAAAATTCTTTGAGGTGATTGCCCAGAGCTCCTGTGCCTCAGAATACAGCTTTGATACATGCAGCAAGTCTTTTTCCGAAAATCCAATTAACGATAAAGATGAATAGACATCAATGTACTTCTTCACCTACAAAAGTAAATCCTGGGTCATAGAAAAATTGGTGATACTTCAAATGCTTCATAGTGCAAACAATAATAAGTGCTCAATGTTGTCTTCCAAAACCACGTGAAGTGCTTACAAGTCCAGTGCAAGATATCTTAAATCTGTATTCCCTATTTGAAGGATAAATATAAAAATACTACTACTCAGGTAAAAATGTCAAAATCACATTCTCATGCAAAGAGTCTCCATAATCCATTTCCCAAGTTTATGAAAGGCTCAAATGATATATTTAATTGCCCAAATTGATCAGCAAGTGAGCAACACAAACCCGTCCAGAAAACAAACCAAAAAACTGCATCTTCAATCATAAAAAGTCAGCAAAACAAAAGAGAAGCTGTGATCCTGAAACAGGTAGGATATGAAAATGAAAACTGGAGAATATAGCTGTTGAGGGCAATATCACCTCATAATCATATTACCCTTTTGACCCAATTTTTCCGTCTAACATTGAAGTAATGGTTGACTACTTGTCACTTTTGATTCAGAATTGACAAGTTGAGATGGTGAATTACATAGGTTTAATAAGTATGACGTGCTATTTTTTTTCTTCCAAATATTATTGTGATACATGAACTAAATTGTAAGACAGAAATTAAGAAATAAAAGACCAGTTAAGACCAAATTAACTTGCTTAAACTTAATGTGCTTAGAGATGAATGTAACATTATCATCGTATCAACTACAGATGCAGCCAATATTTGGTCCACATGCTTGAAGTTGTATTACAATCTACTGGGATTGAGAAAGTGAGTATAAAACTGTGTCTAAAAACTTGTACATCTCATATTAGAACAGCATAGAGAAAATAACACATATAACAACTTTTTTAAAAGAAATGACTCAAAAATTTTAATGCAACATCCTCTAAAAGTTTGAATCATTAGAATAGACATTTGTTGTATTTATTTAGTTGATGTCTTTCACAAGCACATCCAGCTGAATATGTTTTTCTTTTAAGGCTAATCACATATAATTTTTGCGTGAATGGTAGCCAGACTTGACCTATCCCCTCTACTTCTGATACCACATTGCATGACCACCTTGTCCAAATCCAAATACAGATGAGACATTTGTAGCTTCAGTATCTCCGGTTGTGCTAAAATAGCATTGGTATGTAAAAGTAGAGCAACTACCATTTTGTGGACAAACAAACAGTGGCAATTTTTCTTAACATGTTTTTCTTTATCTGATTTATTCACAAACATGGACGCAATCCACATTCTAGACAGTTACACTCCCTTGTAACGATTGAATTACTATTAGTTATACCCCAACAGATAATACTATTTTGACCGGACAATAATTGTAGAATGACCATTCTTCATTAAGCAAAATTACAAATGTTAATTTTTAGGGTAATTTCAAATGCTAATTACCTTTTGTTGTAGGGATCAACTAGTAACCCAATTTGATTTGATTTCATAAGCGATTTTTCTTTAACTACAGCAAAGAGAGAAAAATTGTAAGCATTTTCTCGTTACGCTTAGATATCAAAACATATTGATGTCCATTGCATAGCCACCATAATGATTTATCGTTTTATGGAAAATAAAAGGCAACAAGGACAGCCGGACTCTGAGTCTAACTTTTCTGTGGCACATAAGCTAGAAAAAGACATGGTTCTTCTCCAGTGAAGAAAAGACTAATTAAAAACCCATGTTATAATGTTCCAACACAAGGTGCCAGACCTTCATTATCAAGAAAGGTAAAAACATAAAAAGCAAGTACCTGCCAAGAATTAATGCAGAGGACATTGACATAATTCAGCATCCTCTCGACTTCTGGTGGGCTTTGATCATCACTAGTGGTTGAGTTCTCCTCATTCCTTGTACCACCAGCTAATGAAAAGAGTTCAGAATTAACACGCCCAATACTGAAAAAATGGGTTGACCTCATCAGAATTTCTTAAAAATTGAAAGTCTCTTAAACATTAAAAAGACAAATAGAAAACCACAATGTTCCAGCAAGCTATGGATTCTTGTGTTATAAACCTTCCAAAAGGAAACGGAAGCCCAAGCAGGGCAGACACAGTGGTAGCAAAATCAAGCTGCAAAAGATAGCTAGATTGAGTTAAACTCCTTGGACAAATGTAAGTTTAGAGATCCTAGAGCATACAGAAGCAAATCAAACTTACACACCTGTTGAATAGAGTTAATGCAAATCCTCCTTCCTTGCTGTAAATAAAACACACATATAAATAACAAGGAGAGCATATTCTTTGCCATAGGGCAGTTACAGATATTGATAGTAGATATTGGATGAAGTTAAAAGCATAGTATGCAAAACTCCTTATTCTAGAAGTTTGAAGAAAATTCATGGCCCTATATGAAAAATTTAAAGACAATAACTGGGTGGCTATTGTAAGATTCATTGACATTTGTCATGATATCTGACAATGATTTGTAGACCAATTGAATTAGAGAAACAGTTGTGTTTCATAACCCACATCAGGAGTTGGAAAAAGCCGAAATGGAACTAACAGAGATTGAGGCATACTCCTTGCTGCAGCCAAAAAAAAAATCCTGCAAAACATAGCAAGGGCCACAATATTGTATTTATTGATAAGGAGAGTGTTACAAGCCATGCATCCTCTTCGTTTCTATAAGAGAGTTTGGTAAAATTGAGGGTTCTTTTGCAACGTGGCAAACAATGAGTTTCTGATGCAGAAAAGAAGGTTTCTTTCACTAAAGAGCAAAGAATCAAAGGCCATCTTGTACCCCATCTCATGAATCTGTGGAGTTAAGTGAATGGTTAAAGGGAAGGTGGCAGTGCCTTCAATCGGAAACTTGACTGATGCGGAAGAGTCACGACAACTGAGTATCAGCTCTTGCAACTATCTTGCAATTTCTTAATGATTTTTCTACTTTTAAACTTGGGTAGCTTTTCAGTACTTCAAACTATCTCCTGACTACTATAATTTTCTTCCCAAGTCTACAAAATGGGCTATGAAGAGCAGGCATACCTCGTCCAATTTGCAAGATGAACCATCAGTTGGAGCATGAAGCGGAGTCGGAGGCTTCTTCAAGCTCAATGCAAAAATTGCTGTTTCCACCTACATAACATGCTCTTTCGTAAAGTTTCTATTAGCAATAATAAACCCCCAGAAGAACTAAAGAGAAAGAGCACCTCCTCAGCAGTGCCTCCCCCATGATCACCATTAATTGTTTGCCCGTGATCTCCCATGACAAGAAGCATTGTGTTCTCATGTAGATCACCAGGTCCACTTTGACTTTCCAGCATTGAAACAACTTGCTGGAGTATTAAATAAAAGGCCATTTATTATTACAACAGAAGAAATAATTTAGCAAACAAGCACTGCCATAAACACAGATATATGATTTTAAAGCTCATACCATTTCCAAAATGATAGGATGAAATCAGAAATTGGGAAGTTTCGAGTGGAATGTCTCCCTGGGATTTAGTTGCTATTAATAAGAAATCAGAAATAGGGTAGTACCTTAATAATTTCATTGTATTGCTCCAACTTTTCTACCATTGGGTTAGAGTCGACACCAAATATATGCCCAGCATGATCCTGTCTCATTTTAGTAGCAGTGAATGAAGATTCCTTCTTTAAGGGAAAAGGTCTATCGGCAATTCAGATATAAAAAATAAATGTTGAAAGATTTCCTGTTACAATGTGTGGCAATCAAATGCTGAGATTATAGTTGGTAGGATAATCTTGCTTTGATATAATATATACTTGTACACACACACATAGAGAAAGAGAGAGAGGACATAAATGGAGGTCCACAAGTTTGGGAAGTTTGGGAAGAATGTTGCTTGAAGACAGTTAATAGACCAATATAATAAAATATGGCACACCAGAAACTGTATTGGTCCGGGCCTCTCCCTAGTGGTATTTCAGTTTAACAAGATTGCTAATTGCTGAAATGCCTCAGCCGTAAGCACCCGATGACATCAGGAGTAGATCCCATTTGTTTTAACGTCGCCTGGAATTTAACAAAATTCGGTCAATTCTACTGGTCTAAATCCACGTTACTGAATGTCCTTCTGAATCAAACTTTACTAGTCAGCATGGGGGAATTAGCTCATATTGTTTCTTAAAAGGAACAAATTTGTAAACCAAGCACAAGTTACATTGATGCATATAAGGCCGTTCAATTCTCTAACTGGTGATAACTGAAGCTTTGATTTTCTCAGGAAAGGTCTCTAGGTGCTTTCCTAGTCTTTCAGACTATTCCTGCTTTATCCTTCAAGTTTGAAAAATGCACCGCTACTTCTACTTTTGAGGCTACCATCTTAGGTTTGGCAAATTTGATGATAGGTGGAAGCTGCAAGGTGAGTCCATAGGAACTCCAGGACACCACCTGCCCCCCAACAGTTCAACTGGGGAGATACACTCATCTAAATCCCAAGCATGTCTGCATGTTTATGCTTCAAGTAGTGAACATATTCAGTCCATAAATTGATGCCCTCTTCATCTATCCCTTTCAACAACACTTGCACTAAAAGAAACCTTCTGAGATGTCTTGGCAAATGAATTTTAACAAGCAAATATTAATATACGATTTCCCATACCAAAGTTCATGCATGGCTGGTGGTACTAAACGTATTGCGATCAAGAAAATTGTCAGAATCAAACTCCAGAAAAGTGCCCATAAGGCCAAGCAGATGAATTTTTTATTGCTGATATGCAGAGAAATGGACTTAACTTCATCAGAATTGCAACATGAATACATGATTATCTAAGATCGAAGAGATACGTGCAATTTTTACAACACCAGCAGCAGATTATCGATTTGCAGGACTTATAAATGGTCCCAACAGACAGCATAAAACTGTGAGTTATTGAGCAACTGTTTCTTAGGTACCTTAACCCCACTGCAACGCTGAAGTATGAGCTAGAAATGATGAAAATTTTTGCTCAGG
Source organism: Petrea volubilis (assembly GCA_026212405.1). Taxonomy (NCBI): domain Eukaryota; kingdom Viridiplantae; phylum Streptophyta; class Magnoliopsida; order Lamiales; family Verbenaceae; genus Petrea; species Petrea volubilis. Next base: position 20,196,188 of record CM047884.1, read on the forward strand.
ACATGACATCTTGGAAGAATGATCCTATGGGATATCTTGTCAGGGACACTACATTCTAGTGCCAGTTATACCAATTCCAGGATAAAATGTTGCATAATATTCATATTCTGGTGTTTCAATAACTACTATTGGGTATTTATTTTTTTTCCCTCCACATGAGTTGTCCAATATATGCAGCCCTGCAATCTCTAGATAACCCTCAAGACTGCAATCTCAATCTCAATCTCAATCCCTATATCGGAATGGAGATTCTATCAGCATTAACTTCACCAGACAAGAAAACAAAAAGGGTGATATGGTATCAACCCTCATCTGTTAACTATCAAAAACCAGTGCTCCTACATTATCTTATGATTGATGACTATTCATTCTACATTGACATTCTCCGGAGGGTTTTTATTGTATTTATGCTTTTAAGAAAGATATTTTAGATCCTAAAGGAAAGTGGATATTCCAATGTTTTATCAGACATCAATGGAGTTGACCATCACAGGTAGCAGCTGTGGCTTATTCCATTGAATTGATGTCTGACTTTTTTGCATTTTGAGTTTATATTATCAACTTTCACAGTTCGGTATTCATAGTTGTCTTCCGAAATGTGTATGAGAATAAAAGTCCTTGTCTATCAATACAGCTGACGAAAGGTAATTGACATTAAAGAAACAGAGATGAAAAAAGAATATATTAACAATAAAAAAAAGAGGCTCACCACGCCCAGAAAATGTGCTATTAGCACATCCCAATCTTCTTCAAACAGGGAGGGGAGTAAATTTGTAATGCACCCATTGTCTACCTGGCCAAGGAAATGTCATGGAGAAAACATTAAATAAAAACTTAAATTACGGATTTCATACATATACTAACTTTATAGATGTAGGTAAAAAAACATATGTGAAAAGGAGTGCAAACCGTATCAAGGTCTTTGACATTAAAAGACGGGAAGGGATAAGATTTGACAAAATGATGAGGGAATAATTGCACCCATGTGTCATCCCCCATCATCACCACCCGCTTTCCATTTTGAACCAACTATAAGCAAGATTATGAGATAAAATGCATGAGAATGCAAAAGAAAAGTACACAAAAAAAAGGAAGACTAAGCATCGGACGAGTGAAACAAATTAATCATTATGCATTAAGCAGATATAGGGAAAGACCTGATGTATCAAGTTATCTTCAACAATTGCTGGAGCACCAAAACTGTTTCCTACATCAATAAAAGTAGGAAGTCCACCAGTAGTCAAACCCTGAAGGAGAAAAGAATGACAATTATGGCATTTAGATACCTCAACTTAAACAGTAAGGTACACTAGATACTAATACTTTTGGTAACCAGTGAATCAAATCTATACGTTCTTTACCTTGTAATGTAATTCACAAAACAAACCTGTGACACACAGGCTGCTACTATAGATACACTCACAAACAATAGAATTCTTAGATGAAAGCAACATATCTTGCAAACAAAGGGATTCAGTTTCAATAAAACAAAGAAAAGGCAAAGAAACCATTGGAGATTTGTTTGACTGAAACTAGTTTCATTACATGAAGAAGGCATCCAACCAATCTATCTAAGTGTATCATACACAAGAGGCCAGTGCTTGCATGATTATGACAGAAGCTCCCGCTCAGCATATTCTAGAAAACTTGAGAATACGTCTCAAGTTAGCACTGCACATTTTATGTTGGAAGGCTGGGGGAACTGCAACAAATAGGCTTATTTACTTCGCTATCCTATGTCAGACCACGCTGATAGAGAACACAACTTATAAGATGATTTTTAATGTTACTTATGTGAGAATGCTAGTATTCAATATACAGACTTTTCAATATTTTTGCATGAGAAGGCCAATATTGAAGATATGCTGCCTTGTAAAGTTAGTAATGTCATCCACAGACATCAGTAATTGCAAAAGGTAGCAATGGTTAATGTAGATTACGCTTCTCAAGTGTTTAGTATTTCAGCTGAATGGAGCAGTGGGTGGCACACAATGCAGTTAATATATATACATATATATATATATAGAGAGAGAGAGAGAGAAGAAAGGGGGAAATAGAGTCAACTGTTTAAGTGTAGAAAGAAAGATAGGAGTTTGAGCATCTATTATCAGTTGTTGATGGAGCTACTAGATAATGCACATCAAGATTCAAGATGCTTGAAAGGGCAATGATAGAAACTAAGTTGAACTAAAAATGACTCAAACTTTGCCAACATCTAAGAGCTTAGATGACATTTGCTTAACTAGCCAAATTGATAGAACTGGTTTACCAAGTAATCCAATATAATAAGCCAATGGCAGTGTGAAGGCAATCTTGCATGATGAACTGGTTTTCCCACTGTTATTCATTCACTGAATCATCTTCTCCAACTCGATCAACAGATACCAAGAAGTTCAAGCTATAGTACTTTACCTCCCAAGCATGATGGACATTTCAGTCTTTATAAATATCAACCTCCACTAGGATAGGTCAGGAAGCACCTATCTTAGTGGCCTTTATGCATGCGCCAACACACAACTGAAAGAGGTCCGACTATTGCAGTCCATTACCACTATAAGTCATTAAAAGTGCAATAGGTGCTCAAAAAAGAGCCGTGAGAGGCCCTTTAAGGATAGTTTTTGTTGTGCTCAACAAAGCTGCCAATGTATCTATCTTCTGAATGTTTAATTTCATGTTTCAAGAAAATAAGATACCAAACAGTTATGAGTTTCAGGAGCAGAAGTTCAGTCGCTAAATACATTTAATTTGCATGGATATACGACATCCTTTGTGTATACTCCAAATTTTATTTGGAGAGTCGATTTGTCGTCCAAACCAGTTGATTAACTGTACACATCATCCTCCAATGTCAGACCAAAAACCATAAGGACACAAAAATAGGAGTGATATAGGAATATAAAAGGATAGTGGCGAAGGAAAAAAAAAAGCTCCGGGAATCATTTACCAAATAACAAGTGCTCAATACTTTGACCCTGGCCTTTGGATAGTGATTCTCAGAAAGTATTGACCACTAGTTGTTTAGTTAGTGATTCTAAACACAAACTATACTTCACAAAGACAAAATTCTAGGGGCTATACACAAAGTTACATTTTCCATATACTGAAACTTCCTAATAAATTCTCATTAGTTTAGCATACTAACATAACCTGAGAATCCGCGATGGTGTCATTGTTATTGTGCAAAATTAACACAACCTACGAAGATCTCACAGAAAAATTTACTTCATATACTGAAACTTCCTCATATATATTCTCATAAACACAACCCATTGAGATTCACAATGGAGTGAAGATGTATAGAAGTACAAAATGCGAGGGCCTATAAGCAAACTTGCTTTCAGAGAATGGCTAACTGAACACGTGCTCAAATTTTTTGATCCTAGCCCTTGGTCTTCATTTTGATCCTAGCCTTTGGTTAGCAATTCTCAGAAATATTAAGCACTTGTTTGCTTAGCTATCTGAACACAATACATATCAACAAAGAGAAAAATGCTAGGGCCTATAAGAAAATTATTTTCTTCATAAACTGAAATTTCCTGATATATGCTTATCACTTAGCATGCTAACACAAACTATTAAGATTCGCACTTGTTCTCAGAAAGTATTGAACATAACCTATATTAACAAAGATATAAATTGCAAAATTACTTCCTAACATATTTGAAATACTTAACATATTAACACAACCTAAGAAGATTCGTAATAATTTCTTTGTCTTTTGATTCTCTTTGGCTGGAACACTCACCCAAAATCAACCTATATTAACTCTTACAATTTGATTCCTTACGCACATAGTGTCTCATCAAGCTTCATCAAATCTGAGCTAAAAGAATTCCAAGTGAGTTTGATAAGCCAACCACACTTCAATCTTCCCTCGGTAAGACAGCCACTTATCATGTGCCAAGAGAAAACAAGGTATAATTTTAATCATATATCACAACTTTTGGCAGAGATGTCACTGCAAAGTCCATGAATTTAAAGTTTGACTGTGCCTCTTCATTCTGTTTGCCTTACGTAGATCTTATTCGATTTTTTGCCGAAAAAGATCAATATTTATGGGCAACCATCATCATCCTACTGGAAAAGAAGACACCCAATTTCCATAACCCAGTAAAGTACATGAAAGGTTGAAGTAGCCCATCTACTAAAGTAGTGAGAAAGCAATAAAACATGTTCAGAAAAAAAAAAAAAAAATCATGTCCACTTACTGCTTATTGGAAAGAGTAACAACATATATTCACCTTTAGTCGCTGCAAACTGGTGGTAGGGGGGTCTGCTATAGCTTTGAAAATTCTGGCTGATGATTGATTCTGGCTAGCATATTTATGTAGCACTTCTAACTTATCCATCCATTCTTTCTTCTCTAAAATTATTAATAAACATGTTAAAAAAAAGTAAAAATATAAGAGTGAATCTAGATGCGCAAGACTGCTCAAATTGCATCCTTGAAAAGCCAAATATAATGCTAAAAGCACATATTATAGGACGGGATGAGAACAGAAAAGAAAACTGATTCAAGTGATATCCAATTACTTGCCTGGAAAAAATGAGCTTGGAGCAACAAAATCAAACCTACAATGAATCTACATCATAAACACTCGATAAACATAACAAGCAGCAAATAAAACAAATCCAAAGAGCAATATTGAAAATGGCCAACCTGAGAGCATCGAGAACAATGATAACAAGACGATCAACAACCGGTTTGGTCCAACAGCTTCTGCTGGCATTTTGACCATCAAAATGTGGAAAGCAGGGAGAGTCGGCAATGTCATTGCATTTGCTGAATTCGGAAAGCTCGGAACGAGTGAGAAGGAAACCTCTCGTGAACAATAAAATGGCCAAGCTGTGAAGCAGCATTATTCCCAAGAAAACTGGAACAGCCCATTTCCACCCACCCGAATTCTCGCTCCTTCCCAAAGCCCATTTTACAGCCATTCCCAATTTCTTTTCTATAATTCAATGGACACGATTCAGGGTACCAGCTCTTCCAAAATCTTGAGGGTAGAAGAAAAAAAGTCTCCAGACCCTAACAGCAATAATTTCGACAGTTTACTATGATCTGTTAACTCAGAAACTGATGATAATACCTTGAATACTATGTCAAAAACGATTTTCAGAAAATTTACTGGTATTGTTCAAATTATGGTAGGTTTTAATTCATGAATTATGGACGAAATAAGAACACAAACTAAACCTGAGGATCCGAGTTCCATTATCATCAGCAAAATCAACGACATGACAACAGAATGCAATTTGATTTGTTATTCCAATTGATGGGGACAGGGATGAAGAGAGAGAAATCGGCGACTCACCGGCGTGGCGGCGGAACTGCGGCGGAGAGGCCAAAACGACGTGGAATCGGTCTTACGTACGAAAATAGCACTTACAAATTTCTTGCGCAGTTTTTTTTTTATTTTTGGTTAAGTATTTCTACTATAATTAGCACTGGATTAAATGGTAATTTTCTGAGTAACTTCATAACGTAGCTTTCTGAAAGGGAGCAAAATAAATATGTACTCAAAAGGGAGTAAATAATAAATTGCCGAGTGTGTTTTTGATAAAGATGAATATTTGGCTAATATTTACATATCTTATACTAGGGTTTTTAGATGATTTTAGGTTTCAAATGGGGATTTTCATCATATTGTTATATTTTGTTAGGTATATACTAAAAAGGGATAATACATCTACTAAGGCTTCGAAAGTATAATTGGTCCACAAAATTTTTTCATATTATCAACACTTACCTTAACAAATTTGAAAATTACACATATCTCCTTGGTCAGTCGGTTCCCAATCAAAATTTGCCAACGCGAACAAATTTTTTTACAAAAACCCAAAAATTATCCTTACCCTACCTTCCGCACCTTTTTTTATTTCATTTGGTGCCCTTTGTAATATTTTAAATATTACAAGGGGTGGTTGTAATAGTTGTATCTTTTAGGGGTGGTAAATATAATTTTCTAGACAAGTTTTTGTGTTAAAAAGTAGCCGTTGTAATTTTAAAAAAAGCCATTGATCTTTTTTTTTTATCGTTGCTTACAAAAAGGCTATATATTTATGTTGTTTAGTAGCTTTTATTCATTACAGTTTTCACAAATGGCCTCTTCTAGTTTTTCTTCTTATCTTTTTAGGTTGAGATATAGGAAAGAAAATTGTAAAAAGTTACACCGTGATAAGAAAACCACTATCAAGGTTGCAGAGATTCCAACAAACTACAAAAAATTATTCTATTGGTGCTCAATACATGATTTTTCACATTGCTACTATCCATTCATAGTGGCATAAGGAAATGAAGATCTGAAATTCATGCAAGGAATAAACAACTCTTAACGACTAAAAAGCAACAAGCTCAGTGACCACAACTTTACACTTACTCAACTAGGAGATTGAAGCATTGTTCATAAGTTTATAGCTTTAAACTTTGTTTTACTTATCGTATATTTGATAGCACAAAGATACTAACGTATGCATTTGTATTTCATTATGTATTGTTTTATGAAATTTTAATGCTAGTTCATGAAAACACACTTATGGCTTCGTAGCATACCCAACTATACGAGGGAGATATGTGAAATTTTCAAATTTATTAAGGTAAGTGTTGGTAACATTGAAATTTTTTGGAAATTAATTGTAATTTCGAAACTTCAGAGGGGTAGTAGATATAATTATCCCTTGTCATTATACCCTCATATTTTTTGGGTTATTTTACATTTTTTTTTAAATTATAAAATATAGGGGTAGAATCGAAAGTTCAAGAAAAATTTAACGGGAATCGGCTGACCATGGGGGTATGTATAATTTTCAAATTCATTAAGGTAAGTGTTGGTAATATTAAAAAATTTTGGGGACTAATTATCGCTTCAAAATTTTAAAGGGGTATACTTTCATCGTTGCCAAAGTTTATTTGTTTAAGATTATTTGGAAAACTTATAAGATAATTATGGCAAGCCACAATTTTTTCAAAGCTTGCATGCTCAATTAAATTGGCAAGATTTGTATGTTCTACAAACTATCAAGATTTGCAAGAAAAATCTTACAAAAAGGTGATTAAGGATTTTATCTTACAAAAAAGTGATCAAGGATTGTATCCTATGAAAAGGTGATCAAGATGTGCTTTGTCAAAAATCAGTAAAGATTTGTGTTTCCAAAAGTTGTCAAAATTTTCACGATTTGCATTTTCAAAAAGTAGTCATCAATTTTAGTATCTTCAAAAAATTGTCATCATTTGTATTTCTATATATTGTCAAGATTTGTCTTTTATAATTTTTTCAAGATTTCTATTTTAGGATTTAAAGAAAGTTAGAGTATTCAAAAAAATCCTATATAAAAATCTTGGATGATTGTAAAATGTATCCAAATTTATATCCTAGTTCTATCAAAGTTTTATTTTAATTATAGTTCTATTGGCTAATATTTTTCTTTTAGTAATGTTCTTAGTCATGTCTGTCTTCTATTTTCAATTGAATGTTAATTCAAAGTCGATGTTTTACAAAAGATTGTGAGATCTAAACATTTTTCTCTATTTCTTTAATTTCAACAATATTTATATATATATATTTCTATTTTTATTGGGAAAAATCATCCCTTCATATTATTTTATTATTTGTGCAATTTCGACCATTTGTTCAAGTAATAGAATAACATAAATCCAATTAGTGAAATTAAATTCGCACTTGTTTAACTAAACTAATATTAAGTGGAGGTCAAAGTTTTTGATTATATATTGGAAATATATAATATGGTTACTAAATGAATGCACACGTTTGTGGTTTGTTGGATAGGATCGGTTCTGTCTACTTAATGTTGTTAACAAACCTAACTCTGTCGTTTGATTTGTGTTATTTGTTAATTAGGAATAATCCATTGTGTTCGTGTCTGTAGTTTAATATTAAGGAATGATCAGGTTGGAAAAGTTTTTCCAATGACTATAACTGGTTCATTCCTAGAAATTATTAAGTCATCTTTAAATTTATAATCGATCCAAAGAACATCATACTAATAATTAACGTCGGCTGAGATCTTCTCATATTGAATTAATTCCATTTAAATTTATGCGTTTATTTTATTTAAATCATTTTTAGTTGTAATCTCTTTAAAAATCTCATTACTTTTATTTTCATTTAATACTGTAGCTATTTTAGAATTTGATCAAAAGTTATCCCCCATAGATTCGACCCTCTCACCTTACTTACAATTTATTTTGTTTTTAAAAAGAGTAGGTGGTGGTTTAAATACCAATCAATATCAAATTAACTCATTTTTATAATTAATTGTTTAGATTTTTTTAAAAAATTTTTTAGCAAAGGGTAAGTAACTAAGGTGAAAAAGAAAATTACTAAGACACCCCCTTAAAATTATATTTTCTATCTAAAATCCCATGAATAGATTTTTCAATCCTTAAATCCATTTCATTAATTTTTTTTATTCTGAAAAATCCAATCATTCTCTTGAAACAATGTTCCCCTTAAATTTCCTATATTTAGTTTTTTGATATTTACTTACGAATTAGTTTTACTTAAATTTGCTAATCCTCATGTAGAAAAATCTATTTATTAAAACTAATTTTTGTAGATTATGGTGTCGTCGTTTACTATATTAATTTTTTAAAAACAATTTTTTAACAATCTTTTTTTTTTGAAATATAAATGAGATATCTTCAAATTTGAGAGAAAAAGCTTTTCATAATTTACATACATATATAATAACTAAAAAATTTTACAAAATTACATTATTAAAATCATCATTGATACAAATCATTTTAAAGGATTAAAATAATATTAAAAATGATTCATTAAGTTGTTTTAGTATATAAATTTAAGGATAATTTAATCAAAAAAACTGATTGTTAGATTTTCTGGAATGAAAATTTGGTGAAATAGGTTCATAAAATTGAAAATTAATTTCATAAATTTTCTAGTCATAAAAGTTTATTTTGAGGCTTTTTAGTATTTTTCGTATAAAAAAAATTATAAAATGGCTGCAAGTTGAGACCCAAAATATCCTGATTCACCTTCAAATTTGTGAAGCCTCGATCGAAACTTGTTTTTATGATGGCTAGTAGCTGTATTGTCATTTCTGCTACTTTTGTGGCAAAATTGGTCATATCAAAGATCTATGTCCGTTGAATATTCAAGAAGGTTTTGTAGCACCAACAGAAAATTTTCCATATGGTCCATGGTTAAGAGCATCTCAGAACACCTCCGAAATCAACAGGGTTCAAGGATCAGTCAGAGTCGGTACAAAGGAAGATATTCACCGGCCATCATTTCAGAGTCACGACACTGCAGATCGAACTCGGGAGCGGCAGCCACTACGGGGAAGTGATATTTTTGGAAGTTTCCCTAAGTCAAGACCCGAGAATAATGACGAGGATCATGCAATCAGCAGCAGCTGGGATTCTGGAACATCCAGCGGGGTAAACATGGCAGTTTCCATGCAAAGTGTACCTAGTAATCCTGAGAATACATCTTTCCTTTCCCACCATCAATCGTCTAAGGATATGACCTCGCTGGTGGGCTTGCTCACTCAGAGCCCAATTAATCAAGTTTTGGCAGCCCTTGAATAAGGTTCACATAAACTATTGAATTCAGGCCCGAAGGTGATTCAGTTTGCAACAGCCCATCCCCCATTGCTCAACCCACCTTGTATCCACATATCCAACCAAACGATACCACCTTTCCCCTCAACCCAACCCAATCTCCACCCTACTCAAGCCCTCTTACATTTAATCCCACCATAAAACAAACAGCCTAACTCTCTTAACTCAAATCCCCTAAATCGACACACCCTTCTGCTATTCCTATATCCCCTTCAACCGAGAAGCCCAAACACTCTTTAGCCATTGACTTCCACTCAAATTCACGTTAGTGAACCAACCTCCATCCCCTACCTCATCCAGCCGAGTACGTATGAAGAAAAAACATAAAAGCACTAAGACCTTCTCCAACTCACCAAGCCCAGAAACCAGAAAACCCAAATCTTATTCCGAGAGTTGTAATCCAGCATCGAACAATGATGGACTAGTTCCGAAGAAACCCAGTTTGCTACCTATGGAGAGCACTACTTCCATCAAAGAAGCGGCGGACCTTGCCGAGCAAGGCCGCCGAACCCAATGAGTCTATTATTCTAGAACTGTCGGGGCTTGGGGACTCCCCGTGTAGTTTGAACTCTTGAACGTTTAGTTCGAGATAGTCGTCCCCACTTAGTTTTTCTCATTGAAACCAAGTGTAAGCAAAAAGAGTTTGATCGCATTAAAGAACGACTGGGGTATTTTGGAGTTTGTGTAGAATCTATAAGTCGGAAAGGTGGTCTTGCACTCCTATGGAAAAAAGACATTTCGATTCCTTATCAAAGCTACTCAGTAGCCCATATCGATGTCTCGATTGAGTCAGAATGGCCCGAGCAGGGGTGGAGATTTATAAGTTTCTACAGCCAACCGGAAGCTAGTAGACGAACAGAATCTTGGCAGTTCCTCCATCATCTCAAAACTCGGTCTGAACGGGCTTGGCTCGTCGCAGGGGACTTCAATGAGATCCTTGATCACTCAGAAAAAGAAGGGGGACAGTGTCGACCTGAATATCTAGTGGCTAATTTTCGTAATTCACTATTAGAATGCGATCTGCATGACCTGGGTTTTAGAGGAAATATTTTCACCTGGTGTAATAAGCGGGAGCATCCACACACGATTCGTGAAAGAATAGACCGAGCTTATGCTAACTTCAATTGGATACAACGCTTTCCCAAAGCTATCGTGGAGCACCTTCAAGTTCCACATTTTGATCATATTCCCATTAAAATATTTCTTGAAGGTCCAGAGCAAGCTTCGGCCAGACGTGTGAAACCATTCCGTTTCGAGGCAAACTAGATTCGTTCGGAGGAATGTCGTGAGGTGTTGTTGTCGAATTGGGTCAGTAGTAATGGTGATCATCCTGTGGTTACAATTTAGAATAATTTGGCACTGTGTCGGGAGGGTTTGACTCAGTGGAGTAAGAAGAGCTTTGGAAATCCAAGAAGGCAAATGGCAGCTATTGAAAAGAGAATTATAGAACTGAATTCTGGGCTCATCTCCTCGGAATCCAAAAATCTTGTTAACAAGCTTGGGAAGGAACTAGATGAAATGCAGCGTCGGGAAGGGAGGCTATTCTATGAAAGTAAGAAGAATTTCGACCCCCCTCCTTTAACCAATGAATTTTGCTACGCTGTTTACAACAGTGGCAACTGGATAGAAAATGAAGCTGAGATTGAGGATATTATTGTGAATTATTTTACAACTTTGTTTGATACATCAAACCCGGCTTATGAGGACATTTCGGCAGTTTTAGGATCAATCCAGCCTCGGGTTTCCAATGATATGAATAACACACTCTTGGCTCCTTTCACAGCACTGGAGGTCAAAACCGCCCTCTTCCAGATATTCCCATACAAATCTCTGGGTCCCGATGGTATGCCTCCGATTTTCTTTCAGTCCTTTTGGTCCATTATAGGTAGCGATATCACGTCTTGTGTTCTCGATTTTTTGAATAACCATGTTTCTAATTATGAATTTAATCATACACATATAGTTTTGATACCTAAGTGCAAAACTCCTGAGTCTATGAGCCAATTTAGACCGATTGCTTTATGCAATGTTGTCTACAAAATTGCCTCAAAAGCTAATGCTAATCGGCTAAAGGGTTTTCTTGATTCAATTATTTCTCACTCTCAGTCAGCCTTTGTGCCTGGTAGATTGATAACAGACAACGTTTTGCTTGCCTTCGAAACTAATCATTTTTTGAAACAGAAAAGAATTGGGAAAGAGGGATTTATGGCTACCAAACTCGACAAGTAAGGCCTATGGCTGGGTTGAATGGTTGTTTCTTAAGCGTACTCTTACTCAATTGGGTTTTCATGAACGTTTTGTGGACTTAATTATGTTATGTGTGTCCTCAGTTTCATATTCTTTTTAGATTTATTCGGCCTAAAAGGCCAAGGGGACCCTTTGTCTCCTTATTTGTTTCTCCTTTGCGTAGAAGTTTTTAGCTGTCTTTTACAGGAAAAGGAACGAAACAGGGAGATTGTGGGGGTTGCCATGTGCCGAACAGCGCCACCTATTTTCCCATTTATTTTTCGCGGATGACACACTCATTTTCTGTCAAGCCTCAATCGATGCCATGAATCATATTTTGGGGATACTGGCAGACTATGGCAAAGCCTCCGGACAAGAGACGAACAATACTAAATCGTCGATTGTATTTAGTAAGAATGTGGACCGAGGGTTGTGAGAGCCATTAGTCGCAATCGGATGGTGGCGCATCAAGGATAGGCTTGGAAAATATTTAGGACTTCCCGCAGTGGTAGGCTAGAATAAGACGGAGATCTTTTCGAATATAAGGGATCGTGTATGGAAAAACATACAAGGCTGGCACGCTAAAACTCTCTCTCAAGCGGGCAAAGAAGTCTTAGTCAAATCCGTCCTGCAGGCTATTCCAACCTACGCCATGGCTTGTTTCTGTCTACCGGATGGACTCCTGCGTGAGTTAGAGGGACTTACGGCAAACTTCTGGTGGCACAACAAGGAGCACCGTAGAATTAGGAATGGCAACGGGTCGGGTCTGGTACGGGTTTGGCCAAACCTGAGACCCGACCCGCCAGAAAATTTTAGACCCGGGACCCATACCGGACCCGACCCGACCCGCCAAAGACCCGAACCCGGCGGGTTGGACCCGTTGAACCCGTCGGGTTCATAAACCCGTCCCAACCCTCCAAACCCGACCCGCATACCCGCCAAACCCGACGCGTAAACCCGCTCTAATAACTAAAATTTTTATTTTTTAACAACTTTTTTGAGACACTAATTTTTAAATCATACAAAAAACTTATTAAAAGAAAACATTCAAATTGTACATCAAATCTAATAAAACATATTCAAATGAAATAATAATTTTTAAGATTTTTTTAATTGTATTTATTTATATATTTATATTATATATATTAAATATATTTTTATATATACGGGTCGGGTTCACTTGAACCCGAGACCCGACCCGAACCCATGCGGGTCTAGAATTCTAGACCCGCAACCCATCCCAAACCCGATTATACAGGTCCAAACCCGCCCCGAGCGGGTCAGGTCCGGGTCGGGGACCCGCGAAACCCGACCCATTGCCATCCCTACGTAGAATCCATTGGTTATCATGGGAGAAGCTATGTGTTAGTAAGCAAGGGGGTAGCCTCGGATTTCAATGTCTAAGAAATTTTAATGAGGCACTATTGGCAAAACAACTTTGGTTTATCATCACAAAGATGGAGTCCCTCCTCAGTAAGGTCATGCATGCCAAATATGGTTGCTCGACTTCTTCTATTAGCTTGTAACTTGGTGGTAATCCTTCGGTCACTTAGCTACGGATTTTGTCTATTGCTCGTATTATTGAAGCAGTGGTGCGTTCGCGGGTGGGCTCGGGTCATCAAATCAGGATTTGGGAAGACAAATGGATACCGTGCTCGGTCTCTTACAAAGTGATTACTCCACCAAGTGATCAACTTGAGTTCGGGATAGTTAATGAACTTATCGACCAAGTTTCGGGCTCTTGGAACACAGCTATTGTGCGTAGCATCTTCCTTCCAGTCGATGTGGACTTGATCCTTGCAATTCCACTAGGTTCCTTGCATAACGAGGAAATTTTGATGTGGCACCACACCAAAAACGGTCTCTATTCGGTAAAGAGTGAATATCATTTGGTTGGTTATTTAAACTCATCTTCTTCTCCAGGTGGACAAGCAGCGGGGGAGTCTTGGGCTTTTATTTGGTCTGCAAAAAACCCGAATAAAGCGAAGCACACAATATGGCGTATGTGTAAAAACATCTTGCCTACGGGTTCTAATTTGAAGAGACGGCGTATCGGTTTCGATCATGGGTGTGCAGCTTGTGGAGTAGCTTGTCCCTTTGCGCGACAGGGCTCTTTCAAATATTCCATAGGTTGCTGTATCGATATGGCAGGAGGATATGGAAGCATGGATCAGACTTGTTAAGACTAAACTTGATATCAAAGCTTTTAACTTGTTTCTCTTGATTGTGTGTAACATTTGGTTTGCTAGGAACAAGTTGAGGATGGAAAACTACAACCTTTCTCCTTTGGACGTGGTCTGTTTAGCTAGAACTCAGTATGAGGCGTTCACGACTGCACAATCCCATGGGGACAAACCTACGACGGTGACTGTTGTGCATGGTTCATTGAGATGGCAGCGACCCCCAAAAGACACTATAAAAATCAACTTTGATGGGGCCGTTTTCGAAGGATGCAATGGCTCCATCGGCGTGGGCATAATTGCTAGAGATTGGCTAGGTAGTGGCGTCGCATGGTTATCAAAGTGCTTCAATATCCCAGGAGATCCGATCCACGCCGAAGCACTTGCAGCTAGGGAGGCACTACGGTTGGCTAGAGGTGCAGCTTGGCCCAACGTCATCATTGAGAGGGATTGCCTTCCTCTTATTCAAGCTTTAAGCAATATTGATACGGATCGCTCATCCATTGACAGTTTAGTTCAAGATATTAAACGTTTGTGTCTTTCTTTCAATGTTATTCATTTTTCTTTCGTTCGTAGGTCGGTTAACTCGGTCGCCCATTTGTCAGCTCGTCGCTCCCCCATTGAGGAGGATGAGATTGATAGTGTCCCGTCTATTGTTCGTCATATCATCAAGGTAGAGGCCTCCACCCTTTTATGATTTATCATCATTAGTGTTCTTCAAAAAAGTAGCTGAATTGTCGCATATTAATGTTTATTTGTTTGAAATTATAACTCCCTCCTTTATGTATGGCTCGATGATTTTGCCAAGGGATGGAAAACACAGAGAAAGGGAAGATGAAAAATTAAAGAAACTCAAAATAATATGGTTATTTTAAAAAATAGTGAGAAAATTCATTTTCAATATTAGAAAAATTATTTGTTAGCGATTGTTGTAGAAATGTAATTTTAGCAAATTAAGAATGTTGGAGATAAAAGTATTCGTACTGAACTTAAACGAGCAGCTAAAACTCCATTTTCATCATTAACTTTACATTTTCTCTCTTGTTTTACTTTTCTTCGTAACTACACACTAAAAATAGTTTTCCTTTATCATTTTCCTTCGTTTTTGCTCGTCAAAATCCTTATACCAAACATAGTGTTAAATTCTTGTTTTACATGTCAAAATGGCATTATTGACCATAGAAATTAAAACATATAGATAATTCACATTGTACAAAAGAGACAAATTGGTCACCAATATCCAGTAGAACCTGTAGAGGACAGACTCGATTCCAACAAGACATGAACGAACATATGACATTCTTAACATATCGTCTAAAGTGACGAGTTAACAGAGTTTTGAGGTAAAAGCTCTATCACTGCTTTATCCTCAATAACAACACACAAATTTGCGGCAATCACAAAGTTGTTCTCATTCTTCGGCAGCACTAGCAGCACTTAAATCCACATTAAGATCCAGAACCTGAAACCAAAAACATTAAATAAATAAATTGAATTAAATAATCATTACCACCCGTTCCTGCCTCGAAAATTGAAGGAAACAATAGCAAATGCAGAAGAGAGCAAGGCACTAGCAGGATCAATTTCGCAATGATCTGACCACAAAAAAAGTGAAGTTGGATCCGATGCTTTCTATACAGCATTTAAATATGTAGAACATTCGTTCAAGCAACAATAAGGGAGGTGTGTCATCTTACTGGAGTTTTAATGGAATAAAACGTATAAGGTCGACTACAATTTCAGGCCCATATGATCAACAAGGCCACAAAAGGAGAACCAAGATTTAGTACATGGATAATCAACATTATTAGGAGAACCTTCAGACATGAAAACAAACTTGTTATCTGAGCAATGGTGAAATGGGCAAGTTCTCCATGCCTTTTTAATTTTCCAAACAAATAACAAACACCCTAATAATCAAGTACACCGTACTTTCACTGTATTACTTTGGAAAAAGCTGAGAGAACCAACCAGTTCTTCTCTTTGAGGCCTATGTGAAAGCAATGTAATCTAATAAATAATATAATATATCACTATTTGGTCCTAGAAATCCAGCTCTTCCAAATATTTATTTATCATCAAACACGAGAGGAATCTCTAGTGAACTGAACCTATTGGGCAGCAGATACAAATTTCAAATGTATAATAACTAAGTCCTCTTAACAACTAAGTCCTCTTAACAACAACACGAAGTAGAAAATAATCTAACAAACAATTTTAACTGCCTCTTCCATCAGGCATTACTATTACCATTTACTATACAAGTACAGCACCATATTAGAAAGAAAACTGAAAATTTCAACACAAAATAAATCCTGAACTTCCAAAACTCAATTCTTACCTTTCCAGTGATCATGGTATACATATTCAGCACATCATCAACGGTGGACTCAAAGTGAGTGGTGGAATCATAACTCTGCCATTTACCAAACATGTAAGCACATATAACAGAAAGCATAACTGAATCAAGCATTTGTAATCAGAATGCCATTCTTTAGAAACTTACAGTTGATATAAAGCAATTGTCCAGAGAAGGCTCGTTGACTGGTTCAAATCTGTCATAAGTCTCAAAGAATATCTCATCCACAGGTCCGAGGAGATCAATACCTGGCTTCAGTTCAGTCTCAGGGTGATCAGTTTCTGCTTCAGTTGAAACAAAAGCAATGTATTTCCCTTTTGGAGCAACGTTGTGGGAGTAAGAGCAACAGAACAAATACCTGCAAGACCAACAAATAAAATCAGATGTTCAACCAGTTTTCAGTTGTGATCTTGAGAGAAAGTTATTGCTGACTAGGATAAAACACCTCAAAACTGGTTAAAGATAAAATGTATGCCATTAAAATAAAATAAACTTATCAGAGAACAGCATCATGGCCGTATAGTCATCCCACCATCTAAATTGCAGCTAGCTTTCATGTACTTTTACTCCTCTACTAATCGTGAATACCTCCTAGACAAGTTCTCAACTTCTTAATAACAAAGGATCCTAACCAGCTAGTTAGTAGGATTCTTTAAGAGAAGCTTGTCAAACAGCTTCCAGTTAAATATAAGTAGACAACACCAAATCCCACTTTGCTCTCACCATAACGCTATTCCTTGGCCAGCCAAAGAAAAATATGGTGGGATAGAGAATATCATGCTGCAACCTTCAATACCATCATATACTACAACAATCAGCCTTAATGCACAGAGCTTCTCAGGATCATTCAGTCTTAAAGCGCCCCTCATTTCAAGATACGAGAACATGAGGTAAAGTCATTACATAAGCAATTACAATCATAGGAAATGATAAGCCACTGTCATGAATGCTCTTTTAGACCAGCATACTAGGATCAAGCATCACTCCCAAACCCCCCCTACACCTGTTCCCCACCTAGACACCGGCATAATTGAAAAGCCATCCAACTAACACCCCAACAACCCTACTCCACAAGGAAGCACAAGCAGTTCACTAGCCTCAACATCCCATTAAACAGCCAGTCTCAAAATCATTTCAGTAAAACTGCAATAATGATTGGCCGTTGAATAAAAATAATTCATGTGAAATTTCACAATAAACTATTCAGTCCTTAACCGCCTTTCTATACCAAATCATTGAACTTCTATATATCCATGCCAGTCAACCAAGAAAATGAAAATACATCCTTTTTGCAAGATCATGCTAGTACTTACATGTCTGATTTGCGACCCAACTGCTTCTGAGGTAGAATAACTTGTGCTGAATGAGAGTCGTTCGTATTTGGTATGGGGTGGCTCATGATAGCAATGGCTCTAGCAACTCTGCCAACCTTTCTAACCTGTAATGTGTGTCAAGTTATTGTTTATCACAATAGCAAATTGATAACTATAGATAGATGTTTAAAACGGAGAGGTTGACTTTCACAATCAATATAATATTCAGATGTTTGCAGCTGAACCAGCATGAACACATATTAATGCTGAAGTACAAAAGCACTACCAAAATGCTTTAACATGGACAAGTACACGAAGTAAGTTGTTAGGTTTATACATAGATATTGAATAAGGTCCATTTCCAAAATGAGAAGAAAAGTTACCTTGTTGGGAAGGTAGGAAGGATCGCATACAACTTTTTTGCACTTTGCTGTTTCCCCTTCTGATGTAACACCACAAACCTTGCCTTCCTCATCAAATTCTACCTGGCATTTGACCGCTTCATGTTAGGGCATACAAGAAAAAAAGACAAGATACAACACCAACAATCACAGTTGAATTTACAGCCCAAGTCATTACCGAAGAAAAAGTGAACCTCTTCACATAATCAACCTTATGTGGTATCAAAGCTAGAACATTTATTTCATCCCTTTCCTTTTTGGGTAGGGAGGAAGGTGATTTTGGGGGGGGTGGTGGGGTAGAAGAAAAGCATGAATTTACCTTACACTCAGGTTTATTCAGCATGTAGGTCCCACCATATACAGCACTGAGACGAGCAAATGCCTGGTGTCAACAATAGAAGAGTAACTTGAGTCAGACTCAGAGTCTATATTTATAGATGTCATAGAGAGAAGAAATATGAATAAAAATCAGAGAGTGAACAAGTGAACTAACAAATAATAATAATACACTAAAGCAGAGGGGAAAAAAGCGCATACCTGAGGAAGCTCTCCAAGCCCATACAGAGGGTAGATGTATGGTGACCCTCCAGCAAAGCGTGCTAAAGACTCTGCATAAAGCTATCATCCAGAAGAAAATATCACTAAGGACTCGCATAAAACAATATTTCAAAAATTCAATAAAATAAAAAACAACCTTCTTGGGATGCAAAAAGAATTACCTTCATCCTTTTGACTGTATCAAGTGCTGGTTCATCTAAGTAACAGTCATCTCTGTGGAGAGCCAATGCATGACCAATGAAGTCCACAGTGTTGTCATCAAGACCATACTTTCTGTAGGGATTCAAAACATTAAGTGTTCAATTGGTTACAAGTAACAGAGATGCATCGAATCTATAGGTAAATATGAGCCAAATCACACAATTCATTTTTATTGGGAGATATATGTCGCAGCTCAAGAGCAAATTATATGATCATTCTTCTCTGTGGAAGATGGTGCGGCACATAGCTAAGAAAGATGGCATGCTCGGTCTAAGAATTTGCAAAAGCAAAACCAAAGAAGACACACTGCCAAATACACAGCCATAATATGATTGTTAAGATAAAGTTGACATTATCTAGCTAAAACTTCATAAAAATCGAATGCACAACTCCACTTTTACAACATGACAATACAAAACATTTCAAGTTACTGAAAGTTTTGTGACCATTCATTTTTCTGGATAAGCAAGAGTCACTCTAGCAGTCAAGAGCCGCAAATCACACATGCATATCCATCGTTGCTTCAAACCTCTAGATTGATACTAAGACTGCAATTATTGTTCAATAAGTATGTCCTAGATAAGGTAAGCATGAGAGCATGGAAGATGAGAACCAGAAGCCCCTGAAAGGCATTCTTATAGCATATTTTTTGGCAAGTAACAAGCAAGATACTGTGACTTTACAATGTAAGTCCTTTAAGTGATAAAAGAGAGAAAAAGTTTTAGAGGGCATACGCAATGAGTTCTCTAGTTGTAACTCTTGTTAAATCCATTCCTTCATGTGTTTTTGGATCATTTTCCTTGTAGTCTTGGACATAAATGAAAAATTTCCGGGCACGTCGCTTTTCGAAGATACCCATGAGAGGAGATTTGAGGGCCTCCATGTCAGTTGCAGGCACCTTGTGAATCTGTTGCATGAATTATACCAAAAATTTAGAGTCTATGAATAATTTTTGTGAACTGAAACAAACTCCAACATTTGCCCCAAAGAATAGAGTAAAATATAAAGGTTAAGATGATACCTTGCCTTTGTTGTACACAAAGCTGCCATCAACAGCTTTGAAATACAAATATTTAGTAACATCAGTATGAATGAGGACTCGCACAAGAGCACCATTTGCCATAATATACTGAGATGGATAAAGTAGCATCATCAACAAAAGGCAAAAGCAAATCGATATTCTGGAGATTGATCAATGTATAAACAATAAAAACCTTAGGAATCATGTCGACGTTGTAATCTCTACTAGAACCCAAGTGAGCTGGAGGCTTATCACTTCCTCTAAATCTCTTCCATAGCTGAGCAATTACAAAGATGTCCATTGAAACATATAAGACAAAAAGAGGATCGAATCCATCTTAACTTTTCAGTATGTGTTGAGAATGTTAAGTACCAGTTGACCTCTTTCAAATTGAAAGAAAGGAATACCTGAATAAGATTGAGGGAAGTTGATTCCCCACCATAATAGTCATTGCGATCCATGTGTAGAACCTATTTTCGAATACAAAAAGACTGTCAATCCCAAGAAAGAGTGAAAAAGAATTGCAAAGAATAAAAGCAAATCTGATGGCATTGTACACAAAATTACACAAAGAAAGCACTGAAACACTTAGCAAGTAGACAAAGTATCAATCATGAGAGGCAACTTCACAAAGAGGGAAGAAAAAGCCCATTCCACCAACTTTTGCAGCTACTGGTCTCAAGATTTCTTATAAAACCCACTACGCAATAAAAACATAATAGTAAAGGATCAACTACTCAACAAGGATGAAGGGGGAAAAGGGAGGAGGACACCAACCAGACTTCATTGAACAACTCAGTTTACTCAAAGTTGTGAATTCTTTGGAGAATGAGTTGGCCATCAGGTTATTTTAACCCTCCAACTATTGATGAGGTATAGAACTCATCAAACACGACATATATGCCAAACATTCAAATAAGCAGGCATCAGATAGATAGAGTGATACACATTACCAACCATCTGTTAACACAAAATGGCCTCAATAGAAAATATAACTGAACTGCACCATGGATTAAAGAGCACAAGAAAACTCGGACCATAAGTATATCAATCATAGAGGATCCAGAGTCTCGGGTCAATGTGCACTCAGTACCACAATCCTAGAGGACTCAAATTGAAATGGAGGCCCAAGATATAAGGCTTCAAACATGGATCTTTCATACAAATACAGGCAAAGACACAAGCCTTGCCTTATCAATTAAAAAAACTGGAACTTAATATCATGATAACAACTAAACTTCCAGATGACAAACTTATTGTCCATGCGATAATGTTCCAAACTGCTTGCAGAAAACAATTAATTTAACACCCGTTACAGGGGAGGGAGTGAAAAAAACACATCAATCTTAACTCATAAGATCAGATATGACCCAGTAAGAAAATGGAAATAAGGCTGACTTCGGGTAGGGCCCAGCTGATTGACTGATTCATAACAATCACAAAAAATGACCAGAACCACTAGATCATTGCCAAAAATTATGAATTCTATTGCATATAACAACCAATCTGAGTATAGAAACATCCAAATGATCCACTAAAGCTGACCAAAAATCAAATGAACTGGAAGAAGTTCAACCCATTTCATCACAGACACAAAAGACATAAAGGAACTAACTAGACAAATCTCATATCCCAGCGATATGATCCATTTCAGCTGACCAACAATTCCAACCCACATCATCACAAACTTAAAAGGCTTACTAAAAAACTCAAAAACACATCTGAGTATAAAACATCCAAACCGATCCATTTCAGTTTACCTAAAATAAGTTGAATCAAAAGAACTCCAACCCACATCATCACAAACTCAAAAGGCACAAAAGAACTAACTCCAACAAATCACTCATCACACAACATTTCAACTCTAGAAAAAGAAAATTAACTGAAAAGGAACAGATGAAACCACCTTAAGGCCATCAACAGATAGAAGACCGCTGAGGATGCATTCCTTGAGACCAGTGCCCAGCACTATCACATCATACTCTTCATCCATCTTAACTAAAATTCAAACAATCTAAAAGAGAACAGTAAAGTTAGAAATTCTCACACACACACAGATCAACCAGATCACCGATTTGGGGAAAAGTATTACGACTAGGGTTTTCTGCAAGAGTCAATACGGGAAGATGATCTTGCCAGTGAATACTTACAGGTATATATACACATGTAGAAAGTATATTTTTACTGTGCTTTTTGAGTAAGGAAAACGATAATCAAAAATCAAAATAGAAAAGGGTAAATGGCACTTCAACCCCGGACTTTTATCCTTTTAGCATATTCTCCCCAAACTTAAGTAAAAAGTACTTTTTTTTCGAGAAAATTAAAAAGTACTTAAAACCCCTCAAATTATGAGCTTATTTGAACGGACTTTTTTTATGAGAGAACTACTTTTTTTTTTTTAAATATCCAATTTGATTGGACTTTATAAAAAAGTAGAAGCTAGCCAAAAAATGGCTTTTTTTAAAGTTATTGAGAGTATTTTTTTTTTAAAAAAAAGAATTTTTTAGAAGTACTTTTAAATTACTACATTCAAATGCAAGAAATAATGTTTACTAAAAAAATATGATTTTAAAAGCACTTTTTAAAACAAATCCTATATATAATAGTGCACTTTGTTGCCTCATCATATTCTCAAATTAATTTTTTTACATTCAATTGTGTCATCACGGACTTTTGACAGTTATATAGTTACATAAATAATGTATTTAAAAAATATACATTATTATTTAATCAATAAAAAAGTTATTTTCCTGCAAACAAACTATAATTGAACAATTACATATGCTCTTTGATGGCTTCATTTTGCCCAAAAAACACTTTGAAGGTGATCACTGTTAATGAATAAATTTTGAGGATGAAAGTGCTATTTTCATATTTCAAGGATGCTAATTGCAAATCGAACTATTTTGACGGTGCAAAAAAGGTACATATTACCGCGGAAAAAGGATTATGTTTCGGTGGAGGAAAAGAATAATAAAAGTAAGTACCCACAAGCAAACATTGACATAATTAGTTGATGGATGTTAGATTAATTTTTCCATGTTTTATTTTTTCACATCCAGACTTTATTTTCGGGTTAGATGACTGATATTAAGTATTAACATTGAATATCATTCTTCAACAACTACATATGAATTTTAAAATATTTAAAATGGGTATAGTGCAATTATTTTGAGATCAAACACCGATTCTTCGAAATAAAAAAAAGATAATATTTATGTGGTAAATGAACATGTATAAATCACGCGTTTTTTAAATGAAAAGGCTAATTTAATAAAACTTGGTAAAAATAATAAATAAAAATAAAAACCTCATAGATTAGTAATATGGTGAGACAATAGTCTTTCGAAGTCAATTTGCACGCCAAAAACACAAGTTTTTTTTTTCTAGTTGTTAAAAATAGAAAAAAATGTGGAGTTTTATGTTATTATTATAAAAAAATGTCGGAAATCTTAGTGAAGTATTATGTTATTATTAACTAAAAATGTAGAGTATTATTATTATTATTATTATTATTACTATTAGATGTTGAATGGTTAATAAAGTTTGTATGTACAATAGTTTAAATTTTAATTAAACATTAGACATCAATTATTCCATTGGAACGTTACTCAAACAATACATGCTTTCTTCTTTGATTTCTCGCCTCTCTTGATTCTCTTAGAAATAAATATAATAAAACGATCATTATCGCTATAACTAGTAAGTACTTTTATTCTGTAGATGGAGTAATAGCTTTGCCCAAGAATTAGAAAATCATTTTTTTTTTTCTTTGTGCTGAGAAAAACTTAGGGGCCCTTGTAGGCAATGATTAAGTGAATAGTCTAGGGTGCAAGCTATTTTTTTTTTTTTAAGCATTTTAAGGATGCAAAGCTACATAAAGGGGCCAAGAGGACCACTTTAGCAGTCCGAACTTCTGTAATATTTTTTTGTATAATATGTTTTAGGATAATTACACTGTGGTATCCTGAAATTTATCTAAATTATAAATAAAATCTTTAATTTTGAAAAATTACCTAACAAACCTTGAAATTTGTAAATGTTGTTCAATGTCAACCTTCTATCTACAAACATTAAGATTTGTAAAGGAAATCCGTCAAATTTTTGGTTTGTTATTCCTATTTTACCATTTTGATCAAAGTTTGAACATATTTGACTAATTTTTTAGGACTAAAATACCCTATGATATTAAGGGTTACAACATAATTAAATTTGACCCAAGGTCATTTTAGTCCTAAAAAATTAGTCAAATCTATTCAAACTTTGACCAAAAAGGTAAAATAGGAAGAACGAAACAAATATTTGACGATTTTCATTACAAACCCTAATGTTTGTAGACAGAATGTTAACATTGTAAAATATTTGCAAATCACAGGGTTTGTTAGGTAATTTTCCAAAACCGGGGGTTTTGTTTGTAATTTAGGCAAACCTCAAATATCCCAATGTAATTATCCCTGTGTTTTATTTTATTCATTAGTGCACACTGGGTGTATTGATTAGAATTTGCAATGCTAATATGTATTAGTGAGTGCAATAAAAAGTGTTATACGAAAACGTTACAAAATATTCAAATTGCCAATGTACGAGGTGCAAAATGTAGCTTAGCCTAAGAATTCGGGAAAAGGAATATGTCTTTCTAAAGTAAAGAATAGAAGAAGATATTGCCCATAAGCAAGGATTGATGTTGTTAGAGACACATCAAAGTATTAAGCTTTAGTTATTCTTAACTACTCTTTGATTTTTGTCTAGACAAAATCTTTATCGCTTTATTTATTAACTAGTATAGCCCTTTATCACATGTTACACTAATGAAATATTTTTACAAAAATAAAGGATCTTGGTATTATGCAATATATAATGTCTTGGAATAGTGATTATTGATGGGGGGTAAAAAAACATAGTATGCACTATGCACATACTCACATCTATCATATCCCGTAATTTTTCAGTCAACAAAAGCACTTTAATGACCTTGTCAAAAATTGAGGAAATTTTAAGTTAATCTCATGTGCATATATGATTGATTTAGAGTCCGTTTGAATAGGCTTTTTTCATATAAAAAATACTTATTTTTTGAAAAAAAAAACTCTTCAAACAAAATTTTTTTTGTTTGGATGGACTTTAAAAAAAAAAACAGAAGTCAGAAAAAAAGTCAAAAATGACTTTTTTAAAAAAATTAATCCAAAATAGTTTCAAATAAAAGTACATTTTAAAGCACTTTTAATTACTGTATCAAAACGCAAAACTATTTGATTTAAAAAAAAAACACTATCATAAAAAGCACCATACGAAATATGCTTTTTTTAAGCCCGTCTAAATGGACCCTTAGTGAATTTATTATCACTGTGTTTTTATATAAAGTGGATTTATCTTTTAATTTTTCTTTTCCTTTTTGGAAAAGTAATTGACAACTTATTTGGTACAGGAATGTGATGAATAAATGATTTGGAAAAACATTAATTTCATATCTCCAAGATGAAGCTTTGAGAATATTACCTACTCTAAAAGACCATGCCAATCAAATCAGCATTAGAGATGCTGCTAAAAAGCTGATCTCATTTAATATAAAAATATTTTTGAGGGCACTAATTAAAACATTGTGAATTTGAATATAATAATAATTTATTTTAACACTTAATAGTATCACAAAAAATATATTATAATTAGAATTTAGTATAATTTATTGAGGTATTTTTGTAGGAGGATCATAATAGATATGTAATTGAGACACATTTTGAAAATGATATATTTTATATGTCAAAATAGTTCATTTTTCTGTTATATATCATGGAGTCTATAGGCATTACCCCAAAGCCCAAAGCAGTACATCTCTTTGTCGTCATAGGGCAACAGGCATTTTGCATCATTGAACACATTAGATTTGCACACTGTTAAATTCAAATATTTATACTAATATAAAATTGAAAAATCCACTTAATTACCCAATCCAACTTGTTCCATTTTTTGTTTTCTACCTTGAGTATCACTAAATGAATGCCTAACATGTGTATGTATAAGGTACAGTATCATATATTTAACTTAAATTAATCTCTTATCTCTATCTGTCTAAATATTTTTCAACTCTTCGTCTTTGTCTCATTTATGATTTTAATCAACGTGATGCAAGTGAGACACTCATATTGGAAGGGATTGAACTCCACAACTTATTAAGAGTAGGAGCTCACGGTCCACACATTAAAGCACTTATTTTTGGCATGACAACATAGTCACAACGATTTTATAAAGTTAAAAATGACTCTCTTTTTATCAGTCTTGAATTGAGGAATTTTGACCTAACTCGATGACCCCTCTCTACAGCTCTAGTCCTTTTGGCTTATAATCCTGATAATTATTTGTCTCTAGCCTCTTTATATGTGTTTATCTTATCTCAATTTATTATATTCATTTATCATAAATTTAATAAACACATCAAAAGTAATTATATATACTCACGTAAGAAGCTTAATAAGTTTATAATTTTATACACTTAAAATTTAATTACAAAATTAAAATTATATCTTATTTTTAATTTGTACACGTGTCAAATGAGTGTGATTTATGCTAGTGTGTGTATATATATATATATATATTATTCATTTTATCATAAATGTAATAAATAATCGAAAGTAATTATATATTCTTGCATAAAAGCTTAATAAATTTATAATTTTATTCTATTAAAATTTAATTACAAAGTTAAAATTATATCTTATGTTTAATTTGTACGCACATATTAGATGTGTGTGATTTATGCTGGTATATATATAGCTTTGCATTCTTCAAATATCAAATTCTAAGTGGATTGCAACCTCAAGCTATTTTTATCATGAGATTTTTATCAGAAAATTGGACGTCAATGTTCAATTAGAATCTTGAATTATATATGAAATAGTTGCAACTCCGTGCTAAGGCACGAGTTGCTAATTATATAAAACAATATGATAAGATATATATATATATATATATAATGCTAAATAATATCATTTATCTATTATTTTCTTTATAATTTAAATAATAGGTTTCAAATTAGAACACTTGAAACTCTCTATCTAAGTATCTCTGGGAGTCCTCTAAATAGTGCAACTTCGAGGCTTTAGGGGTAAGCCTGGGTAGCGAACAAGGGGGTGGGGGCTAGATCACATAGTTCTTCTATAACGCTCATCGCACTGTCGCACAGATCTCAACTTGGCGAACTGAGTGCCGGAGCGCCGCACTAAGAAGCATTAAGAAAACTTAATTCGCGCACTAAAAAATCTTAATTCGCGCTTTTGTATTTTTAATTCTCGACTTATTATTTCATAAGTCTGAGACTTTATATTTTAAATTCTCGAATTAGTGTTCACTAATTCTCGATTTAGTGCAATAAAGCACCTTAATTCTCATGTCTTAGTTCTCCGATCAGAAAAAAAAAAAAAAAGAAAAGAAAAAGGAATCCTTATTTAAATAATCCTAAGTCCAAATCTCTTACTAAAACACAATAAAAGTCAAAACCTATTAAGAAAAGGGGAAGATCATTAGTCAGCTAAGTAAAACAAAAATAAAAAATCCTTTGTACGTCTCTCTCTCTCTCTCTTGCGCGCGCGCGTGCAATTTTGATAGGATAAAGAAGGAGAACAGAATTGGAGAATAATTCATCTACTTTGTATCTCTCTCTCGCAACTCTTGTCTATTTGTTATTTTGACTTTGTTCGAAGTAGTGAAAATTTGTTGCCCAATTAAGTGATACGTATTGTGTTATTCATGATATTGTATTTTTGAGAAGTTTACTTTGTAAAAATTGGGTTTGTGAACAATTTGTATGTATTAGGGATTGAATCACAATAGAGTAGGATTTAGGAACAATTTTGACTTCTCTTCTAACTTGAGTTATATATATATATATATATATATATATATGATTTTTGATTTGTTATTTATGGACTGTTTTTGAACAATGATTTTGATGCAATATTTATCAAGTAATCATTAACATAGTAGGATTCATGAATCATGAATAGCTTCTACTTTTTTATCATCAGTTTATATGCACAATATTTACATACTCTACTAGCATTCTAAACATACTCTACTAGTAGAAATACTAATTCTTTTGCCTATGAATGTACAAGTGGATCAAAGAATACTAACCATGGGACTTTTGTTAGAGAGAAGAATGGATATATCTCTTGTCAATATTATAATTATCTTTTTAATGTTACTTATTCAAATATAGTATATATATTGGTCATAATTATATTTTTTTTATTGGATATTAATTATTTTGTACATTATATAAAATTATTTTTATTTTTTTAATAGACGCTTTAAGGCGCTCCCGCACTCAATTTTTTTAAATTTTGACGCTCTCGCGCAATTTTTTTAAATTTTGACGCTCTCGCGCATTCGCACTCGCACACGCATTCGCACTCGCACACGCTTTATGTGATCTAGGGTGGGGGTAGAGATCAGAGTAGACTTAATGGGTGATTTCCAAATTTCACGATGAGGGGACAAACTATGGCTCTCCTTGAGGAAGAGATGTGTAAATTATTGGTGCGAACATGTTCTATAGCAGAACTAAAGGAGTCCAATCCTCATGCGTGAATTTGCTCAGTCTGGTCCCATAAAATGTACATGAAGGAGAAATTCAAATTAACATGGCGGTGTATGTGGAAACTCCGAGGGAAATTTTCATTCGTTGATATCGTTCCCAGCCTATATTTGATCAAACTGGAAAACGTGGAAGACAAGAAAAGAATAATGGATGGGCAACCATGGCTCTATGAAGATCAAGTAGTGGTTATTGAAGATTTTGATGACTTTAACTCTATGGATAACTTAGATTTATCGACATCTCTATACTGGATCCGAGTAGGCAATATTCTAGGAATTTGTGATAAAAAAAAGATATTGCACAATAATTAGGATAAGCCTATGGAGATTTGTTGGCTTATGAAAATACAGGGCTCTTCACTAAAAATCTGGATCCGCCTTAACTTGACTAAGCAACTGGCGAGAGGACGATACATTGAAACTCTGCTAGGAACACATTGGCTATAGTTCCTGTATGAGAGATTGGCTAATTTTTGCCACAAGTGTGGACGGATTGGGCATCTTCTCAAGCAATGCCCTGATCACATGGAGACATTAGATTTTGAAAACTTACTGTCTGTTTGGTCAATTCATGCATTATGGTACAAGGAAAGGATTTGTCCCCAAATGAAGCCAACAAAACAGCCAAAGTAGACACATGCTATATTTACACAAATGAAACAATTGAAAGAAGGGCGGCAGTGCCAGTGATGACCAGGAGAATTGAATGCAGCCACGGAGCTAGGGAGGTAGGTAAGAAAATCGATAAAGATGGCAACAAATCATGTTTAGGCATAGTTAACATATCGCATGAAACAAGGAAACAAAATATTATACAAAAGAATGACTCTGTCTTTGAAGGGGACTCTAACCATGAGGAGGGGGTTAAGAATTATTCTTTGGGGACCACAATGCCACTAGGACCAACCCTAACTGAAGAGCCAAGTCAGCAGGAACTTTTGGATGATGGGGCGTACAACTCATGGGTCTTAGGCAGCTTCGAAGTGATTATGCCCACTGACAGAAATTTTGAAAATTCCATGTCCACAATGATGCAAATTGACAACCAAGTTAAATTGGAGAGCAGCAGGCTAAAAACCTTTAAACGATTGGAGACAAAAAAGGTGAAGCGGGTGTAACAAGATGAAGAGAGGTTAAGAAGGTGGCACGGGGATGATCAGACTGTTCAATGGAAGGCATGAAAAATGTTAGACTAGAATAACTCAGAATTCATGGAGGTTGGGTACACCACCCAACCTTCGCGATGATTAAATGTCGATGGTTACTTGGAACGGACGAGGGCTTGGGAACCCCTGGTCTGTTCTTCATCTTCGGACAATGATCTACCGTAAAGAGCCTGGAGTCGTGTTTGTATCAGAGACGTGACTCAGTTCGAATGAGGTAGAGAAGGTGGGTAAGAAGATAGGATACAATAATTGTGTAGCGGTTGATTGCGAAGACATCAAAGCAGACGAGGTGGAGGGGATCTAATGCTATGGTGGCGCAAGCCCTTCGTCATAGCATTAATCTCTAATCAAGAGCCATATTAATATATTGATCTGAAATAGCGCTACCGGAGCAAAACGGTATTACACAGGGGTTTACGGGCACCTGCAGTCTCATAGACAACGCAAAAACATAGGAAACATTACACAATCTCTGCAACTAGTCGGATAAGGCATGGGTTCTTTTGGGTGACTTTAATGAGGTGGTCAGCAATGATGAGTTGAGAAACATGAACAACGACCGGCATCTCAACTTAACTCCTTTTGAGATTTCATCGATCATTGCAATCTATGTGATTTGGGATTTAAAGGCTCGAGGTTGACATGGAGCAAACAAGGGTAAGGTTTTGAATGTAATAAAGCATACCTAGAACGAGTCTTAGCTACCACCAAGTGGATGAGCTTGTTTCTACATGCTAGGGTTATTCACATACCAATGGCCATCTCAGACCATGTGGTATCAGTTTTGTAGACTGAGAAATTCTTTAGATCAAGAGAGGAAATGTTCCTCTTTGAGCAATTTTGGAACAAGCGTGAGGACGTGAAACAAATTATAAAGAATGTTTGGGGGGGCTCAGGAGGAGAATACAGATCAAAGCTCTAAGCTATAAAGTGGAGAAATGTTCAAGTGAGCTTACTAGGTGTAATAAAGAGGTTGTGAAGAACATTACGGATAAGATCAAAGCTACCCAAGGGGAGCTTGAAGCACTAGCTAACGATACATTAACAAAGAGTCGGGACGAGAAAATAAATGAGGTGGAGTGAAGAATCATCTTGCTTCAAGGTGATGAAACTAATCTATGGGAACAGAGATCTCGTCTAAACTGGGTGAAACATGGTGTAAAAAACACTTCATTCTTTCATCAAGTGGCCACAAAGAGGAGAAGAAAAAAAATAATATCTTTGCATTGCATGAGCCGGGAGACTAAGAACAATAAATCAAGAAAAAATGGAAACCATGGCAGTGCAATATTTCTCGGACTTGTTCTCGACTTCGAGTGCCCAAGACTCGATTGGTTTGGATGATATGATCTCAAGTCACGTATCGGATGCAAAGTGCGAGGAGATGATTGCCCCTTTAGATCCTAGTGAAGTAGCAAGGGCCTTCAAATGCATGTATCCATCAAAAGCGCCAGGGTCGGATAGGTTCCCAGTGGGATTCTATCAAACACATTGGAGTATAGTGGGACTAGATATTATTGAGGCTTGTAATCGTTTTCTCTAAAAGGCATTACAACAAGAATATGAGGAGAAGATGATGAAAATCAATAAGACAACCATAGTTCTTATACCAAAAAAAGAAGGGGCGGCAGCCATCACTGATTTAGGCCAATAAGTCTGTATAATGTTACATATAAAATAATTGCGAAAGTCTTGGCGAATAGGTTGCAGAAGGCACTTGGGGAAGTAATATCTGAAAATCAAAGTGCTTTGATACCAGGGCGTCTAATTCATGATAACGCGATTATAGCACATGAGGCTATACACACTATTAGACGACGAAGAGGGGGATATCTTGAGGATGTCGTATTCAAATTAGACATGTTCAAAGCCTATGATAGGGTTGAGTGGTCATTCTTAATGACAGTCGTGTGAAGTATGAATTTTCATCCAGTATGGATTTCATGGTTTAGTAAATGCTTATCATCAGTGGTCTTTCAAGTGGGGTTGAATAGCTCACTATCAAAGTAATTTCAACCATCCCGAGAGCTTCAACAAACGGATCTATTGTCCCCTTACTTGTTTTTGTTATGCTCAAAGGAGTTTTTTGGTATTATTAAACGAGCGCATATAGAAGATGAACTAAGAGGATTGAAAATAGATGGGGGTATTCTACAACTATCTCACCTATTTTTTGTGGATAATTCCTTCCTTTTCTCCAGGGTGAATTAATCAACAGGACATACAAACACTACTTACAATCTTGGATCGATATAAGAAATGATCCAGACAGAGAATCAACCTGTAGAAGAAATCACTGCTATTTAATTCGAACACATGCAACCAGTCTAAGGACATGGTGTGTCGATTGCTCAAGTGCACCGATGCCCTTATGGACTTTTACCTTAGACTCCTGGTACACTTTAAGAGATCCAAGTGGCACGTCTTCTTAAGGAGAGAATTCAGCAGGCTACTCATGGCTAGAAAGGGAAACTTCTCTCGGCATGAGGGAAGGAAGTTCTAATTAAAGCAGCAGGCTCAAGCTATATAGTCGTATACGATGAGCATTTTTGAATTTCCAATGATGTTTTGTAGGGATATTAACTTAGTTTGCAATAGATTTTGGTGGGGGAGAAAGATAAAAAATAGAAAAGCTCGTGGGAATCATGATCGACATTATGTACCTTAAAATTAAAGCAGAAGGTGGTATGGGATATCAGGATTTCATTGCTTCCAACTGTGCTTTGCTCACAAAGCAAGCTTGAGGTAATCTTGTGAACTTGAGATCCTTGTGCAGCCGAGTTCTATTAGCTAAATATTATTCTTGGAGCTCTTTTCTCCAATGTGAAGCCCGACCATAGGACTCCTTTGTGTGGCGAAGCATCTTAGTTGGCAAAGAATGGCTTCGACGAGGATTGAAATGGAAAGTTGGAGATAGTGAATCAATTGGGTTGTTAATGGATTCATGGACCCGAACGCCTTTAGAGTTGAGCTTGTCGTCGCCACAAGGTACATGGCAAGAGTTGAGGGTAGCAGATTGCATAGAAAATGAGACAAAAAGATAGAATGAAGAGAAGTTGGTCATGCTAGCAGGGGTGGGTGGCAAATAATCCAATCGATCTCAATAAATCTAGAAAATAAGGACCAACCATTTTTGGCTCATGAAATTAGCAGCCTCTTTACAGTCTAATCATCATACCATCTCTGTCATAGGTTGCGACAGGAAGGTGACATTCGGAGATTAGCGGCTTCGAGAAGGGTGACAGTGTATAAAGCAATTTGGATATCAAAGTTGCCTTCACAAATAAAAATCTGGAGTTAGCGCCTAATCCGAGATCGACTACCTATAAGAAGAAACTTGAAGAGATGGGGGTGTTCGCCGATGATATGTGCGGATTGTGCAATGTGGAGACTAAGATAGAAAATCACCTTTTCTATTTTTGCTCCCAAATAGCACTATCATTTAGTTCAAGAAGCCCACATCCTACGAAGGTGGTGGAGTTGTTTCATGCATTCTCACAAAAGTAACACATAGATAGCCTCGAGAAAGTTATGCTCACATGCTGGCGATTATAGTGGCTCCAAAATCGATTCTACCTAAATGGTGAGATATGGAGGGTCACATATGTACAAGAATGGGTGAATAACTACTATTTTGAACAAGAAGGAAATTTGGTATGAATAGAGTCAGTTGAGTGGCATGCCCCCCCCCCCACCCCCCCGAACGGTAGAGACCTCCAGATAGGGGATCGGTTAAAGTAAATGTCGATGTAGGAGTTAATGTTGAAAAAGGGAGCGTTGGGTTTGGTGTGGTGGCTAGAGACGATAGAGGGGAATTCTTGGGTGCTAATCCAGGTTTCTGGTTCCAGCAAGAAGATATATTGGCACTGAAATTTAGATCGTTGTGTATAGACCGAGTTTGTGCATATTCTTTTATAAGGAGGATGTCGATGAGGTCGTGAAGGTTATGGAAAGGTTTGAGCAAATCACCATTACTTGTGTTCATAGAACGGCCAACCGAGTGGCGCATAGACTAGCTGCGTTTTCCTCTTGTAATAATCTTAGTATAGAAGTATGGAGGGGTGAGGCCCCAGAGTGTAATTACACGTGCCTTGTACCAAGATAAGCTGCAAGGGAGTAATATACATCCAGGAACTTGATTCCTGAGACAGTGAGTCATGATTATCAAAAAAATAATAGGTTTCAAATTGTGATTTAAATCATTTGAAATGTACACACACACACACACATGTGTGTGTGTGTATAAAGAACACAAAATATTCTTTTAAGAAATGAATTTAATCAACAAATCTAAATAAATTTTGGATTCTTACAAATAAAAATACATAAGATAAATGATGTTATCTTTATTTATTCATTTCTTGAATAAAGATATTAATTTCATTTATGTAGCAAAATACAGCATAATGAAAATATCTAAATATGTGAATTATCAAAAATTAAAAAAAAAGAAAAGAAAAGAAAATATCTAAATATGTGCATAGATATGCTTACTTTGATGGTCTCAATATTTTTAATATATATATATAGAGAGAGGGAGAGGGAGAGGGAGAGGGAGAGGGAGGGGGGGGGGGGGGGGGGGGAGAGATTAAGAGGGTGGTTTTGGATAAACTTATTTCAAAGATCTTATAAACTCTTATATTTTATAGAATGTTTTACGAGTTTATATAATTTTAGATCTTATTTTATAATAACCTATTAAAGTATTTAGATAAATTAAATGTATATAACTTATAAGATGATAATAATGACAATTTTATAATTAATTTGATTAAAAACAAAAAGAACTTGTTAAAATCTTAAAAATAACCTCACAACTCCTTATTTTTTTAAAAGGAGTTTATAAATTCCTAAAAATATTATTTTAAGAGCTTATAGTTTATTTAAAAAATATTTGTCCCTCACGCGATAAGTTTTCAAACATCTTACAGTTCACCAAACACCCTCTTAATATATGTGGTTTGGGGGCTCGTTTCCTATGCTTGATTTGGTGTGGCATACGCTGGATCATGCCCAATATATTGTGTGGTTGAAGAGAAAAGCCCAATAAGGGCCCATTAAACGATTACGAGATCCAAGTCAAGCCTGACGTGTAAGCTAAAGAAGAAGAACGGCCCAGTCAAGGGTGATATTTAATTATTATTGCCAAGTAAACTTATTTATTTTTAGAAAAACATTGGTTAATTATTATGGCCCCAAATCTAGCACAAGACAATCTATTGGGCCTGGAAGTAATTCCTGACGGGCCTTACTTTATGTAACGGCCCAGTTCTCCAGACTGATTTTACTATTTTGCCCTCAATATTATTGTTTTCTAAAGACCAACAAGAGGATGAATACGACTTTTCAGATTCGACATGGACATAAAAAGCCCAACATAAAAATCTTGGCACTAATAATTAAATAAAAACAAAAATAGAAAATGAAAAGATGCTATGTCTCTATCAATTATGTGTTACTTGGTGCGAGAGGAAAAGGTGCCTAAAAAAAAAAACACAAAAAGGAGCCCATCTTTTTTATTCATTTTAAATAATTAATAATAATGATGATAAATAAATAATAATACAAAATAAATTCAAAATGATAAACAAATAAAATTATTAAGTTAGTAATATATAATTTACTATGTCTCGTTCTTTGGGTTTTGCATTGTTTTTTGGTAAAATTGTAAATACGGATTGGAGTTTGCAATTATTGAGTTGATATATTATTCCTTCTATACGTACTCTTTAATTGAAAAATCAATGATTTGTAGTGGTCAATGAATATAATATATATGTGTGTGTATATATATTCTGTATGTATATACGTGACAAAAGGCAGACATGAAATTAATGAGAATATATTATTGGCCTTCACATGTGGACCCAATGGAAAATATATGCTCCACTGAAAAAAGGGGGAAAAAAAAAGAAAAGCAAATTTTGTGAAAGGGTAAAATGGTCTAAATAAATGAAATGGACATTTCTAATTATTTAGTACAATTTTGTTATTATAGAATTAGAAATGACAATGGGTTTAGCTTGCACCCTATGATGCACGGATACAGACACGGACACGGGGATATGGACACGACACGATACGGACACGGCACAAAAAATCTCAAAATTTTAGAACACGACGCGGTTCTAACACGGTTATTGAAAAATATTTTATATTATATTATTTATTTATAATTTATTAAATTAAAATATGTGATAGATAAATAGTAATATTTATCATTAAAACAAACACCTTTTAATTGGGTTGTAAGATTTAAAGATTAAAAAAATTATTTGTTATTTTCAATGTTTTCACTAAAGTTTTTAAAATTTTAGAAAAGACTCCATTTAAATTTTGTAATATACCAACCATGTCGGACATGTCCTCCTTGTCCGACACCGAATCGGATTTTTTTTCTTTTTTTTCTTTTTTAATTTTCGGACACGTTTTTGCCTTTTTCGGACATGTGTTGGGGCCATGTCGGAGCCGTGTCCGTGTCCGACACTGCACGTGGTAATTTTTGGTTGTGCTCGTGCATCGCAGCTTGTACCCCATCTAGTCTAGTCCCAAACCTGCATTATTTGGGCAGATTTTAAAATTTAGAGTTGGTTCTTTTTTTTTTCTTTTTTCTTTTTAAGAATTAATGTACATAATTGGGTTTGCATTAGTAAATTATCTTTTGTATATAAAAATTTCTAATAATTCTTGCTTAGTAATAACTTTTAAATCACAAAAACGTTCTACAACCAATTTTGCATTTTGACGGAAAAATTATGTGTTTATCAAGATATTGAGATTCTAGACTTTGAATTGTGGTGACACTCCATTGCCATCCTTATGTAAAATTCATGTGTATCTATTGTTTTGAAGAATAATATAATCTCATAAAATAGATTTCGAATTTCTCACTATATTAAAAGTGCCTTTTGATTTATACGCTAATCGTTTCTAAAATTATGTTCACACAATTCAATATATTATAAATTTCATAATGTTGTAAAATATCTATCATGTGACTTATTTTGTTATGTATATATATACATATATATAACTTATAATCAATAAATAAATGAGTCTAACAAATAGTACATCTTTACTAGACATTCTTCTATTGGGTTGATTGTGATGAATTTAATAATTACTCATTTATAAAAAAAAAAGTCAATAGTAATTGCAATGGAAGGTGAAGTGAAGTCAAATTATTCATGACTTCAATGTAAATTATCGTAATTTGGAATCAGATTCAGTCAATCGAGTTATATTGCGTCCAATATAACATAATTCAGTGACTACTATATTTATAATGACTAATAAAATTTAATATAATTCTTTTTATACAATCAACTAGAAACATTCTATAAACATCAATCGAAACACCACATATATATACACGCACACGCACATGCACACACACACATGCCCAAAGAAACAAGGAAAGATGATAAGATTGTTTAAACACAATACCTCAATGATGCTAATTTAAACCCAAACCATCGGGTTACAATCCAAATAGCAAACATAAAGCATATATTGTGTATAAGTCATATCTATTCTAAAAATATGATTCTATCAACTGAATTCAAATTATTCACGATTTCAATGTAAATTGCGATAATCTAGAGTCCAATTCAACTAATTGAATTATACTGCATTTGATATAACGTAATTCAGTGTCTTATATATTTATGATGCACTAAAAATTGTAATATTAAACGTATGATGTATGTCCAAACATATGATTCTATCAACCAAAGTCGATTATTTCTATTTACTTTTAATTGAAATTACATTGAACACGTGTATTGGTATGATTATTTTTAACTTCATTATCGCGCAGCCACCAATTAAATTATAGTGGAATTACCGAAGTCCTATAATGAAAATAAGGTCTTAAATTACAAGGTTTAGGGTTCAAATTTTAAATATAATTTAAAAAATGGAAATAATTAACAATTTTTAATAATATAATAATCTTTTAGTAATTATTGGAGATTTATTCCATAGCTAGTGTAGTTGTAGGTGGTTGGTGTACGTAATGCATAAATCAATAAGTGTTTTGAAAAAGAAAAAAACAAAATATCTCTCTATATATATGTATATGTGTATACATAATATATGTTTATATATTTGTGTGTGTGTGTGTGTGTGTGTGAGCAATGGAGTAAAAGTTAAGATTGGGAAAGGCCAAAAGCAAAAATATATATTAAAATAAAATGTGTGATGAGAAAATAGGAACTTCGGTAAACAAAAAACACAAGAAAACAAAAGAGCTGAGGAGTGAGGACCATACACAGAAAGACAGAGGCAACCACCAACATGGTTTCTCTCTCTACCTCTCTCCGCTCATAATTATTTAGGTATGTTTTTCTCTCTCTCTCTAGTATATATTTATTTTTTTTATTTTGTATTTTCTCAAAAACAAGTGTTTCTGCAATTTTATTTTTTGATTCGAAGTTCTATTGTTTCTTAAATTCTTCCATTTCATTTCCGGGAGTTGCGTTGGGTGATTTTTTGGGTATTTTTTTTTTGGTTTCTGGCCCTTTTCCTTTATCATTTTTGGTTTTATTTTTTGCTTTTTTTTTTTTTTAAATTTTGGATGTTTTTGATGTAATTTTGTGCTTTTTTTGATGAATATGAAATTGATGTTTATAGGGATTTGGCAGTGGATCGGTTTCTGCAAATTTTTGGAGGTTTGGAGGTTAAAGGGTTTTTGAGTTTTCTGATGATGATACGAAGATGGCGGAGATATTCCCATGATTCGAGAGTGCAAGGCTGAGGTTTTTACGTGACTCTTGGTATTTTCCGGTGGCTTTTTGCTCTTCTGAGAAATCATCCGTTTTTGTGCATTTTGGTTCCCCAAATCGCGTTTCATTTTACGTATGGAGAAAGGGGTTTGATCTCAATTAATACTGTTCATCCGCTTTGCTTGTGTCTGGTGAGTTTTTGCCCCTTATAAATTTTGAATTTGGTTGAGGGGTCATCAGGAAGGAAATTAAGGACTTGGGATTTGAGACAATCTTTCCAGTCTAGAAGTTATCAGGGTTTTCTTGGAGATTAATGGAATAAACAGGTTCTCTTGGGCTGAGGGTTTTTTCTCTGATAGTACAGGAATGGGTGACAGTTGGAAAAATTGAGTTTTGTTTAAGTTCTTTTAGTTTCTTTTTGTTTGTTAACTTCTCCAGTTGTGTTAGGTTTTTGGGACCAAGAATGGAAACGAAGAAAGTTATTGTATTAGGCAGGGAAAGTGAGACTCGTGAAATTGAAAGCGAGAGATTAGATATTGGGAAACAGATTAATATGGAAGAAGGGCCTCAACGTTCTGAAATTGATGTGATGGAAATGGAAACTGCTGAGGCTGAAATATCAAGTGTGAGCGATGAGAGCAAACATAGAACTGAGATTGTAGTTTTTAATTCGGAGAGGGGTGAGGGAGGAAGCCATGGAAATGTGGTTTTCTCAAGAGAAGCCCCGCTTGTTATTAAGGAAGACATGAGCATAAGTTCTTGTTGCTGTGGTGCTGAGAAACTTAAGTCTCGTTTAGCTGCTTCTGATTCTGAGCCTGGTAAAAATGGGAGGAAACTCAGTCGGCAAGATAGAATTGAATTGGGCCGGTTGTTTCAAGGTGCTGTGAGCTCCCACGAATGGGAGCTTGCTGAGAGTCTCATCTTGTTGGCTGATCCTCAGACTCTGAATGATGCACTGTGCATATCTTTGGACTCAATCTGGTTCTTGAGCACACAACAGGAATTATATGGGATTACGGGATTGATCAAGAAGATTATTGCTAATGGTGCATTTGACTTTACTCGAGCTGCACTTAGGACTTCATTTCTTGCTTCATGTGTTTCGGCTTGTCAGAGTCGAACAATGAGTCTTGCTGACACTGTTACTGTGATGGCACAAAGGTATAAGACTTCCTTTTTTTTTCAATACATACATACATGAATATATATTTATCTGCAAATATCAATTTTTTGTTGCTGGAGTCTAGCTCCACCCTCAACCCCCAACCCCACCGATCACCCACCCCTTTTCTTTTTGAGAGGCATGTGGAATACTATTATTCTTTGTATGTAGCTGGATAAATTCTTTTTATTTTTCATTGAATATGCTCTTAGATGAAATTATTGTGTGTTCCCTTGAATGGATTTGCTTGGGTTCCCTCAATGTTCTCTGTCCTGCTGGAATAGGTTTGAAATAGAGACTTTAAGTGTTTTAATGTTGGAATAGGACAATTCTGATCTTAATGAGCTGAAGTCACTTAAAAAGAGACTTCACTTTGTGCATGTTGTACATTGTGCTCAAAGTTCATGGATCTTCATTACAACCATTGCCAATTGAGTAATGTGCTTAGTGCTTATTCATGCTGTACATGTCTTTGCCTTTGTATACTTGGTTGTTTAAGTAGTTGAGGTTTACAATTATTTTGTGGTAACTGGAGAATAATATTACACATTGGTTAGCAATGTGTCTTTGAATTGATAGTTTACACTTGGGCATGGAAAAGCAATTATTGTCACGTTGGTTAGCAATGTTCAAGGAGGTCAACCTCTTTCAAATATACAACATGGATTCTGGCAATGCAATAATGCAATGTAGTTGGACAAGCATATGATCTGTTATGCACTTAACCTGATACAAGAGGAAATCTTCTCAACTGCAATGAAAATTTAAGAATGATGTTTCCGCAACCTTCTTGAATAGAGGTTATCAATTTACATATCATAGTAATTATGGCTTGATATACCCTTGTATTTATTCTTAATCTCATGTCACACGAATTAAAATTTCCCATAATATGTTACTTTTTAAATACTTACAGAAATCTGACCTGAATTTTTGAGGGAAGAAATAGATATTAAGGGTCCAAGTGTGCGCTTTACTAGTAAAGAGAAGAACAAGCGGGAGAGGACTTGCCATATTAATATCATGGTTGCAGGAGTGCAAGTGATGGAGAGGCATAATATTACTTCCTTTAGGAGAAAGGAAGATGGGAGCGGCAGTGGACTAAAATTGACATAATTCTGAAACAACAAAATTCGACATGGTAGTTCTGAAGAACTAATAGAGCTTTGGGTGTCTGTTTGCTGATGGAGGGAAAATGCGATTCTGCCTTATGAAGCTTGCCTTGAATGTTCTATTTTGTTTGCTTATATTGCTCACAATTTTAACACATATTCTGAGGATTCTGACCCCCCCAAATCTCAGCAGATTACACGAAAGGCTTCAGGAATGCAATGGAGACGAAGTCTTGAAGGCAGAAGCTGGTGCCAAGGTTCAGAAATTTACTGAGTGGGCTCTTAAATGCATAAGTTTCCATTCCCGCTGCCAGGGAAATAGGGACAGAGTGGGACATAACTCTCCCGTTGAGATCCAACTACAATTATCTGCTTTCAAGACCTTCCTAGATCTTGCAGGCAACCATCTTACAGGGAAGGATTTTACTGAAGCATTTGATGCAGCTTGCTTCCCACTCACACTCTTCTCTAGTTCGTTTGATCCAGGTTGGGCATCAGGTATATCAGCTACTGCAATTCAA
The DNA here is from genome assembly GCA_026212405.1 of Petrea volubilis. Taxonomy (NCBI): domain Eukaryota; kingdom Viridiplantae; phylum Streptophyta; class Magnoliopsida; order Lamiales; family Verbenaceae; genus Petrea; species Petrea volubilis. Next base: position 20,237,330 of record CM047884.1, read on the forward strand.
GGATTGTTGGGGATGTTGGTTGAGGGGGGTGCAGACAATGTTAACCAATGTTTTCTGGAGGCATCACGTTTTGGGAGCACCGAACTTGTTCGCATTTTGTTACAGGTAATCCCATTTTGCAACACTACTGAGTAAGCAATGTTTAATGAACTCTTTTGAATAGTTTTACCATATTTTTGTTTGTCCATGCCTTGGGAGATTACAACACTGTGGCTTTGCACCTAATTTCTTTTTCTGAATCTGTCTAGCTACTATAGATTTTATATTTGATTATCATATTAAAGTTATAACTCATTAACAGATGACTCTTGTGCCACTTTTTGGTAGCTTGTAATTAGTCATCTTTCTTATCTTTTATTCATTCACTTTCATATAAACTTTGTAGCTACTCTTAAGCGTTTCCATGATAATAGTAAGTTGCTGCTCCGACACATGCCCATACTACCTTCTTCTGCTTTTTATGCACCAACAATTTATAATGCAATGTTTTTTTGCCTTGTGTAGATCATCAATTCTGTAAGGATGTCAATCTTATTAAACGTCTGATTGCTTGATAATGTCTTAGTCTTATGTTGGCCTGAGTTGCAGTCTCTTGGAGCTTCTTGATACTTTTGCATTAAAATGCTAAAACATGAAATTGTTAACATTCAACTTTTCTGAAGGAAAAGCAGTGACATAGTTTTCACATGGTTGATCAAGTCTCAGGTGATTTCATCCTTCCCATAAATATTGTACTTATAGGTGTCTTCTTGGGATCGGGAATCTGGAAACTAGAGAACATTCAGCTGTGTTGATTTTCATGCCAAAGTTTAAGTTTATACAACTTTTTAGGCATTTGCAATTGGCAATGATCCTTCTTATTATCTGCAAATGGGTTCTGTTTTCATGTCAGCATTGTGTTGTTTAAATTCATGTACTTCGTGAAGCTGGTTTTGATACTTCCTGTATGAATGCATATTTTATTTTCTACTTTAGCTTAGATGAATTGATCTTGCACATGGGCTTAACTGTTTTTCGTTTTAGATTGCTCAAAGGAACAGCTTGGATGTGGACGTCGACCTAGCCTTGGGCTTTGCTTCCCACTATGGTAAAATCGGCACAATGGAGTGTCTAGTGGAGGAGGGTAATGCTATGGCTTTCTTGGGTCCCCTTATGAGAGCTGCTGAGAGGGGTTGTATGCCAGTCGTTCAGTGGTTCGTCCAAAGGGGTTGTCGGGACATGGAGCTCTGTCTTGCCCTCACAGCCGCCACGTCTAGTAGTCAAGTAGAAGTTGCAGCATATCTCCTCCCTCATGTTCCTCAGCACGTTCTTGCTGCCCTCAGCATTGAAATTCTCAAAGCTGCTGGCGAACGAAGCGGTGGGTCCCTCGACGGGGTAGCATTCCTCCTCCACTCCGACTTTTTAGGGGATCCCGCTGCCACTTATGCGGTTGCTGACAGCATCGCCAGGTCAGATGATGAGGCGGTTGCTCCCGAGCTGAGGGCTTTTCTCCAGGAGCATTGGTCCGAGGGGTCTTTCCGGGCTGGGCTGAGACAGGGAGAAATGCATTTTGAAAACGTGGTGAAAATTTTGAAATGGGGTGAGTCTCCAATTTGTTTGAGCGACCTGCCCGCCCCGTTGAGGGTGGCTGTTGCTTACCTGCCTCTGTATAGAGAGTGTGTGAAGGCAGGGGGGCGGTTGCTGTCACAAAGGCATAGGGGGCAGTTGGTGGAAGCGGCCAGGAGGCTTGGAGGTGTGGTGCTAGATGGGTCGGGCCAGAGGACAGAGTTACTGGCTGTGTTGGAACATCATCTGCCTTCATTTTTCATCAGTGGGGGTGCAGGTGTGGCTTAGTGAGATAGAAAAATCAAGCGACTTCTTTTTCTTTTTGTCCTTTTTGGTCTCTCTTTCTGCCGTTGATCTTGCTGCTGTCATGTTAATTATAGAAAAATAATGAAAATATTAGACATGTTGAAGATGTTAGGTAGTAGCCAGCCCTCTATTGGCTTAGGTTTCTGTTGCCCCTATGCTAAATGCTGATACAAGAACACAGCTTGGATATGTGGTTGTAAAACTTATGTAAGAGAAAAATTTGGCAATGTGGCGGGCATGTTTGTTCTAACTGATCTGAGCTGTTATGGGTTTTTGTGCAAGAGGGTTCTTTAATAGTTAGTATTAATAATGAGCCAGCTGATGTTATATTTTGATGCCAATTCTAGATGATGTGTTTCTCTAGCTCATTGTATTTTGATGTTGGATCAGTAATTGTTTGGTTTTGTTTTGTTTTCGTTTGGCAAAATTAATGGGTTGGTGTTAGCCGTTGTGGCAATCATTCGTTGTGTATAGATGGAAATGGTATGGGTAGTCCTGGGGAATCTGTTTTAGGCATTCAGCCCAACTCATTATTCATCAAGTTCACATAGATTTTAGCTATAAGATGTTTTTGTGGTGTTTTAAGGTCAGTTTTAGGGTTGAAAAATAAATCAAACCGTTCGATACTTGACTTCAGATCGATCATAAAAAGTTCGTTTGAGGTCGGTTTGTTAAACATAACAACTTGAGCACATTTTTTTTCATTGGATAAAATTTGAAACTCAGTACGGAAATGGATTCGATTGCTTAAAATATAGAATTATATGCGTAAAACATTAAATTACTCGAACTCAATTCGAGTTAGATTTGATTAAAGCGCATTTGAGCTCGGCTTATCTAAGAATCAAATAAGCTCCCCCCAATCTATTATGAAACAACTTATATGCTGTTTAATTTTAAACAAAATAATCATATTAGTATCTTTATTCATACTTCAATATAACATATTTACATTCTCAAAAGGGATTTATTAACATGGAACTTATGATGCCGTATCATTTTTTTTTTAATCTTTATTATACCCTAAAACATCGCATAAGTTTTGATCTTATTTATCAAATATTGTGACAGCTTATGTTTAGAATGAGATTTAAAAAGTCGTAAGCACTAAGCACCAAAAGAATCTTATAAGATCCAGAAACTTATCAGCTCTTAAAAGTTGAAAATTAGTAGTGAAACACCCTCTTTAACGGCCCTTTTCAATAGGCTCAATTTGATATGAATTAATTCTTCAAATCTCAATCTGTGGCATCAAAACAAAACCATTTCTATCAGATGAACAGATAACTTACCAATGCCTACTCCAAATCAGAAGAAAAAGAATAAAAAAAAAACAAAAAAATTGTAAAGCAAGTTAACTCGAGCTCGATTGAAAGGTACTTAAAATAAGGATGATATCTATGCTCATATTTTCCAACAAATAATAAAAGAACTATGTCACATTTTTGTTTTTGTTTTTCTTTCAACAATTTACATGTATGTATACGTGGCATCGCGTACATTAGACGGCATGAAGGCCAATACCATAAGGAGAGCCAAAATACATATGGGAAGCAGTAGCAGCAGCAACGGTGGAGGTGGCAGTGGTGGTAGCACGAGAGGCAGTATCAGCAACGACACCGTAAGGCAAACGAGCAAGACCAACGACTCCAATGTGAAATACCGAAACCGCACTTGTGGAAAGGACTTGCAATACTCCAATTTCCTTTTTCCTTCGCCAAATTGGAGGTTACTAGTGGTCTTTCTTTGTGGAGATGGATTGCTCTTTGCTGCTCTTCTCACATCCATACTATAATGTAGTGCTCCCTTGAGCTACTAACACTGATGATATTCTTGAGTTTCAGACAATGCTGGTTCCGATATATCTAAAACCATAAGATCACATCGGCCCCGGAGATCCAACTGCCATTCAAAACAGGGGAAATCGCAAAACATAAGATTCAATCTGGCTCATTTTCACCAAAGCCCCCTATTACTATTACCCCCTGATGTTCGATTTTGTATTACAAATCCGATCTATAGTCAGAGGTTATCTATAACAGGGTACCAAACGTAAAGGAGGCATTTGTAATTGTAATTTTTCATACCATCGGATATTTTGTGTAATAGGGTACCAAACATAAAGAATTACAAATTTTATTTTGTGAAGCTAGGCAAAGAGGGAACACCATGAACTTTTATTTCTTAGTTTGTGGAATTGGAACATTATTGTAAAAACTGATCATAACAGGACAAGATTTTTACAAATTCTTATAGGCATGAATGGACCAAACAGAACCATATGATCTAATCAACATATAGATGGATCACACTAAACATAAGAGATTAGAAAGGAATGATAAACATGCTAGGGGTAATATTAAGTCAACTAATTAAAACCACTTAATTATGAACACTATAAATATATATATATATATATATATATATGTATATAATTACACTTGAGATGAAACTATATACGCCAATATTGACCAAGATTCATCACATAGTCCAATTGAACAACATTTCACCTCATCTAATATGCAAAATTTAGCATTTAGAAGCATAAAAAGGTCACAAACCTTTTAAAAAAAAGAAGCCCATATGAAAAATAAGACTGAAATTAAATTGTATGATTCATATATATGTATACCTATAATGTTGATGATGAATGTTGGAATTGAACTTCCAAGAACCAAAGCTACTTCCTTTGAACAATTTTTGCATTTCACACCCTTTCCTCAATAAACCCCCTTTTCCTTTTTGTATCCTTTTTCTTCTCAATAATTCTTTTTTTTCCTTCTTTGAAACCCAAATATTGTATAAACCAACAAATATAACAAGCAAGATAAAAAAAAATTACAAACTTGGGGGGTCTTTTTAAATCTTTGAAACAGAGAGAACCCAAAACAAAATTTGGTTGAAAAAGAAAGGAAATGTGATGGCAATGGGAATGTGTAATGTGCTGGTGCTATATAACTTTTGGGGTGGGGGGTCAAGGAAGGTTGCCTTTTTAGGTTAATGAGACTGGACAAATTTGCAATGGATTTTGGTGTACCTATGCATATAGATACATGTATGCATATGTCAATGAATAAATACTTCCCATAGATTTCACAATAAACACCGTTATGTGTGTGTGTGTGAGAGAGAGAGAGAGAGAGAGAGAGAGAGAGGGTGGATTCAGTGAATGGGCAGAGAACAAGTGGGGGCTGCAGACAAAGAAATATGTGATGGTTGGGATGAATGAGATTAATGAATTTTTGAAAAGGATGTCTTGGTTCTTCACCCCTGGACATAATAAACCCCTGTTTTATGATTTTATCTCACGACTTTTCGGCTATGTTTGGCATGACAAAATGCTTAGCAAGCTTGACAACTAATCCTCTTCTCACCAAAAATAGGAAAATTATATATCACGCGCTTATCGAAAATAGAATTTCATAGAAAGTTTTTAATTTTTATTTTGTGATATTTTGATGAAAAAAAGAAAGTATTTTTGAAAAATATGTGTGGGGAGTGAAAATATATTTTGTTTATCTATTTTTCGATAAAGAAACTTTATTTATATGTTGTTTCATATGACTATATGAGTTTTAATTCGCAAGTGAATATATTGAGGAGTTCTTGATTTAATATTAAGGGGAGACCTTGTGACCATAAGACCACAATCTAGAAACATTTCAATACAAATATTAGTTAGTATATTAAATAGTAGTTTATAGTATACTTAATAATAGCTTTTTTGCATTTGCCAGTCCACTGTCAATTAGTTTTTCCTTTTTTCTTTTTGATAATCAATAGTGATTTATGCATATATGCTTTTAATATAAAAGCATTAATGTAATTGATTAATATATAACATATTGCTTCTTTAGAAATAATGTTTGTTGGTATGCTATTAAAATTTTGTATTATTGTATTTCATTTTTACAATTAGGAGTGTAAGATGAACTGGACCGGTTTAAGAACTCAATGAGCTGATTCAAGTTAGGCTCGACTCAAGCTCGATTTTTTTTGAGCTCGGGCTTGAGCTCATAGAGCTTGAACTTTTCCACGAGTCGAGTTTGAACCTAAAAATAAATGTTCAAGAGCTCACGAGTCGTCTCATGAGCTTTAATTTTAATTTTTTTTTATTTTAGAATACATTAGAAATAATATAAATTATACTAGTATAATTATCAAAACTATATATAGTATAGGCATAGATGTTCAAAATATTTGTTATAATAATTCGAATTTTTGATCTATGCGAATCAACTACTAAAATGCATCTTTTTCAAGATTTATGGAAAGTTTTATTAGAATTGAGCTCGATTTTAAGTTCAAGCTCAAAGGGGCTCGACTGTAAATGAACTGAGCTTGAGCACAGAATTTTGGTGATGAGCTTGAGCTTGAACCAAAATTTATAAGCTCGACAAGCTTGAGCTTGAGTTTGAGCATGAGCCTAAAATTTTTACTTATTTACGTACAATTGTATAATAATTAAATATACATATTTATACTAAAATAATCATTTAGAAGATATAAACAAATATAGTGTGATCGATACCATGATTCAAAAATAATTAGAATTGCATTATAATATTTAAAAGTACAATATATATATATATATACTATATATAAAGAAATGCTTGACTTTATTTTAGTAATTGAAAAATATTTTGCATAAACGAAATCAAAACAAAAGGCCAATTGAAAGAAGGGAAAAGAAAAGTCTATTATATTCTTCTAATTTTACCTAATTTGTTTTAACTAGCGTTGAGGCGGCAATTATTTATTCAAAGCTTTATTATCTTAATTAAGTAAATAAATGAAATATTTTATAAGTATTTAGAAAATTAAGATAAAATTTACTCATCATAATTTCAATATGATTCCTTGAGAATTAGTTACATTAGAATTACTCAAAATACTCAAATTGGAATGATAAAACTGAGCAAGTAAAACTATTTATGAAAAAAAAAATTATATTTGCTAAGTCTTAATAATTGATAACTTAAAGTGGGATAATATGATGGGACTACTTTCTAATCTAGATTGAAAATAGAAGCCACTTAAAATTTGACTAGTGTACTTAAGATAAGAATATATGGATTAATTGAGACCCATGCACGAAAACAGAAACACTAAAAATAAGCAACAATGCAAGTAATATTTGAATTCATTTTCGCAAACATATAGTGACAACTTTTTTTATTATTATATTATCATTATAGATATATTAATAATTGCAAATAATGATACAATTTACATTAATAAATTTTGTTGTTTTTTAACCATTTTGTGACGAAATAAAATTGTTCATTAATTAAATACATGTAATTAATGACAACCTGAAAGATATTATCACTTTACACGTACTGATCATATTTATATTTTGTCGCTAATATTATTTTTTCTTGTGACCATACTCATAAGACTCGAGCTCATCCACGTCCTCGGTTGATGGATTTTCATCTTATTTATCTACAAAAAGGTCTGGTTAGACGTAAACCCAATGTTTAGAAATTACTATTTATTTTATATTTTAAAAAAGTGACTTAAATATATTTTCTCAAATTGAAATACAAGTAAATTACGGAAAAAAAAAGAAAAAGAATACTTAAATCAATCCCATCAACTTAATTGATAAAATTTTGTAAGGGACCCGTCTAAGAATTTTTTTTTCTTATAATCTTCCAAATTATTTTGTCTCTATGCGTAGAAAAAATACAATTTATCAAAAAAGATGCACGAAAAGTAAAAATAAATTATGCACGAAGCATTTATTCTTGAAATGTCATAGTCAAAACACAAATACTATTATTTTCCACACATAAAGTTATTCATCAAACCATTGGCTTTCAATTTCTCCACCACTCCAATACCACTTCTGGAAATTAGAACCTATTTATGCATGTATGTGCGTGTGCGCGTATATATATATATATACACGTCACATGTCACGTATAGTTTTTTATTTGATATATGATGAACTCACTAGCGAACTTTTTCTACTTTTTCTATTTTTAGAAAAAAAATGGATGTTCCCCCAATTCTGTTTTGAATTACCTATTTCATTTAGAAAAATTCTTGTTCAAATCCGACTTGATCGCACCAACAATTAATTATCTTGACAATTTTCTTTATCCCACCAACAATTTGAGTCCCATATAAAACTTGTTTCTTGGCTTCTTGCAATCGCTACCTATAATAATAATAATAATAATAATAATAATAATAATAATAAAGAATAAAGAATAAATATTAATAATAAAAAATAATAATAAATAAAAGGACTAATTTGCGAAAAAGAGAATGACCGACCCAGCAAAAACAATAATTAATAAATTGCCTAAAATATTTACTTCTAATGAAGGGTCTAAAAATTTCTTTTGTAAAAGTAATACACACATATATATGGTTTGCCTCAATTGTACAAAAATTCGATACCGTGACAATAATGTTGAATCCTTATTGTACAAAAATACACAACCTAAATATTATTTTTATATTAAAAAAGATTCTAAGAGCTATTAAGAAGGTCATCTTTTTTTTTTTCCAAGGAATAAATCACTTTTATGATACTAATTTCTTAGCGAAGTGATCTACGTTTGACAAAATTAATATATGAATGATGGGCATGCATGTGCTGTGATGGTGGACCTTGGCAAAGAAGAGCAAGTCATGTGCCTTAACCCTCACTTGATTCAATGCATTCCCAATGCAAGTTGTGAAATTTCTAATTCCTCGTACTTACAACCCACATCATCCATCACCCATCACCCACTTTTCTGTCTTTTTAATTTAATGGACATATATTTTATTTTTAAAAGCATCAAAAATATAATCAAAAATTCAAATTCTGACAATATATATGCAGGTTATATATGTATAGGGATGGTATTGAGTCTATATTAGACCTGGACCTGACTGTGAACCTGTCCCGTTAGGGGCGGGTTTTTAAATTTTTAATTGAGTTTGGGGTAAATCTCGAATTTTCATTTTAAAACCTAAACCTGCACCGTTCTGACTTCATATATATATATTATTTAGTATTATATATAAAGTTATATGATATATATTCATACTACATATACAAAAGAATATATTATATAAATAGTTATATAAAAAAGTATGATATTCTTATATATAAAAATGATTGTAACACTAGTAATTAAGCTATGATTTCAGAATATGTATAAATAAATATGTGACAATGATATTTAATTTTTTAAAAATTAAAATTCATATAGATTTGTAAATAATTAGTACTTTGATAATATTGTTATTTTTTTATATTTAGAAAGTTATGATAATATAAATTTTCTTAAAAAAAATTATATTTTTAATTATTTTTAAAATATAAATCGAACAAACAAGTTCAATCCAAACCTGCCGGGTCGGGTCTTACAAGTTCCTAGCGGGGCAGGTCATGTGTTTGACCAAACCTTCCCTATTACCATCCCTATATATGTGCGTATTACTAAGAGAAAAAAAAAAAAACCCACACCACCCTCTTAACCTTACAATAATAGTATATGGTTGATAGTCATTGAGAATGTAGCTCAATAGTGAGTGTTTGAACCAATACCATCGAAGTTTTGAGCTTGAATCTTCTTGTCTTCTCCCCTTCTCCTTTGGATAAGTGTGTGCGTACATCTGTGATGTTCTAATTAACATTTATAGAATGTTTCGAATTGATTGAATTAAAAAAAATATATAGGGTTGATAAGGAAAATCCCCAAAATAAACCCTTCATCACAAAATTCTGTATGGTATGAAGATTTAGAAATGGTACCTCAATATTTGGTTACGTAATACAAATACTCTTTTATTATAAGTGGAATTTATAATGCAAATGCAAGCATATTAAGACATAAAATATTATATACACCGGATTCAAACTTCATAAATAGACTAAATAATTTAAAAGTATGTATATTTTTATTTATTCAAAAATTAAAATATAAAATATGAGATCGTTTAAACTGTTTGATTTATATATAAACTCAAAACATTCGGTTCATATAAATTTTTTTTTTCTCAAAGATATTATAAAACAATTTAAATTCGAAACAATTTAAATTCGAGACTAACAAAGTACATATACAATTGAGGATAAAAAGTAAAAGAGAGTCAAAGATTCATCACTTTCTACATTTGGGAATGTGAAGGAATCACTTTGGAGTGCTCATAAGCTAAAGTGGAATGCAACTTGGGCTCTTCTAACAATTAAACAAGTATAAATAATAAAAAACAAACATTGCTTAGGACAAAGCACAATTTTTTTTAAAAAAAAAAATTAAAACCATAAAGGCCTCGTAAAGTCAATAAGTCGGTCCCTTTGTTTGTAGATTTTGTTGCATTAGAATAATTATGCCCCTTCACCAACTGCAAGCAATAGCCATGCCTAGCGCCTCACTAGTTGGCCTTATTACCTACACAAGCCTCCATCTTTCTAGCTTCTAGATTATCCCATCAGCTTCAATTTAGACCTCATCTCATTTTGGGAAGATTATATGCTAGTCAGTTGAATACTATTTAATTGAATTTTTAATCGTTGAATCGAGTATTATGATGTGATATTTTTTTTAATATTTTTTAATATTATTATATTTAAATTCAATGATTAAAAATATTAATTGGATTATACCTATATGAATAGCATGAATAAAACTCTCATTTTGATGGATTTTTTTTTTCTTTCACAAAAAGCATATATTTTATAAAAAAGTAGAGATTAATAAACACAAAAATAATTTCTTTTTTAAAACTATCCAAAATAACTTGCAACGAAAATCACTTTTACAATACTGTATTCAGAAGGATATTTCTTGTTATCTTCTTTAAAATTTGGTTCGAAAGGTCTGAATTTGAACCTAAAATCCTTCCTTGAACCAAGGGAGTTGTGATTTTGTTTTGTTACAAAAGATAGTGATATAATTTGATAAATATTTTGATACTTAATGTTTCAAATACTTCTCAAGTTCTTATTTTTTTTATGGTTTCTTTTGTTTAATCAAATTATAATATTAATATTGACTTTCATTCTAAAATGTTCTCTGAACAACATTTTAGTTAAAATTTACTCGTTCTCTCTCTCCACACACTCACTTTCATTTTGCACTTTTTATATTTTCATACCTATTGAAAGTTGGATCGAAAATCTTTTTTTGACTTAATATTTCATATCTTATGAGATGGTACAAACAAGTTCAATAGGAGGAATTTCAATCTAAAATTGGCTTAGTAATGAAATTAAGTCGGTCACTAATTACTATCTCCATTTTATATTATAAATTTTTTTTATCATCTATTTTATTATTTTAAAATATCTATCATTTTATAAAAGTAAGATAATATTTAATTCTTTTTTTTTCTTTCAAATTTACTATCAAAATAAATAAAACTCATATTGCTTCCCAGTTATTGGGCAACTTATATTTTCAAAATATTTAATTACACTTTTGATCCTGTAAGTGAGATAACATTTTCAAATTTATTCCTGTAAGTTTGTGGTTGCACATTTAGTCTTATATGTTGATTTAATTTGACACATTTGGTTTTGAATGTTAGTTCAATTTGACACATTTGGTCATTCCAAGAACATGACTACATTTGAAAAATTAGGATCAAATATGTCGATTCAGGACCAAATGTGTTAAATTGAACCAGCATACTAAATGTGCAACCATCAAACTTACAGGAATAAATTTGAAAATGAGATCTTACTTACAGAACCAAAAGTCTAATTAAACCTTTTCAAAATGTATTAAAACATTAAGGTAGGTTTGTCAGATAGATTATATTATTACATTCTCCTCAATTTGCATGAAATAATTTTTCACGACTTATAATATGAAATAACTAAAAATTTGAAATAAAAATAGTAATAAATATGATAAATCAAAGATGTCCAATGATTATTATCTATATTATCTATACATAATTAAGAAAAAAGATGAATAATTTGTACATCCTAGATAAGTTGCTCCCTATTGACAGAAAAAAAAAATTGCGACTTATGTTAAAATAAAATAATTCACTATGCTCTTTCATCATTGTTTTTCAATTTTTGAATTAATTTAGAATGTTGAATCAATTAATTTGTCTAGAATTTCATAATATTTATGTTCTTATTATCTTTATAATTTTTGTTTCTGCATATTTTATTAGTTACCATTCAAATTATTTTAATATATTTATTATTATTTTTGTATAATTATGACGTCAGTGCATCCAACAATTGGAAGAAATAATTTTTGACCCAATTATTCTTTTCAGTTCAGTGACTGGTCCCAATTTTGATAAAACAGTGGCCCATTGTAATCCGCCCACAGAATTGAAGTGTGAATCCCGCCATCCCGCACGTTGTTTTCTCTTTTCCCTTTTTCTTTTTCTTTTTGTTTTCTTTTTAGAAAAAAAAAAAATTGTATTATGACTTCAAAGTTTTAAGTTATTTTTAGTGGTCTCAAAAAAAAGACAAAAATTTTTGTTTTTTAGTGTCATAATTAAGGTTGCAGGTTACTTATCCGAAAAAATGGAAAGCAAAAAGTTGCAGGTTTAATACGTTGTGAATGTGTGTGTTGTTTTAATTTAACAATAATATTTTTTAATTATATAATATTTTTTTCGCAGTTTTCGAATACGTTGTGATTGTGATAAGTTTGTTCTTTGTTTAGTGATGTAATTGTTTATACAAAAATTTGGAGTTTGTAAATATAAATTACAAATCAAAAAAAATATATGATAAATATTTGAAAATAATATGAATTAGTGAAAAATAATCTCAAAAAGATTAATCTCCTGATTCTTTTCTCCGAATTTGATTTGATCTTCCAAAAACGCGATTCATTGGTTGAGTAGTTTGATCACGAATCAAATGCCGAAAACTTCGATGAACACCGTGAATAGCACTGTGAATACCGTGGATTTGACTTGACTTTGACTTGAAGAAAAAAAAAACACTGATTTGCTGGTTTTAAATGCCTTGTTGGATGATTTCTGTGAAAAACGCCTTTAACGTCGCTTTAATCACTATGGATTTGATTTGGGAGAAATGCCAAAACGTGGGGTTAACACCTTGATTGCAGATTGAATGCATTGATTTGATGACTTTCGCAAAGAATGCTGAGAATTTCGCCTTTGATCTTCATGAATCTTCTTGAACTTGTCTTGAGAGAATTTCGGGATCTTCTTAGCTTCTCTTCGTTTGGAAACTTTTTGATCTCCTTTTGAGCTCCAAATGACCCCTATTTATAGGTGCTAATGTAGGGTCTTTAAATTGTTAGCAACTTCTTCGATATTTATCTCTTTAATATAAATTATTATCAAAGAGAAAAATATCATTTACGTGTTATTATTTGATTGGTCCACACGAACAAATGTGCTATTTGTCATCATTTGATTGGTTTTGGACTTTCTGACTGCAAGACTTGATTTGATTGGCCGTGACATTTCATATTGACATGTGGCAATGCCTCATTCGCCGGTAAAATGAAAATTAAAATATCAATTAACATTAACTATATAATATTTGGAATTAGATTTAGAAAATTCCAAATATTAAACAAAATTTAATTAATATTTAATATTTTTTAATTTACATCTGTCAATTTTTAATTGAGAGAAATTTAATATACAACAAATACCCCTTACTTCAAGGCTCGGCGAAGAGCATGCCGAATATTTGCATGAGGAGGGACTTGAAGTATTTGATTTCCCAAACTTACCTTTAAGGCTTTGTTTGGTTCTAAGATTTTAGGGGGAAAAGAAAATGTTGAAGAAAGGAAAAGAAACTACAAGAATTTTAAAATTCTCTATTTTGTTTGGTTGTTAAAGAAAATAATAAGGAAAATAATTTTTTTAGAGAATTGTCATCTATTTTGTTTGGTTATTATTATAAATTAAAGAAAAATATAAAAACACATCCCAAAAAAATCCAAATAATCAATTAATTGCACAAAAAAAAAAAAAGATTTGCATGAAATATATTTAAATAATAAATTAGTTTGAGCAACATATGAGATGAGAGCTTGAAAAATAAAAGAGTGCTACAAAGAGTAACATAACTTTTCCTTCATTTTCCTCACCTAATTGGAAGGAAAATATTTTTTCTCAATTTATACTATATTTTCTTTCTATTTTCCTTTCCTTACCATTTCCCTTCTTTTTCTCTAGTAACCAAACATTGGAAAATACTTTTTCTTCCTATTTTCTTTTCTTTCCCCCTTAAAATCCTAGAACCAAACACAATATAATGGAAAGATAAGTATTTCTTTTTTTTTGAGAAATAATTATGGACTTTTAAAGAATTAACATCCTTACTTAGGCCAATTTGGGCTTCAAATTTAGACTTGTAACCCATGAAGTACTATCTCAATTACAAATTTTACACTTGTCCGCCTTTCACAACCCACGTCTCAAATGCAAATTTGGGCTTGCCGCTTATTTTGGCATATCAATACCTCTAGCAAAGCTATAGTGCAAAACTTGGAGTCTGCATTCCAACGTCACTTCAAACTCTTTGATTTACTTCAATTGTGCGGGCCCATGAGTGTTAATCAAAATACACAATGGAAATTCAAATCAATTCTAATTCCTCTCTTCTGGTTCTTGATATCCTTATGGGACCCGAATGGGATTAAATCAAACATATCACCAAAGTTCAATGCTTTTTAGGTTTCTTCTTCTTCTTCTTTTTTTAATTGCAAATCAATTTACAACCAAGAGTCCATCTCATACTGCCTCTTTGAACATTCTGATCGAGTCATACTATTTTCCGCATGATACCATGAATATATTCCATGGATAGAGATTGGAATTGATAAGAATTCTTGCTTTCTGAATTCCTTGACAACACAGCTCATCATGATTCCAAACTCCTAACTGCTGCATAATTAGATAATAACAAGGAGTTCTATGAATAAAAGGAGACTTACTATCTAGTAATTTCGTGAATTCACCTATAAAAGCACACACCGCACATCGACTCTCATATTCAATTCATCCAACTTGCGTCCATAGGGCACACTTATAATCGAGCTTGGGATTAAGGTACTCATAAAGCCTGCTGCTCCATGCTCCTTTCAATCATACAGATTATCTGTTCGCTAAAATTCCTCAAAGAATTCCATCATGCGATACAATCTTGTGCCTTTAGTAAATTTTTACTTGTTTGCCTCAACCGAGATTTGCATGCTAGCATTAGAATGTAATTTTCTTTCTTTTATTTGTTTTGATTTACTAACCGAATATCTTTCCTTGGTGTAGGGAATAATAAACTGCAATCCTCTACCTAGCTACCTTTGACAATTTGAACTTTGGTGAAGGAACAATTGAAGAATATCAACTCTCTGCCGTTGAACTTGAATTTGTGAATATTCATAGTGATTTGCATTCTCTTTCCACTTGAATATATATCAATTTCATTTGACTTTCCCCATATTTTCCTTTTTTTTTGTTAATTGGATTGAAAGTGTTTGCACCTTTGCCTGGAATTTGATAGGTTAAACTATGGTGTGCTTTAAAGATACCATGTCCCACTTTCGAGAAAAGCACTTGATGATTCTCAACGATGAAATCGAGCCAATGGAGAAGGGTACATTCTTGGCGGTCCATGCCCCCACTATTGGTCGGTATGCGAAGGGGTGGCCAAAGTTGACGAACCCACTGCACTCGGAGGATTAGTCCCGAGAAGTTTCTTTGAGCAAGACATCCAAGACGTGGACTTTGTAAGCAATTCACCACCAGGAAGCAGACGAGCCAAGCTTCTCAGCAATGTTCGGTCGACGCATCATAGAAGGCAAGGGCAAGTGGCCGAGATTGATGAACACGGAGGATTGGTCTCGAGAAGTTTCTTTAAGCAAGACATCTAAGGCATGGACTTTGCAAGCTACTCATCACCAGCAAGCAGACGAGGCGCATCATAGAAGGCAATGTCAAATGGCTGAGATTGACGGACATGAAGGATTGCCCCGAGAAGCTTCATTGAGCGAGATATCCAAGGTGTGGACTTTGCAAGCAACTCGTCACCAGCAAGCGGATGAGGCGCATCATAGAAGGCAAGGTCAAGTGGCCGAGATTGACGGACACGGAGGATTGCCCCGAGAAGTTTCTTTGAGCGAGACATCCAAGGTGTGGACTTTACAAGCAACTCATCACCAGCAACCGGATGAGATGCATCATAGAAGGCAATGTCAAGTGGCCGAGATTGACAGACACGGATGATTGCCCCGAGAAGTTTCTTTGAGCGAGACATCCAAGGTGTGGACTTTGCAAGCAACTATCACCAACAAGCAGACGATGCGCATTATAGAAGGCAAGATCAAGTGGGGGAACCCTATTCAACTCGCCGGTGAATCCAAGTATGTCAGAGGCTATTGGGAGTGGATGAAGGACATTCTTAGCCAGTACAAGTACAAGTTGGCGGTGATCGGGACTTCTACACGATGAAGTAATTCCTTGTGCTATGGAGCTGAATGGAGTTGATGACAAAGGGAAGATATTTATTTCTCACTGCTAAAGTACTTGTTTCATGCCTTCTACCTATTGCAAGGGAGCGCCAATAGAGTTCAATTTTCTCCAGTTACCATTGGCGTTTGGGTGAGATTTTGATGCAAGAAGGGTGTGAAGTATTTCCAACCATCATTATGGAGAGAGAAGAAGCCAGCACATTTGAAGCCAACTTACAATCTTCTTGGTGATTTTGGTGCTCATGAAGGATAGTCCATGGCGAAAGAAGAGTTGTTCTCAAAGCTTGGCATCATGGGGAGTTTGAAGGAAAACGTATCTTTGGTGGCACACTTGGCTTGCTAGCTTTGCACGTTCACCTTTTATTGTTGATGACGTCAACCTAGTACTTCCAAGCACTACCAAGATTGCAAGTATTCCAGTGATCGAATGAATAGCTAAACTTTTCACCACGTCCGGGCGAGAATATGAGAGATTATTAAAAAAAGTAAAGAGACAATTCGCATCGTAGAGAAGATTATCCCATGATGAGGCATGGCCCAATTCTCTACCCTAAAGTTGCAAGGAGACTGTGCTCTGGAGATTTAGTAGTCCAGCATGCTCAAAAACTTGGTGTGATAACCACACAGATTTATAGAACTTAAAGACTTGGTGACTATATTTTGGAGATTTGACGTCGCATTCAACTCGAAGGCTTGGTAATTGCGTCTTGGAGATTTGTGGACTTGACCATGCAGCCAACTCAAAACTTGTTGATTGTAGCTAGAGTTTGTGGAACTTGGAATGCAATCGGCCTAGAGGGTTGGTGATGTAATAGCTGCATGACCAAATTATTTTATCCAAAAATCATGACTGAACTTAGAAGTTATCTAAGCTGCCTACGTACCTAATGAAAGGATCAAGTCATAACGTAGTTCAAAGACCGAGATGATTTTGAGGGGGAGCCGTACATAGTTTATACTCATGCAGGCTAGGAGTATCTATTGCTTAGCCACCTTAGTCCAGGTGGAGTATTTTTTATGTTTAGTCACATGCAACACCTTCAGTGGAGTACGTTAGCTGTTTAACCACATGCACTACCAGTGGTGGGTACCGTACGTAGTTTATATTCATGCGGGTCAGGAGTTTGATGCAGTTTAGGCTCGTGCGTCAGGAGCAATATTTTTTGAATTTGCTGACATTTTATACTCATGTCAAGGAACTTACTTAAATTTGATTTAAACAGTTTATACTCATGTTAAGGAGTACACTTTGAATTTGACTTTAACAGTTTATACTCGTGCTAAGGAGTACATTTTGAATTTGACTTTAACAGTTTATACTCGTGTTAAAACGTACACTTGACTGAGTTTGATTTTTTTAATAAGGCAGTTTATGCTCATATCCAGGAGCGTTTGCAGCTCGAAGATGAAGATTATTTGGCCCCTGTTTCTTCTTAGGATGGCACAACCATTACATGATCCTTAGGAATTCTTGGCATTTGGAAGACAAGACTCCATCTCATTGTTCTATTTGCTTTCATAATTGGGACGGACACTGGCTTCCACCCAAATCTTGTCAGCTGTACAAAACCATCTTTATTGAACTTTTTGATTCATAACTTAACGGCGAGGCCGTCTTCTTGTCTTTTCTGTAGTACTTGCATAATATGAGTTGATAGTGAGTTCCACTTGATTGGCATGAGAAATTTTGGTAGTACAAAAAGAAGGAGAATTTTGGCCTCCTATTTCATCAGAGATAGTATGCACTGTTTTGACTTTTGATTGAAAGCCTCTCTCGGTGAAGAAGTCAGCTAAAGTCAGGGGGTCCCGTTTGCAACTACTTGATGATTTCTTTAATCGAATATGTTGAGTTTTGGAGCTTTTCACCAATGCATGGTGCTTGCGCTTAACTGGAGTTAGATTTCTTGACCACGTCCAATAAATTTGCTTGACACGTTGCATTCGTTTTCTTTGGCGGGTCACCAGAGTCCACTTGTCGCCATCATCAGTTTTAGTAGAAGACTTTGTCATTGATTTAGTGTTTGCATCAGCACACATATTTTCAACTATATTAGGACCAAAACTCCCAAATTAGATTGTCATCGATGCCCCCATGAGTGTTGGTGACAAAACAGCACTTTTCTTGACTTCAGGGATATCATTTGCACTTGCAATAGTTGTGATGCTAGTAATATTTGTGTCTGCAGCATCTTCACTGTCAAGGATTATCTTCCCATCCTTCGCTAGTGCCATGATTTTGTCCTTAATCACAAAGCATTTTTCAATTGGATGACTGATGATTCGATGGTATTTGCAGTACTTTGGATCGTTCACCCTCACTTTTTCTTTGGGGCGCTTTGGTTCTGGTAGCTGACTTAGCTTTTTTGCTAGGAGCTCATCAAATATGTGGGAGACATCAGAGTCTAGGAACGGGTACTCCTTCTCTTGTATCTCTTTTAGTATTAGTCGACGTCTTTCATTTGGGATGTGTTGATTTTCTAACTTTCTCCACTTTTGTTATTGTCGGCAGGGATTTTGAAATGAGTTGCTTTAGTGAGCATGGACTCTTTCACATATGACTCATTGTAGTCATCATTCTTCTTTATACTTCTCTTTTCCTTCCATTGGTCTTTCACAAGAAAGTTGGTTTCATGATTGGCAATGCTGAGCTCCATGTCATGGGCGCGAGTAGCTAGCTCTTCGAAGTTGCGAGGCTTGATTTCTTGGAGAATGTATAGGAGCCCCCTGTGCATTCCTTGGATGCACATCTCCAACGCAGAAATCTCGGAGAGCTTATCCTTGCAATTTAGGCTTAGCGCATGCCAGCAATTGATGTAGTCCACGATAGGTTCGTCTTTGCACTGTCTTGCATTAGTGAGCTCGATCATGCTTACGATGCGCCGTGTGCTGTAAAAACGGTTCAGGAACTCCCTCTCCATTTGATCCCAACTATTGATGGACTCAGGCTCCTGGTTGACGTCCTAGTCAAAAGCATTTCCCTTTAGTGAACGCACGAATTGTTTCACCAAGTGGTCTCTATAAGTTCCCGCATTGTTGCATATTTCTACAAAATAAGCAACATGCTGCTTTGGGTTACCCTTCCCATCAAACTGTTGAAACTTTGGAGGTTAGTAGCTTATTGGCATCCTGAGCGAGTCAATGCATCTAGTATAGGGCTTCGTGTATGTTGGATAGTTCTGTGTTGGAACACCATATTGAGCTTTTATAGTGTTTGGCAATCATATCTTGCAGTTGTTGTATAGACAATGTGGCAATGGAGGTGGGTGACTGCTCAAGTCTTAGCACATGCTCGTGTTTTTGATGTGTCTCTTCAGTTTGCCCTTCATTGGCGGCTTGAACTTGAGGAGGTAGATGCCTGTGACTTGGCTCTCCGATGTTTGAGTGCTCTAACTTTTCCACAAGCTGAGCGATTTGGAAGTCCTTATCCTCAATAGTTCTTTGCAAGTTTGCTACAGCTTGGGCCATTT
Organism: Petrea volubilis; assembly: GCA_026212405.1. Classification (NCBI taxonomy): domain Eukaryota; kingdom Viridiplantae; phylum Streptophyta; class Magnoliopsida; order Lamiales; family Verbenaceae; genus Petrea; species Petrea volubilis. The sequence continues at coordinate 20,257,086 of CM047884.1, forward strand.
GAGCCAATTGCTCATCCACTGTGGTTGTCTCAGCAAAGTAGAGTGCTTTTGCAATAGACATCGTTGGGCTCGGAGGGTTGGAACCATGGAAGGACTCAAAGTCGGAGACCTTGGCTTTGGTTGAGGATTGATTGACAGCATCCTCAGCAAGCTTGTCAGTGTCGTCTGTTTTGGTAAAACCAACATTATTCTTCTTAGTCGCCATTGAACTTGCTGCACAAGTTATTTGATATATTTGTGATGAGAAAAGAGATGAGGGGTAGGTTCGGGTCCCACTGGACATGCCAGAAATTTGTTCAAATAAAAATTTCAAGTCTGCAAATACAAATTACAAATCAAGAAACATATATGACAAATATTTGAAAAGAATATGAATTAGTGGAAAATAATCCCAAAAAGATTAATCCCCTGATTCTTTTCTCCGAATTTGATTTGATTTTCCAATAATGCGATTCGTGGGCTGAGTAGCTTGATCACGAATCAAATGCCAAAAACTTTGATGAACATCGTGAAGAACGCTGTGAATACCATGGATTTGACTTGACTTTGACTTGAAGAAAAAACACTGATTTGCTGGTTTTACACCTTGATTGTAGATCAAACGCCTTATTGGATGATTTCTGCGAAGAACGCCTTGAACGCCGTTTTAATTACTGTGGATTTGATTTGGGAGAAACGCCAAAACGCGGGGTTAACACCTTGATCATGGATTGAACGCCTTGATTTGATGACTTTCGTGAAGAACGCCGAGAATTTCACCTTTGATCTTCGCGAATCTTCTTGAACTTTTTTTGAGAGAACTTTAGGATCTTCTTAGCTTCTCTTCCTCTTGGAAACTTTTTGATCTCCTTTTGAGCTCCAAATGACCCCTATTTATAGGTGCTAATGTAGGGTCTTCAGATTGCTAGCAACTTCTTCGGTATATATCTTTTTAATATAAATTATTATTAAAGAGAAAAATATCATTTAAGTGTCATTGTTTGATTGATCCACACGACCAAATGCGCAATTTGTCACCATTTGATTGGTTTTGGACTTTGGGGCTACAAGACTTGATTTGATTGGCCGTGACACTTCATATCAACATGTGGCGATGCCTCATTTGCCGATAAAATGAATATTAAAATATCAATTAACATTAACTATATAATATTTGGAATTGGATTTAAAAAATTCTAAATATTAAACAAAATTTAATTAATATTTAATATTTGTTTAATTTACATGTGTTAATTTTTAATTGGGCGAAATTTAATCTCCAACAGTATAAAAAATGGTTGGATTTGCAAATCGGGTTTAGATTGACTCAAGCTATGGGTTTGATGATCCTAACTAAACTCGGACTCATTTCACGTAATTTTATTTATTTCTCATAATTGTAAAATTAGAGTATATATGATGCGTATCAAATTTTGAACATCCAAAAAATTTATAGGAGAGAATAGTTGAGCGTAGGGGAATCCTCATAAATTCCATTTTTCGAGAAAAGACTTTTCGCTTTAGAGGGGCCTAACCTGCAAAAAGACATTAGGACTCCATTGAATTAAGTAAGCATGTGTGTTAGAAAGAAATAAAACAAAAATAATTGCAATATAGCGTAAATAAAGCGAAAGGATAATAGGGGAATCCTGCGTGCAAATGAGCGACTCGTGCTTGTAGTGTGCTCAGTTTGTGTGCTTAAATGAGAGTACTGCGCGTAGGTTATAGAGAGTAGAGAGAGAGAGTTCGAGTTAGAACTTAATTACCGAATGAAAGGTAGGAACCTTTTTATAGGGGTGGCCTTACACCAACTTGCTTGAGGAATCCTCGGGGTTGCTTTTCTGAGTTAGGAGGTATTTCGGATTTTTAGGAGGAGTGGTTTTGGGCTGATCCCATCTTTGTAGGGTTGTTCGAATTTGAGATAAGTATGAGCTTATCTTTACACCTATATTGTAGGCTTAGTGGTTAAAGGGATAAAGATATGGGATTTTATCCATGTTGACTTAGTTGGCTAAGATTGTGAACTTGGTCCAACTTACCAACAGGGTGGACGTTTGGCCCGTTATTGTGGGCCTGGCTTGTGGAAATCCCGGGCTCGAGTTAGAGATTTGAGTCCATCTTTGAAGCATTTTATCTGTGCTTTCGTCCATAGGCCATCTTATAGTATTTTGTGCCAAATGAATTGAGGGCATCAATATATACACACACACACACACATATTGACAAAAAATAATTTATTAAAATTAATTAAATCAATAAACGATGAATTACAATCAATTATGTCAATAATTCAAAGCAAATTCATCAATTGATATTTTAACTGAAGAACAAATTAATACAATCAGTTATTACTATATATCAAATAAATACAAACAACCTATTATACAGTAGAATAAATGTTGAAAATGGGCATTGATTGTAATAACATTTATAGGGGTTAATCTAGGATGAGGCCATTTTTGGTATAAATTCGTAGGTAAAACCTTGTTAAATGTTGTGTTGTGTGTAAAAAGATAAGTGTAAATACCCCACATGGGGTATTTAACATCGACAATTCATGTATATATATGGTTAAGTGTTGATTAAGTGTAAATTAATTAACTAAATACTGCATACTGGAAATATCACACACGTGTGCACCGTCGCCGACCGCTTGACTTGGCCCAGCTTTGGCTATGGCCATAGGGTCATGGGCATTTGGGCGGATTGTTTTTGTCTTATCTTTTACTATAATAATATTTGAAATTTTAAATTCATACTTTAAATCAACCATTACAAAGCATTAATATGGTATCGATGATTGAGAAACTCTTGGGTTTAACCTGAACACATTTCTACTACTTGTAACATTCCAAAAGGCTGTTGCTGGTACGACCACTGTTATGTTCTGAAACGTTACTAGCATTGGTAATTTATACATGAACTTGAATTCATTGGCATACACTAAAGCTAGTATACACTTTATATAGAGTGGATTCTATAGTAGCATGCGGCTTGAAGAAAGAATCTCTATATTGTCTTATTCCAAAAGGAATATCACTGGCCCATCGTACCAGTTAGTGGGATGAATATTTCTTTAAGGCAAATTGATTCAAGTTGGTGATTTAGCCATTTGATTACAGTTGTAAATATGATAAGTATATTGACCTTATTCGTTATCTTTATTTGTTTGTTTGATTTTGGTGTTATCCTTTTTTTTATTTTTTTATTTTGTGCTAAAAATTGTTGTTGCAATTATATATATATATATATATATATATCCAAATAAACCACACTTATGAATATCTAGTGTCTTTTGATATTATAAAGCTATTTTTTCCAACAGTCTTAAAGAAATGTTTAGGGTTTATTTATTTATTTTATTTATTTATTTTTTGATTTTAGCCACCCGGTTCAGACCCATTGGCCGACTAATCTGGATCGGGTACTGCAAAGGCCCATTATGGTGGCAACCCTCCCAATCCAGTTGCTTCATTCACAACACCAGGCCTGTAACTTAGTGGTGGACGTTTGAAATAGGTACTAGTGAGGTCTGAAGTTCAAACCCTCTTGTCCTCACCTACTTACCAATTACCAGTTGGTCTAGTGGGATGAGGCGCTAGATCCCTTAAGTAACGTCTAAGTTCGAATCCTGGTATTGTGAATGGAGCAATTAGGTTGGGAGGGTCACCCCCATAATGGGTGTAAAGAATATATGTAAATATTATGTATTTAGGCAATATATTATAAGTATATTCCTATATTGATTATGATTCCTAGATTGATTAGGGTTTATTCTTTCCTTTTTCGTTAGCATTGTACTTGTATATATATGACGTTATTAGAGTAAATAAGAGATAAGAAATTTCTCTCCCAAACTACATGGTATCAGAGCCAAACCTAAAAGAATAGAACTAGGGTTTCGTGGGTCACTCCTTTATAGTGGTTTTTGGTTCTCACCTCCAACACGGGGAGGACCGCCGACCTAAGATCGGCCCGTCCGCAAAGTCCGGCGACCAGAAGTGGCGCGTGTGCCGAAGGAAATTTTCGGCAGTCCCGACACGCGCCGGCGCGTGTCTGGCCGGAAAATTTTCCTGCCAGTTTTGTTGGCATCGTCTCTCAATTTCAGGAGGTCTGAAGTGTGCTGCGGGTCGTTTTGACGTGATTTTCTGGTGTTGCGTTACTGTAGCGGCTGTTCGCGTACTGTAGCTACTGTTGCTGCTGTAAATTTACTGTAGCAGACGTTCCAACGTACTGCTGCTGCCTTGTTGCTGTCCCTTTCAGCGCAATGGAGGAGAAGGAGAGTAAAACTACGATTACAGATGTGGTCCCGGTGATGACCAAAATCACTGAGTACAAACTTAATGGGTTAAATTATTTGGATTGGAGTAAAACAGTTCGGATTTATTTACGAAGTATTGAGAAAGACGATCATCTCACAGAAAGTTGGCCTACGGATGATACAAAGAAAGCGTGGTTTAGACACGATGCCCGATTATTCTTACAAATACGGAATTCTATCGACAATGAGGTAATTAGATTGATTAATCACTGTGCGTATGTTAAGGAGTTGATGGATTATTTAGATTTTTTATATTCTGGGAAAGGGAATATTTCTCGAATGTATGCTGCTTGTAAATCATTTTACCGGACAGAGAAACATGACAAATCCTTAACGGCTTATTTCATGGAGTTTAAAAGAATTTATGAAGAATTGAATATTTTGTTGCCGTTGAGTGCTGACGTCAAGGTTCAACAAATTCAAAGGGAGCAAATGGCTATTATGAGTTTCCTGGCAGGACTTTCCTCAGAATTTGAAGCAGCTAAATCTCAAATTCTCTCAAGTTCAGAGATTTCCTCCTTACATGATGTTTTTACTAGACTGCTGCGTATTGAAGGTACCCCTCTCCTCAACCTAGCAATGCCTTTGTGAGTCGAAATAACACTGGTCGACAATATAATAGAGATGGTAGTAGAGAACGAGGAGGAAACAATGGATCTAATAATCAAACATTAGGAGGTGTTATATGTTTTAATTGTGGTGAGCCAGGTCACACAAAGCGCTTTTGTAGGCGGTAGGGTAAACAGTTTCAAAAAAATCAGTCAGCGAATGTTGCGACAAGCTCACCCTCTGAGAAGATCCCGGATACAGTGACATCATCTGAGAAAACCATGCTTGTCTCTGCTGATGAGTTTGCCAAGTTCTCTCATTACCAAGAGTCATTGAAGGCATCTTCTACTCCTATCACTGCTATTGCCGAAACAGGTAAACTCAATACGTGCCTTATTTCCTCCTTGTCAAAATGGGTCATTGACTCTGGTGCAACAGACCATATGACAGGTAATCCTAGTTTTTTTTTCTACTTTTGAGTCACGTTCATCGTCTTCGAGCGTTACTTTAGCAGATGGGTCAAAATCTCATGTCCTTGGGTCAGGCACTATTCACCTTACCCATTCGATTTCCCTATCATCTGTTTTGAGTATACCAAACTTTTCTTTCAATCTAATCTCTGTATGTAAATTGACTCGTGCCTTAAATTGTTGTGTCTCATTCTTTCCTGACTATTGTGTATTTCAGGATCTTATGACGAAGCAGACTATTGGTAGAGGATTTGAATCTGGAGGTCTCTACATTCTGGAAACTCAAGTACCTAAAGGCATTGCTTGTTCCAGTGTTTTAACTCCATTTGAGGCACATTGTCGATTAGGTCATCCGTCTCTACCACTATTGAAGAAGTTGTGTCCTCAATTCCAAAGTATTCCTCAATTCCAAAGTATAGGTTCATTAGACTGTGAGTCGTGTCAGTTTGCGAAACATCATCGCACTTCATTAAGTCCTAGGGTCAATAAACGAGCTAGTTCTCCTTTTGAGTTGGTTCATTCTGATATTTGTGGTCCATGTCCTATCGTGTCCAAAACTGGATTTAGATATTTTGTTACTTTTGTGGATGATTTTTCTCGAGTTACTTGGTTATACTTTATGAAGAATCGTTCTGAATTGTTCTGAATTGTTCTCTCACTTTCTGCCTTTTGTGCTGAAATACGAACTCAATTTAATGTTTCTGTGCAAACTTTGAGAAGTGATAATGCTCAAGGGTACTTTTCAAAAACTTTTCAAACTTATATGATTCAGAATGGAATTCTTCATCAATCTTTATGTGTTGATACTCCATCTCAAAATGGAGTAGCTGAGAGAAAGAATAGACATCTTCTTGATACAGCTCGAGCTCTCTTATTTCAAATGAAAGTTCCTAAACAATTTTGGGCTGATGCTGTTTTCACAGCTTGTTTTTTGATTAATCGCATGCCATCAACTGTTCTTAATGGCGAGATTCCATATACTGTCCTCTTTCCTACCAAGTCTTTGTTTCCCATAGAACCTAGAATATTCGGTAGCACATGTTTTGTTCGTGATGTCCATCCCCATATTACAAAGTTGGATCCAAAGTCTTTAAAATGTGTGTTCTTGGGATACTCTCATCTTCAAAAAGGATATAGGTGTTATTGTCCTAGTCTTAATCGATATATTGTGTCTACTGATGTCACTTTTTTAGAAAACACTCCGTTTTTCCCCGTGTCTACTGCTTATAGGAGTCAGGGGGAGGAAGATGATTTGTTAGTCTATACTATAACAACAGTCTCTGAACATCCACTAGTAGCTCCAACATTTGTGGCTCCTGTTTCTAGTAAACCACCTATCGTTCATGTGTACTCGAGAAGACAAGAGCCTCCGAATACACGTCCTATACCAGGTCCTTCGACATCAGATCCTGATACAAATGATCTTGATCTGCCTATTGCTCTTCGAAAAGGTAAACGCCAGTGCACTTATCCCATTTCTTCCTTTGTCTCTTATGATCATTTGTCAACTTCTTCCTGTTCATTCATTGCTTCTCTAGATTCTATCTCTATTCCTAAAACTGTTCGGGAAGCCTTGTCTCATCCTGGTTGGCGCAATGCTATGATAGAAGAAATGAATGCCCTCGATGACAATGGTACTTGGGAATTGGTTGATTTGCCTGATAGGAAGAAAGCTATTGGATGCAAATGGGTATTTGCAGTGAAAATGAATCCGGATGGATCAGTAGCTCGTCTTAAAGCACGATTGGTGGCTAAGGGATATGCTCAAACCTATGGTGTGGATTATTCTGATACTTTCTCACCAGTTGCTAAATTGACTTCTGTTCGATTATTTATTTCTATGGCAGCTACTTATAATTGGCCTCTTCACCAGTTGGATATCAAAAATGCTTTCTTACATGGTGATCTTCAGGAAGAGGTATATATGGAGCAACCGCCTGGGTTTGTTGCTCAGGGGGAGTATGGGAAAGTTTGTCGGCTTCGAAAGTCCTTGTATGATTTAAAGCAAAGTCCTCGAGCTTGGTTTGGAAAATTTAGTGAAAGTGTTCAACGATTTGGGTTGAACAAGAGTAAGTGTGATCACTCTGTGTTCTATAAGCATTCTACAGCTGGCATCATTCTTCTTGTGGTGTATGTAGATGATATTGTCATTACTGGGAGTGATGATGAAGGAATTTCATCTCTAAAGTCCTTCTTACATACCCAGTTCCACACGAAGGATTTGGGAAAATTGACTTATTTTTTGGGAGTACAAGTTACAAGGAGCAGGAAAGGAATTTACTTATCTCAAAGGAAATACGTATTAGATTTGTTGGCAGAGACGGGGAAGTTAGGTGCCAAGCCATGTAGTACGCCAATTGCTCCTAATCTGCAGCTTGCAAAAGACGATGGTGAGTTGTTTGAAGATCCTGAGAAGTATAGGAGACTTATTGGGAAGTTGAATTGTCTTACCATAACTCGTCCTGATATTGCTTATTCATTAGTGTTGTTAGTCAGTTTATGACTGCACCTACAGTTAATCATTGGGCTGCCTTGGAACAGATTTTGTGTTATTTAAAAGGTGCTCCTGGACGTGGTATATTGTATGGAAATCATGGACACTCTAGCATTGAGTGTTTCTCAGATGCAGACTGGGCAGGTTCTAAGAGTGATAGAAGATCTACAACTGGTTATTGTGTATTTGTTGGAAGGAAATTTAGTTTCATGGAAAAGTAAGAAGCAGAATGTGGTATCTAGGTCAAGTGCAGAATCAGAGTATAGAGCTATGGCACAATCTGTGTGTGAAGTTATGTGGATATATCAACTCTTGAATGAAGTTGGTGTTAAGGTTTCATTGCCAGCAAAGTTGTGGTGCGACAATCAAGCTGCTCTTTATATTGCCTCTAATACAGTGTTTCACGAACGAACTAAACATATTGAAATAGATTGTCATTTCCTTCATGAGAAAATTCAAGAAAATTTGATCTCAACGGGATATAACAAGACTGGAGAGCAACTAGGAGATATATTCACAAAAGGTCTAATGGGGGTTCGAATTGATTATATATGTAACAAGTTGGGTATGATTAACATCTATGCTCCAACTTGAGGGGAGTGTAAAGAATATATGTAAATATTATGTATTTAAGAAATATATTTTAAGTATATTCCTATATTGATTATGATTCCTAGATTGATTAGGGTTTATTCTTTCCTTTTTCGTTAGTATTGTACTTGTATATATATGACGTTATTAGAGTGAATAAGAGATAAGAATTTTCTCTCCCAAACTACAATGGGCTCTGCAGTACCCGATCTGGATTAATGGACAGATAAGATAATGTTTGGGGTTTATTTGGTTGATATGTATAATGGTTGTTTCAAGTTCAACTGCTGTTCCAAGTGGGTAGAGGGATATTTTTGTCAGTACTGTCAAGTGTTCTCTTTGATATCTACTGTTCGGATACCTATACAACACACTTGCTTTGGGAAGAATCGGATAAGAAATATAATACTGAAGAGAAAGGGCTCGAGAAGTATTTTGCTTCTAAATTGTTACAGTTTCAGATGGTAGAGGACAAATCTGTGACTAAACAAACGCATGATCTTATGTTTTTGGAACATTTTCTTGCTAATGCTGATATGAAACTTCCAAAAAAGTTCATGGTTATGACAATTATTGATAAGTTTTTCAATTCTTGGGAGAACTTTGGAATGACATTAAAGTATTAGAAAGGGAATTTAACCCTTGATGACTTAATGATTGCCATAAGCATAGAAGGGGGACATAAAAATCAAATTCATGAAGTACCCGTTGAATATCAGTCAAAAGCAAAAACAAAGAAACAATTATAAGATTGGTCTTGAGATTATATATATACATACATATATATATATATATATATATTTATATAAAGATATGCACACACATATATAAAGATAAATATGTCGGTATTAGCTTTAATTTTTGAAGAAAATCATACTTTGCTTAATATCTAAAATAATTTAGTCTATTGTAGTGTGCACTCGAAATTTAAATTTTAAAATTATCAAAAGCTACTAGGAATCCAATTTTGTGGCATACCAACTGCACAAATGCTTCATTTCCATCTTGCTTATCCAAAACTAGTTAACATTAAAGTATAATCTAATTTGAATTTTAAAATTATCAAAACAAAAAAAAAAAAAAATGCTAGCGAGTTTAATCCAATCTCGTTTGAAATATTTTAGTTTTAGTTATCCATATATCGCCTAATTAACTAGCTATTATTTGCCTATAAAAATTTGAATTCTAGTTATATCTATAACTAACTCATCTTTATAAAATCTTGGATTCTTTGGGATAAAAATAAATAAAAAATAATATTACCATCAAGATTTTAAATAATATTTATTTACGTGGTGGATAAGTTGTTCTTCCATTGTTTTGCCATGAAAGACATTTCCATATTTACATTTTCAATCTTTAATTGATGTGAAGACCTTTCTATAATTAAAATTATGTAATTCAATTAATTTCCATCATATCTATGTTTAATTCCTTAAATTAATCTTTATTATTTTATTAATTTTTTAATTGATGTGTAAGACCTTTATTTATTTGTAGATATTTTTATAAAATCATATATATATATATATATATATATTTAAAATGTTGTTCGCCTTATGTGTGTATCTATTCTTTATGTTTAACTAGTATGTAACCCGTGCTATGCACGGAATGAATATCAATTAAAAATTTAAATTAAATATCGTATTGATAATTCATATTGCAATGAATTCTATGCATAATATATCTTTTAAATTATATGAATACAGTAGTAATTCTTTTGATCAAACTGCATAAAACACTCTTGATATGAAAATGAAAAATGAGGCTTTGTTTTACTAAAATAACAAAAATTCTCTTCACTATATCAATAAAAATTTAGAAAAATTGAGTAATTTGCAAGTTCAATATCAAATAATCTAACGTCCAAAATTTTGATGCATAACAAAGACTAAAACTAATATAAATCTTACGAATCAGTTGATGGAAACACCATATCTTCCTAAGATGAATTTGTAAACGCAAAAAAAAAAAAAAACAAAAAAAAAACTATAATTATCTAATAACAAATATCAAATAATTTGTTAAATAATTCATTAAAAATATTGAACATACCGATGTTTAAAACAAATGATATGTATAATAGGCAAATTTATAAGTAATAGTTCCTTTTTGAAAATATAATTTTATGATTTAGAGGATATAATGTGATTTAAAGGATGTTCGGTTAAACTTATTTGGAGGTTTTATAAGCTTCTAAATTTTAAATGGTTTTTGAGGTTGCAAATGTTAATTTTGATTTAAATGCTAAGTTTTTAAACAAAAGAACTAAGTTTGAATAATATAATTTCATGACATATTAATAAAGTTTTCCTTATAATAAAATAATAACAAATGATCATTGAAAAATATTAAAATCAATAATGCACATATTAATAAGCATAAAATTTGAGGATATTTTACTTTTGTGTGTTATTTACAATGAAATACACAAAATCAATTAAAGTTCTGGATTCAGGGTTACATGCATGCCACGTAAGCAATAATATCTTTTAACCACTCGTTCAAATATATATTTGTCAAAATAAATGATGTGCATTTGTGAAATTAAATAAAAAATGAAACATTTGATATGATAAAAAGATAACTTAACGTTGCTAACGGTCCCTAAAGTTTAACGTTATAATTACTTTAGTCATTGGAGTTTAAATCATTACAATTTGATCCTTTATATTATAAATATGTAACATTTTAGTGCTTCTAATGGAATTTTTAGCGAAGATTCACTAAAATCACTTAAGTAAATATTTTTCAGCAAAATTTAACCTAAAGATTCATCAAAATAACTAAAATGTTACTTATTCATAACATAGTTAATCAATTGTAGCGATTTAAATTTTTAATGATCAAAGTAATTATAATATTCAAATTTAAAAGACTATCATCGAGATTAATCCTAAAAAGATTTAAAGTAAAGTAAACTCATCACTATTCATAAAAAATCACAACAAAATAAAAGCAAATTTTTGAATAATATTTTTTGGGGAGCTCGAACTAATGATATTTTTCACAAAGCTTAGGTCATTTTCATGGCTATCTTTTTCATTGTGATTTTCTCTAATTGATAGAAGAATTATGAACAGTACACGTAGTTTCTAAATTTCTTATTCTTGTCTGCAATTTAATACATATATGTGTACGGTGTAGAGCAATGAATTTCTCCACTCAGCTTGTTTTGAGCCATATATTTTAATAGAAGAATTATGAACAGCACATATTATTTTAATACATATATGTATACGGTGTACCAATTAATAGTCTTACTATTTCTCCACTCAACTTGTTCTGAGCCAAGTCCCTAGAGCAATCAATTTTAAAAGTACTTCATCACAAAATAGCTCATAATCAAAACTGAAACAAAATACATGAAAAATAATAACAATGATACTCACAGAATTTTCAAGTTAGGAATCTGAGAGAGTGTCGAGGGAATTGAACCAATTAATTGATTATTTTTTAAAATCCTGTCGAGGAGGAAATATTTTCAAACAGAAAAAAATATATCGTAGAAATAAAGAAAATATTTTCAAACAAAAAAAAATATATCGTAGAAATTAAGTCCGAAAAAGATGGGGTGGGGGGATTTTCAAGTTCTGAAATATGAAAGTGTCCAACGTATATTTCTACTACTTGAGACGACGTCAATCGTCCACACATGAAAATGCACCGTATAGTTCTCATAGACCAGGCAATAATATTTACTTAATTGATCCCATTACAAAATTCATTAGTCTTTTGTATCGTTGCAGTACTTAGAACTACAAAAAAGAACCCATTTAATTAATGAAAATTTTATAACAGTGTTATTTTGCCACAAATTTAAGTTATATTTAATAACTAAAATCACTTAAGTAAATATTGTTCAGCAAAATTTAACCTAAAGATTCATCAAAATAACTAAAGTGTTCCTTATTCATAACATAGATGATCAATTGTAGCGATTTAAATTTCTAATGATCAAAGTAATTATAATATTCAAATTTAAAAGACTATCATCGACATTAATCCTAAAAAGATTTAAAGTAAAGTAAACCCATCACTATTCATAAAAAATCACAACAAAATAAAAGCAAATTTTTAATAAAAATACTTCATCACAAAATAGCTCATAATCAAAACTGAAATAAAATACATGAAAAATAATAACAATGATACTCACAGAATTTTCAAGTTAGGAATCTGAGAGAGCGTCGAGGGAATTGGACCAATTAACTGATTATTTTTTAAAATCCTGTCGAGGGTGATAACTACGATATTAGTAAACAAACTTGAATATGCAATAAATCAATAGGTAGTAGCAAATAAATAATAGGGAAATAGGAAGACGATCACGCTGATTTTTAACTTACAAATTCTCAAACTGCTTCAACTTTGAAATTGAGAAGGGAATATCTCCATAGAGCTCGTTGAAAGATAAGTCGATGATATGCAATCAGAAATATTTTTAAAAGCTTTTTGTACAATTTGTCACAATATCGCCACAACATATTTGCCTCAAAAGGGATCAACAAACACAACTGCAAAAAATAAAAAACCGAAAAAAATAGAAAACATAAAAAGGAAAAAAAAAAAAGGAAACGTAAAAATAGTTTGGAAACTTACCTCAAAAGGCACCAACATGCACAATTACAAAAATAGGAAACGTAAAAATGGCTTGAACCTATTTAAGTTCTTTTTAATTATATTTGAAGATGTGCCTATTTATGCACCTATATGTATTAAATTGCCGATAAGAATAAGAAATTATGCAAATTGAGCAAATTGAGCTCATTTAAATTTACTCAATTTGCTCAATTTAAATTTGCTCAATTATGCACCTATATTAAATTTGATTGAGCAAATTGAGCTCATTTAAATTTGCTCAATTTATAAATTTGCTCAATTTAAATTTGCTCAATTATGCACCTATATTAAATTTGCTCAATTTATAAATGATTGTGTGCTTTTTGAGAATCTTGTATTTTGAACATATATTTTTTGTTTTAAAAAAATCAAAATTCTAGAAAATTAGAATTTGGTCAAAATTGCATAAATTTAAGTCAAACACCTTTCTCAAATATATAATAGTATATGGATAGATAAAGAAGTTAATGTAAACAATAAATACACACGCACACACAAAATCTAAAAATTTGCACTAATTGTTAAAGAGTTAATCATGAAAAAATTAATCAATTGATATAATCATTAATTATGTTTAAAAAATAATTAAGTAATAAATAGTAATTTAAAGAGTTAACATAAATATGCATGAAAGTAATGGACTAAGATAAGTTTAATTATAAAAATATTAAAGATTGAAAATATAAATATGAAAAACATCTTACATAGCAAAATAGTAAATGGACAACTTGTCCACATAAGCATGGGATATTGACACATATGGTTGAATTTATTTTAAATATATATATATATATATATTAAGTTAGAGTAGATTAGATTATATATATATATATACACAAAATCTAAAAATTTGTATTAATTGATAAAGAGTTAATCATAGAAAAACTAATCAATGGATATAATTACAAATTAAATTTTAAAAAGTAGTTAAGTAATAAAGAGTAATTTACGGAGTAAAACATAACTATGCTTGAAAGTAATAGAATTAGATAATTTTAATTATAGAAAGATTTTATTGTGAATTAAAGATTGAAAATTTCAATATGAAAAACCGCTTACATGGAAAAATAGTGAAATAACAACTTGTCCACCTCATTATCCACATAACAAAATGATTGAAATATTTGAAAATTAATTTGGATAAAAAGTTTGTCTGTATGTAAAAAAGTATTCCTCTAATTTTTACTTTTTTGGGCTTGTCTGAAATAACGTACCCTTAGTACTAGATTAATACTAGGTATCCTAGTACTTTACTAAAATTTGAGAGTACTTGTAAGATGTGCAACAGGTCACAATTAAGTGGAACCTGTTTTGTAAGTTTAAATAATTTGCTACCCGTTACTTAACTACAACTCTAAATTTTATTTAAGGATAAAAACACTTAACCTCTCAAACTATGGTGCTTTTTACACTTCACCATACCAATTTTTACTAGTTGCACTTTACAATCTGAACTTCACATGTTTTACATTTAATTCCCTATGGTAATTTTTCGGCAATAAAAGTGAACAGAAATAAGACATGTGTCCTTATGCGAGAGGTTACTTATTGCCGGAAAATGAACTTGGGGGGGGGGGGGGGTCAAGTGTGAAAAATATAAAGTTCAGTCGGTAAAGTACAACTTATAAAAGTTTTTATGGCAATATGTAAAAGCGCCATAGTTTGAGGTTGATGTGTATTTATCCCTTTCGTTTATATGTATATGGTGTATTAAATCAACTTCATCCTATGCACTCATTTATACCTTTATTTTTTTTTATTAAGTTCTCTTAAATGTATTTTAATTTTGATGTATCCACAAAACCAATAGTCTATTACATATTAATTAATATATCAATGTTAGTCATAAAAATTGCAATTAACACGGCTTGCAACTTATTCTCAATTCTAAAAGTAGAGAAATTAAGTTGAAATTAGAAGATGTAAATCTATATAAGAAAGTAAAAACAGATAAATAATAGATTTATAACTCAAATAAACATTAAATCATAGTATGAGCCCGTTTTGATGAGCTTTGTTTTTATAGAAGAAGCACCTATTTCATGATGTCGTAAAATATTGTTGTTTTTTACAAAACTGTAACATTTTGGGCAAAGTTAAAATATATAGACATAATTTTATACTTTTTGAATGAGGATAAATAAAAAAAAATCAGTGGTACTTAATTACTGCAGAAATATGGTCTTTCCCGCACTAATTATTTTTATATTAATATTTGCTCTTGTTTTTGAAAATTTAATTTAAGAAACACTAATATATTTTATATGTTAAATTAATAAAAATTTGCAATATTATGGTTTGTTTTATAATTAAACTTAAGTTATTAACATAAAAATTCGAATAAAAAATATTCGTTGTTAATTGATTATTATTTAATAATTTATTTGAATGACACCATATTAAAGTGTGCTATTTCAACCGTATTGCATATGTTTGTGGGGAAAAAATTGAAGGACTATATCATACTTTTTAATTATTTTTTTCAGAATTCTTACTTCAGGAAAGATAAATTTTTAACTAAAAAATTATTAATAATTTATTAATTATTAGTTTACATATTTATTATTAAATTATACACACATATCTAAAAGGTTCAATATATTCATATATTTGTATTTTATCAAGTATTAAAGTTTTCCTTTCCTAAACTATACTACAAGTGATTTTAAGATCTAGTCCATTTGAATTTTTCTTCTTCATCTGAAGTTAGCCACATTTGATAAAGACATTACATAATATGAAAGAGAAATCTAATTTGTGACATAAGAAAAATATTAGCAATATATAAATTATAAAATACAATTGACATTGACAGATATCGAATATGGGAGAGAAAATGGGGGAGAGATTTTTGGGGATAATGATGAGATCTTTAAATAGTTTATAAAAAATATAGGGTAATTGTAAGCCCCTTGCCAAGGCATGCGGTTTATAGCTTTATGCCACTAAAATTAAATAAAGATATTTACTGGACTTCGATGGTATATTAACATAAGATTTTGTATGTTTGGATGTCACATGAATAGAGATTAAAAAAAAAAAAATACAAACCTTTTACATATTTTTATTGTTTGAGATATTAAAAGTACACATTTAGAAGTTTATATAACAAATGCAATAAATATTTATGAATGTAAACTTATAACAATAAATATATATGATATGTGAGTTACACAATCATACATGTAATTCACGTCTCATATATGTATAGATAAATGTTATGACATATCTATATATACACGAATATATAGATAATTTTATATCTTTAGTTTGATATTTAAAAAACTAAAACTATTGATATATACTTATTATTTATCTTCTATTTGATTGTCATATTTTGATATCGATTGTAAGAAACATGTAAACAAAAATATATGTAACAAACTATGCGATGGTATGTCATGTATGTACTATGTGGGTATAAGTTTTGCATAAAGTTATTCAATATATTTAAACTTACACTTCTTTTGCTTCTATTTAATGTTGGAGAAAAAAGCTTCATCGATTTTTTTTTTTTATTAAATTCAACCTTATTTAGTACATGCATAGTCTATTAAATAAACTCCATATAATTAAAAAAATTGGGAAGAAAAATCATGACAAACTTATGGAGCATCAAGTAGACTCCTTAGCTCTAGACTAATAAACTAAAAAAGCAAACTAAAGGACTTTATGATTTATTACTAACTTAAGAGGAAAAATACGATATTATCGAGAAGATTAGATGATCTATTGCCAATCAATAGACTAATATAAGTGGAACATATTTAAAATTATAGCAAATGATTAAGATGAAAAAATGAAAAAACTTTATTATGATATACAATATGTGAATACATACCTTCCAAAATAGTGATTTCATTCCCATGAATTTAGAATTTGAAATTTATTCCAAAGAAGATATGCACAAATTTAATTGTCGGAAAATAGAGAAATTTTTCATTTTTTTTTATAATTTTTTTAAACAAAAGTTGCATTATGTGAATAAGTTTTACTATCTGCAAAGACATAGATGGCAAAACTTAGACCGTATATGTATTAAAGTATGAACTTATATAATTTACTTATCCATTTACATTCAATTTAAAATTCAAGGAAGATCATTCTCCAATGTAATACCTGCAAAACATTACTTAAAATAGTAAGATATCAATAAATAATCCCAAAATGTTGTAACCTGTAATTAAGTAATTGTATGAAAAAGAAATTCGTATGCCCATTCAAAACAACTCAGAAATTAAAAAAAAAAATGCAAGAGTAACAAAAATATGATGAGGATCATGGCAAGGAAAGAAATGGAGGAACAAAGAAACAATTAATAGAATAGTTTTGAGATTATATATATACATATATATAAAGATATGTACACACACATATACATATAAAGATAAACATATTGGTATTACCTTTAATTTTTAAAGAAAATCATACTTTGCTTAATATCTAAAAGAATATAGTCTACTGTAGCATGTATTTGAAATTTAAATTTTAAAATTATCGAAAACTACCAGGAATCCAATTTTGTGGCATACCAACATCACAAAATGCATCATTGCCGTCTTGCTTATTCAAAATTAGTTAACATTAAAGTAGAATCTAATTAGAAATTTTAAAATTATCAAAAAAAAAATTGCTAGCAAGATTAATCTAATCTCGTTTGAAATATTTTAGTTTTACCTATCCATATATTGCCTAATTAAGTGGCTATTATTTACCTACAAAATAATAATAATAATAATAATAATAATAATAATAATAATAATAATAATAATAATAATAATTTCTTAATGTTATTGATCAGATACGCCTAACAAATATAATTAAACAAATATATCTGACTAATACACATTTGGAGTGGATAAATAATTACCATATATGTAACTTTTTTATTATTCAGATACCTACAATCGAATGTGGATAATATTCGCTTTAAACGAATACGGTTACAAATGATAAATGAATGACAAATGAATTTTTACTATTTTTAATCTTTCTCCTCTCTACTCTCTCCCTCTCTCTCTCTCTCTCTCTCTCTCTTGTCTCTCTTGTCTCTCAGGTCATGTCTAATCTATTATATATATTTAAAATAAAGTCCACCTTTCGTGTCAATCCCTTGTTTATTGGACAATGAGGTGAGCAAGTTATCCTTCCATTGTTTGGCCATGAAAGACATTTCCATATTTACATTTTCAATCTCTAAGTCATGTTAAGATCTTTCTATAATTAAAATTATCAAATTCAATTAATTTCAAGCATACCTATGTTTAATTCCTTAAATTACTCTTTATTATTTCATTATTTTTTAAACAAAAATTCTAATTATATAAATTGATTTGTTTTTTCCCTTAATTTTGGCCCATTCCATGTTCCCATTATTTATAATTTTTGTTTTTTTTATATATTATCATTAATTTTTTTTATATAATTTGCGTACGTATTTAGTTGGATATTGTCAGCCCATTAATTGTTTTGTTTATCTAAAATTTCTCTATATTATGCCATAAATATATTCCATCAAATTGTGCACATTAATTGAGTAGTCATTGAATACCTAAATCTAGGATATGGATTGTAAGGTTGATAATTTTCTTGCCTTTATCCTTGATTTTTGAAAAGCGATTATATTCAATATAACACATTAAACTAAATTCAAAGTCCAAATTATGTATACAATGAAAATATCATTATTCCAAGAATAATGCACTCCGATCAAATGTACTTAATTATTTAGTACGACTTGGAGTAAAATTAAATTATGTAAAACATATTTTATTTTTATTACTTGTTACTCTTTTATGATGCACATTTATAAGTATAATTTTACTTTAGAAATAGACATTTTTGAATTCAAGAGTTATTCCACATAATTGAAATATTATATAATAAGAATAATAATAAAAATAAAAACACCTAGGATACCATGCGCTTTTAAGAAATCAGTTCGAACTTTGTCATTAGCAGTGTATTATTTTCATATAACATTTTCTATTACAGTCAATTGAGATCTGAAAAGAGAAATTGCGGTTTTTGCTTTGACCAAATACAACAGAAATAGGAATTGACTTACGATTAATGTAAACAAAAACTGCAAAAACTAACATAAACATCAGAAAGCCGAAGCTTTATTAATTGAGACACCACCAAACGGAGTTAATTCAAGCAAGCAATTGCTAGATAGCAATCGTCAGTTCCAACGGGCCTTTCCCACTCGTGACATTGAATGTCATCCGCACATGATCGGGACTCCGAGGATGGGAGTATGTAAGAGAATACTCTCCAAGAAACACATTACGCTCAAAAACTCCATCCTTGTCAGTAACCCCAGTAACATTTGTAGTTTTCCATTCTTTGATCAACTTATCAACGACATCCCCTATTGGCAGGTTGTTGAAATCGTCGTCTACCAAGCACATTTGTGCGCAGCCTTTAGGCAACACACTGTAATTAGTGTCATTCAAGCATCTTTCGCTGCAGGCTGTGGGCTTCCACCCTGCCCACACTATGATGCCTTCCACTCCGGGATGTGAGAATGCCTCCCTAATAATGTCTTCCAAATCGGCAGCCTATTTACAAATGAAAACACGGAAAAAAGATATTGCAGACTCCTTGCCGTATAATTTGAGAGAGAAGCACTATGTCATCTGAATGATATGTGCTTCTATAATTTGTTCCTCAACTATGTATTTTCACGATAATTAACCATTCAAATTAAGTATTTTTAATATCGCACCATATATTACTTCATTCTAATTGTAAACTTTGTCATCGATTTCCATCATATGATATTGTATCATGTGAAACATGTAGTATAATTTGGATGGTCCGATGTCATGTGATGAATGCCACTTAGTCATGTGATGAGATCCCAATGTGCTACGTATGATGAAATGGGAAACTTGTAAAGTTTCAACTATCAAACAGAAAAAAAAAAAAACAAATGTATAGTTTCAATATACTCATTAAAAAGAAAGAAAAGTATTGGAAATTCTTGAAAAAAATTAAATTCAGAGAAGTTCATGAAATTATACGTTACCTGAGTTGGCCCCCTTCTCGTATCCAACTCCGTGAGCCAAATGGGCATTTTGGTCTCGCCAAGAACATCCAGCACGGCTCGCATATGTGATATATTAGGTTGTCGCAAGAAATGAGCCTGTAACCCAATCCTCACCACCATGTCCTCATTCCCCGGAAATGATCTGATCTCCCTAATTTTCTCCACATACTTTGACGGGATAACTTCAGTATCCGACGGGACTTCCAGCGTATTAAATTCATTCAAAAACAAGGGAGTCTGAGGATCCAGGTCCCGTACAATCTGGTAAAACATTGCAGTGGCATTCGGCCCGACCTTGTCTTCGTAGACAGAGTAGTGCAAATTCTCATTCATAACATCCCACGCGACAACATCGCCCGAATATCTAGAGACCAAGGACGCAATGTGCTGCACGGACAGCTTGAGAAAGTCTCGTGGGGGCAATGTCTTGACCCAATACGGTGTTGCGTTTCGGTTGGCCCAGAGAACGGTGTGGCCTCTGACGGAAATCCTATTTTTCTTGAAAAAGGAAACCATAGCGTCGGGGACTGTGTAGTTTTCTGGTCCTGGAAGGCGTCCTGTGTAGTACCATTTCATTTCATTGTTGAAGGTTGTTATGGGGAAACGGGGCGTGAACCACTTTTGATAAGCTGTGTTGTTTAGGATGGCCTCCGTTGTGCTGCACCCAAGCAGAAAATGAGGCCTTGTCTGGTCGATGGTTATTTTTGCGCCTTCGAGATTCTCTCCCGGCCCGCTTGTCACACGGATTCTTACGTCTCTTTTCCGAACCTAAATTACTTCTCATTAGATTTAAGTGAAATTTCAAGGGAAAATATTAAATTGAGTATTTTAATGCAATAATTTACCTGTTGGATGGTTTTGTTCTGTTGATGTTGCCATTCTAGTTTGGTAAATGGCTTCAATGAGACATTGTCCAGCCAAAGTTCAACCTTCGTGTTCTTGCACTGAATATGTAATAGGAAAAATTGAACTGTTAAGGGAAGATTTATGGAAAAGGGGCATTGTTTTGAGTCTATATACGTAAGCCGGTAATACCAAAAAAAAGAGCTGAGCTTTTGTATTTTTCCCAAGTTGAAATCCTCCTTTAAGCATGGACCAGCAACCAAATTTTGCTACTACAGAACCAACTAATAGATATTGTCCAGTGGGGAGGACCAAGAAAGCTGATACAATTTCATTCCCGTGACTGAGTTGCAACCATGCTGTAAAATGAATTTTAGAAAATGTCATGGAGCATTAATATTTTTTCATTGTAAATGATTCTAAAAAAAATAACGGTTGACAAGTCTCATGAATGAATCGTTTACCTGAAAAGGTATACAGGAAATCTTTCTGGATACTAATCGATTTCGAGAAACTATCACTTGCTATAGTTCTATGAGATGCTACCAAATACTTGTTGCCCGTATGGGATTTTCTGGGTCCAATCTTTCCAGCTCCAAATGCCTTCCAACCAGTCAAGCCGGAATTGAAATTCGGGTTTTTTAATATGCCACCTCCGTATTGAGGAGCTAGAGGCTCGGCAAGGCACTGAAAAATGACACCCATTTACATTGGAAGAAATCGAAAGAATCGTATTTTTTTGCGTCCCATAAGTTAGGCTTTATTCAATTCTATTACCAATACTTATATATTTTTTAATTGAAAAAATGCACATGGACCTTCTAAGAGTTTTTAATAGAAAAATGCACGTGGTCGTCACATGCGTTCTTCTGTTAAAAACTTTGCAGGACTTAGTTGATGGATCAACATCAAGAAAAAATTCAAAAACCAAATGTGGGATGAAATGCGAGACAAATACAAATATTGGTAAGAAAATTGAATGAGACCTAACTTATGGATTGAAAATAAAATTATCTCAAAGAAATTATACAATATATATATACTATTATAAAAAGAAAGCGGTTTTTTTTTATAATTTTACAAAAATTGCCCTTCAGCTGTATGCGAAATAAATAGAACTATGTAAAATTGTGGCTAAAATTGAGAATTCACGTGATATCAATTCAATTCGGATACCAAATTTTGATATGTCAATTTTACCATTTTAATTAATACACATACAACAAATAAACAAATAAAAAAGTCAATATTGTAATATTATATCCAATTTAGAAAACCCATGTTCTTAACCCACAAACCACTTTCTCTAATTACAATTACTTGATTTTTTTCCCCCTTTTGTGTTTATTCTTTATCATGTAATTTTATTTCATATAATTATTTTATTTTTAAATTATTATAATTTAATAAATTATTTCAAATAATTCTTAAAAAAGTATTTTTATTTATAAAAGAAATTTAATAATATATTTATATTTTCAACCTAAAGAAAAATTAAGTACTAAATTGAAATATATATTTTTTTATATTTTGCACACACGTAGAGTGTGCGAAGTTGCTAGTACCATTATAAAAAGAAAGTCATTTTTGTCTCATAAACAGCGGTTATTTATGTGATTTGCCTTAAATTTTATGTGGACTAAATTGAGATATGTAAAGTTATGGTTAAATTGAAAATTCACATAAAATTGATTCAGTTAGGATACCAAATTTTGATGTCCCAATTTTACCCATTTAATTAGTAAACCAATGCAATAAATAAGCAAATAAAAAGGTCAATATTGTAATATTACATCCAATTTAAAAAATTCATGTTCTCAACCCACAAACCACTTTCTCTAATTACAATTACTTAGTTGTTTTTTTCTTTTTGTGTTTATTCTTTATCATGTAATTTTATTTCATATAATTATTTTATTTTAAATTATTATAATCTAATAAATTATTTCAAATAATTCTTAAAAAAAGTATTCTTATAAAAGAAATTTAATAGCATATATATTTTTTCATCCTTAAAAAAATGTAAGTACTAAATTGAAATATATATTTTTTATATTGCGCACACACGTAGAGTGTGCGGTATTGCTAGTATTTCTATAAACAAAGCTAAAGATTAATCGTGATTCTCAATTCAATGCCAAATAGTTGTATATACGATCGAGTGTTTGTCTTTTCTCTAATATTATATAGGGATTGGGAAACTTGAATTTGAACCATAACATTTCATGTTATAAAAGAGAGGTAATGGCACTTTAATTAAAGAAAGATATATAATCAAGAGTGGTTTTCCCTTACTTCAATGCTGGCTGAGTAGTCATAGGATGAATTGTGGGCTGCAAAAGTACAACCTAAGGCATAGACAATGATACAAATTACATTGAAAACTCTGATTTGATAGCCACAAAATGAACAAGCAAACACAAATCAGGAAAAAAAGCACTAACCTGATAGAAGTAGGAAACACAAACCGGCAAACATCTTACTCCGAGCATGTGTATTCATTATCCCCATTGCAAAAATTACTCTGATGAGAAATAGAACAAATTGATTAAAGGTTTTTTTTCCCTTCTCTAGAAAGGGCATTAAAGGTTTATTGTGCATGCAAGAACAATTTTTTTTTAGGGTTTACGGTGAGGTGTATTGACTCTCATTACATATAGAACAAAATTAAATAAATCTGGTATTCAAAAAAATATGCATAAATGAGTACATAGAATTAACCATGTGTATAATTAAAAGCATGATAAAACCAAATTTCGTGTTGGGCAAATTTGTCGTAGCCAAGCGTAAACTATAAAGATATACGTTGAAGATACAATTAATACTTAAATATACGTGTTTCACAAAATACAAAATACAATGTTCCAAATTTGGCCGTTTTATTCTAAAACACATTCTTGTTTTAAAAAATGTCATCTTGAAATTTATAGTATCATTCAAATGATTTTTTTTTTTGCAAAGAAAAATAACTAAAACATTAAATCTATAAAAGATAATATTAAGGAAAATGGATGATTTATGGAACCGGATTTCCATTAACAAATTCTAGTCCCGCATAATAAATAAATAAATTAAAACTAAAATGTACCTCTTTCTTCAGAACAGGGAATACGAGGGCTAATGTGAGCATCAGCTTGTCTTGTGCGTTTTATAGGCCGAAATCAATATTGAAAATGTTGTTAAATTTTTATCTAATGTGCAAACAATTTCAACAACCTTAAAGTATAGACATAAAACGTCTGACAGTAATGATACAATAAAGTAACCATTAAATGAAGCAATAAGTAGGCATGCTTCTAACATTCAAATACGTTATAATTAATTCTTAAAAGTATGTTCGAGGAATATGTAACTCCGATACAACACATTTAACAACGTAATTTTCATTAACGAATCTCGTGTTACAAATTTATTACAATCACGATTATTTTACTCAAACACAAATAACTTACTAATTTTGAAGTTGCAAGAACATCTTATCTTCATTACAATGATTATGTAAAATTGAATCATCTCTGAATTATCAAAGAAAAAAAATATTGAAAACCCCTTAAGACATTTTTTTTTTAATCCAAGACCCATGAAGTTAAATTTCAATCCTAAAATCCGTTCCACAAATCATTCATTCTACAGAGCCGAATAGCTGATTTCTAGACCAAGCCACCCTGATTTTTTAATTAAAAACTTGATAAATTGATCTTTTTCCATGCGAATGTATTCTTCAAATTCAATAAAATGATTTTTATCAATAATATTTTGATAAATTATTTTTATTAAACACGTATTTTAAAAAAAAATTAGGATGTAAAAATTATAATTAATATAATTTTCTTTTTTAATAACGTAAACAAACTAAACCAAACGATTGAAATATTTGAAAATTAATTTTGATTAGAAGTTTGTCTGTATGTGAAAATGTCATTCCTCCAATTTTTATTTTTTGGGATTTGTCTGAAATAAGGTATCCTTAGTACTGGATTAACACTAGGTAGCCTAGAGCTTTAGCAAAATGTGAGAGGACCTGTAAAATGTGCACCGGGTCACAATTAAGTGGAACCTGTTATGTAAGTTTAAATAATTTGCTACCCGTTATTTACCTACAACTCTAAATTTTATTTAAGGAAAGAAACACTAGCCCCTCAAACTATGGTGCTCTTCACACTTCACCATACCAATTCTAATGACTTGCACTTTAAAATCTGAACTTCACATTTTCTACATTTAATTCCCTATGGTAATTTTTTGGCAATAAAAGTGAATGAAATAAGACATGTGTGCTTATGCGTTATATTGAAAAGTATTTAATGATTGAACAAGTAATTTATTAATTATAACAAATATTTAATAAATTAATAGAAAAAATAAAAACTATTAACAAAGTTTTAATTAGATAACTCATGTTTAGAATTTTTCATTACTTATATTAGTCAAATATAATAAACACTAATTCTTAAACAAAAAATTAAAGTGGTGTAGTGGTTTGATATTCTAACCTCAACGAAGAGCTCAACAGTACGAGCCACATCAGGGCAAGAAACAAAATTTATTAAGATATTTCTGTGGCTAATCCATGGCTGATAGCCACGGATTTTCTGTGGCTAAATCTTTAGCCTTTAATCCGTGGCTAAATGAATGCCATTTCGCGTCAATTTTAACTACCAAAAATAGTCACGGATTTTTCGTGGCTAATTTTTTTTTGTGGCTTTTTTTAGATTTGTGGCTAAATATGGAATCAAAGGTAACCATAGCGTTATTTCAGGTGTACCCCTACAAATCCCCAAGCCCTGACAGTATGCCCCTGATATTTTTTTCAAACTTTTTGATCTTTTTGCATTCTGATATTAGCTCGTGTGTTTTAGAATTTCTTAATAATCAAGTGTCTAGTCCAGACTTTAACCATACCCACATTGTTCTCATCCCTAAGTGTCGGGCCCCATAAAATATGACCTATTTTTGGCCTGTTGCTTTGTGAAATGTGGTGTATAAAATTGCCTCTAAAGCGATAGCTAACCGGCGTAAACCATTTCTTGACCAAATCACATCCCCATCTCAGTCGGCATTCTTTAATTCCTCGAAGAATGAAAACAGATAATGTCCTTATTGCCTACAAATCTAATCATTTCCTGAAACTAAAAAAGAAAGGCAAAAAAGGATTTATGGCAATCAAACTTGACATGAGCAAGGCCTATGACCGGGTCGAATGATGTTTTTAAGAGTTCACTTTACTTAGATTAGGCTTTCATAGGTAGTTTGTGAATCTTATTATGCTTTGTGTGTCTTCAGTTACATATTCTTTTGTGTTGAGTGGCAGTGAGTTTGGTTTTTTGCGTTTGAGTTGGGGTGGCTAACAGGAGTGGCTATTTCTCAGAGGGCGCCCCAAATCTCGCATTTATTTTTTTGCGGATGATACCTTGATTTTCAGCCAGGCAACAAGGGAGGCGATGGCTCACATACAATCAACACTTGAGATTGATGGTCGGCCTCCGGAAAGTTGATTAATGTGATTAAATTCTCTATTGTGTTTAATCGGAATGTGTCTAGGGAGCTTAGAGAAGCGATCGCAGGCTTGGGGTAGTTGTGCACGAAGGGGTGTTTTGACTGGTACCTGGGCCTTCCATTTGTTGTGTTCTCTCAAGCTGGAAAAGAGGTTCTTATCAAGTCAGTATTGCAGGCCATCCCCTCTTATTCAATGTCATATTTCAGACTCCCAAATGGTTTCTTGAGTGAAATTGAAGGTTTACTTGTGGACAGGTGGCATAACAAAGGAATGCGGAAGATTCACTCAATATCGTTGGCCAAGTTATGTGTTCATAAGGAGGAAGGGGGCTTGGGCTTTCGACACTTCCGGCATTTTAATGATGCTCTTCTCGCCAAACAGTTATGGAGAATTAATCTATACCTGGATTTGCTACTCAATCGGATATTGAGAGCCAGGTACTACGGTTCGGCCTCTCTGGATAGCGCCAAATTGGGATGTAACCCGTCCTTCACTTGGCATAGTTTGTTCGGGGCAAAATAATTAATTGACCAAGGAAGTCGATGGCGTGGGGGATCCGGACATCATATTGATATCTGGGAAGATAAGTGGACACCTCGACCATATTCCTTCAAGGCGTTCTCCCCCTGGATCAACATGGGAGGGAATAACCTTGTTTCAAAGTTGTTGTTGCCGCATGAAGGAGCATGGAATGAGGCACTAGTGCATTCTATTTTTGTGAAAGAAGATGTTGATATTATTTTGGCTATACCTTTGGGCTCGATGGTGCATAATGACACTTTGGTTTGGCACTACTTTGCTAATGGCTTATTCTCGGTAAGGAGCGCTTACCATTTGGCCATTTCCTTGAATAAACTTCACTGTCTAGGTTCGCAAACAGCGAGGTTATCTTGGAGTTTTATTTGGGCTACCTCGGTTCCAAACAAGGTCAAGTTGCTGGGATGAAGACTATGTCGGGAGACACTCCCTACTGCTAGGAATCTGATGAAGAGACACACTGATTTCCAGGATGTATGCCCAATTTGTCAAACGGAGGGAGAAGACTCGCACCATACCTTCCTCGCATGCCCGTCCTCAGGGCAAGTTTGTGCACTTTCTAACATTGTGTGGGCAGTCATCGATGGTTGGACAGACGGACCAGAGGTTTGGCTACGTTCTATCCACTCTAGATTTTCACATGAGGAGTTTGATATCGCGCTTATGGCCATTTGCAATATTTGGTTCAGTAGAAACAAGACTATCATGGAAAAGAAGGCTATCTTTCCGTTGGATGTGGTGGTGGCAACAAGACGCCAACTTGAAGCGTACATAGCGGCTGCTATGTCATCTGATGGCTGCGCCACGGCCGATTCGTCGAAAGCTCCTACCAAGCGGCTTCACCCTACGGAGGGGACGATCAAAGTGAACTTTGATGGAGCCGTGTTCAAGGGGAATACCGATTCGATTGGGATTGGAGTGGTTGCTCGAGATGCCCAAGGAAACTGTCTTGGGTGGTTGGCAAAGAGGTTTTCGATCCCAGGTGAAGCAGTCCACGCTGAAGCTCTTGCGGCGCGTGAAGCGGTTCGACTTGCACAACAAATGGCATGGCCGAGGGTCATTATTGAGGGAGATTCTAGCACACTTATTCACTCTGTGGGTAGTCCAGGCTCTCATATGTCTGCTATGGGGACTATAGTTCAAGATATTAAGGTTTTCTGTTCTTGAGTAGGAGTGGGCGCGGGTCGGATTTTTGTCGGGTTCGGGTTAATCGGGTCGGGTACCCGACATAATTACCCGAATTTAACCCGAACTTTTTTCGGGTACCCGAAACCCGTTTTTTTTTTTTCAATGATTTTTTTTCTTTTGATAAAATAACTTTTTTCACAATTAATATATAAAATAAATTAAATATAGGCTTATAGTTCTTGTGAACCCTCAAATATGCAAAAAGAGAGTGATAATTTTTATATAATTATTTGAAATATTAATATATTTTTTAATTTAGAAACTATGGAAGAAAAGTAAATAGTACCAATTTGGCAATTTGCTACTATTAATTTAAATGAAATAACAAACGCATGGCATATTGTAAGAATAATTTTAGAAATATTAATTGTATGTCGTATTTAGAAAAAAAATTAAATAGCAACAACCAAATAATACATCTACATTTAATTGCTAGCATTTTTATCTTAATTAGACAATTAAACACTTTAGCTCCACATAAGTGGATATAATATTAATGACTAGATAAAACAATATGGTGTTATTGAATATCTCAATTATTTAGACAAAATCAAAATAAAATATTTTTATCATTCTATACAATGCATATATGTATATGTATCTACTAATTTAATTAAATTACATTAATCGGGTCGGGTACCCGACCCGAAATTTTTCACAATTTCGGGTACCCGACCCGATCGGGTCGGGTATCGGGTATCGGGTAACCCGACCCGAACGCCCACCCCTATTCTTGAGTTCTATTAATTTTAGTTTTATTCGTCGTTCCAGTAACATAATCACACACCGGCTGGCTTGCAATTCAGTGTTTGACGAGCCTGAATCTAGTGTCATCCCATCGTATATTGCCCATCTACTTGAGGCCGAAGCTTCTACTAATTGAGTTGATATAATATACACTTTTAGCTTCAAAAAAATAAAAAAATTAAACTCAAAGTCCATGAAATTAGTTTTTACTAAAAACAAGAAAAAAACATGCATTTACATATGTATCCATAAAATAAAGTTTGTACATCCTTTTCTCCATCTCCATATTATCATCTCTAGGTAAGCGATGATTTAATTTTCTTATAAATGTATTACAGTATTTATATTTACCTATAGTTTTTTTTTATTTGCTATGACTATGAACAAGGTTAAATATGAATAAAGGAGGAAGTCTTGATTAAAAGAACAATTGTAACTCTTGATTTTGTATTAAGTCTATTTAACTTATGTTCTCATTTTTTTCAATTTTTTTTCTTTTTCTATATCTGTTTGTATGTTTATTTAATTTGATGATACATGAAACTCTAGCACAAATTTGTTATAACACCATATATTTCATGCAGGTGTCTTAGTCTAACATTCTTTTGTCATTAATGAGAAGATTCAAAAATTCTTTGGTTGATGTTGTGTATTAGCCTTTCGTTCAATTATTTAATCAACTCTTTTTGTAATAATATATGAAAAAGGAGACCCACCTTTGGCAAATTAGACTATTAAAAAATTTGGCCAAATCATGATATAAGATCCAAACTTATTTTGAAAAACATACTATTCTTCTTCAGTGTAGATGGATTATCAAAATTTAGGAATAAATGGTGAAAAGTTACTAAAACCAATTAAATTAGTCAAGCAAATTAGTTTTTGCATTGGCAAAATATATATGCATATATACAATGATGAATAAAATATCTTTGTAAATAGTTGTACCATTTTTGTTAAGCTTTTTGAAATAGATAAATAATTTAGTTATATTTTCAACCTAATAATCCCTTAATCTTGCAAACTGACAGTATGGCAATTATTTCAATTATAAAAAGTTTCAACCTCAGGTAATGTAAGTATCTATCCTTTTTCTAATGTAAGTATCTATAGTCACAAAAATCCATCATTGGTTTTTCATTATAACTATCTTTTATTTCAAGTGTAGTATTGAAATAACTTAGAGTGTATAACTTTTGCAAATTCTATTATTTAAAGGAAATATTTGAATTCTCTCAAATAAGGTTTATAATTGAACATTGAAATATGAACCACTGCAACTGCATGATTTTGTCTGTTAATATATTCAAAGGGCAGTAATCTCAATTTATTATCAATGAGTGTACATGTATGTCACCAAAATTATGAAAATTCAAAGGCTTTGATACCATAATATAAAATAATAAGAATACAATTGAGATAAAAGAAATATATATATATATATATATATATAGTTTGGTGGCTTATAGCCAAAATACGAAAGCGATTAATGTTTTGTTAAATTTAAATTTCATGAGGTAAGATCAAATTATATTTTTAGGGACTTTCTATTCTTTCTTAATCTATATGGGTTGTCAAAATTTAGGAATAAACCAAAGACATATTCCTAAACAATCACCCATGAATTTGAAAAGAAAATTATATATTAAAAATATAAAGTTTTAAGTTTTTTGAACCTAATAATTCAAAAGTTTAAAAAGAAGAACATAGTTCTGAAGATTGAAAATGAATTAATTTTTTTAACCTAGGAAGTCAATAATAACTTGACCAACATATTAGTTTTTGGATTTTTGGGAATTTAGAGTTGATAATATTGTTTTTTATATTTTAGTATAATTTCTTAATTTGTTGACAATACAATTTTTTTTATGTACTTTTAGTCAAATTTTATTATATGTATAATTCTTAAAAACCATATTTTGTTGTATCAAATATTAAAAAATCATGACTTCCACAACTCAAACTGCACATACTTTTATTTTTCATATAGAAGGAAAATATATGAAAGTTATGTAAATCCATATGAATTATTAAAAAAAATTATTCCTAATCATATATATATATGTTAAATGGGACCCACCATATGTGTCCATCTTTTTTTTATGTGGACAATAAGGTAGATAAGTTCATTTTAGTCTATTTAGTCATTTCACCCTCATTCAATATATATATATATATATATATATATATATATGGATGTATGTATTCCCCTTTTATGTGTAACTGTAACTAAACATTTATTCCCCTCAAAATTAGTATTTTCTTATGTTATTTATAATTGTACATTGATAACATTCTTTTTTTTCAATATTGTCTTAAGTTTTTGCCTTTCATAATAACTCACATAATCTTCCCCCAATTCCCCTTAATCAATCCAATTACCATCCACTCCCCTCCCTGAACTGAATATCAAATTAAGTTTGATTTATCATAACTCATCTTTGATTTCAGATGTAGATGTATCTTGGAGGCATATCTAACTGTGAGAATGATTTTTATTGCAGTTCACATTTTGTGGAAGTTTTAATGTATGGAAAAGTTGGCTTTGGAAATTTTTATTTTTCTATTTTTTTTGTTTAATCTTGAATTTAATTATTTTAATTTTTCATGTTCTTTTGTGTTCAACTCATATCTAATTCAGTTAATTGTTGCGTTCTAAAAAATATAGCAGATGATTCATCCCCAAACGGCTTGCAAAATAATAAATCACTATCGATGAAAAATCAATGATAGAGGTAATTATAACTAACCAAACTATTTCAGAATAGATAAATACTTCGAAAACTAATCTATCTTCATATTATATTATCCATTTCACTATGTCATTGCATATAAGATGACTACAATCAAATTTGATATAATAAAATTTATGTACTAATTAATAATGGGACTAGCCACTATAATATAATAGTTGAGCTTTTATATGACATTAATCATGTTCATAGAAATAAATAAATTATCACAATGTATAAAAAATAGTGGTTGATGATGCAAGTTACCTAATATTTGTTAAGATTTATTCATTATGTGTTGTTTGTTTTTTATCTAGAACTAATGCTAAACTTAATTCAATATAATTTCTACCTTATTGGACTTTTTAGTTTTAAAAGTTTTGATTCTAATTTTAGTCTATCCCATATTAATATTTAAAAATAAAAATTTCAATTATTTTATATCTGAATGTGAGAAATTTAGTGTTTGTGTGCAAATAGTTGAAAGACAGTGTATTTCAATCTATATGAACTCGATTATATTGGGTAAATTTATTTGAATAAAATTAAAAAAAAAAAGACAAGTCAAAAAAAAATATGAAAAATTCTATTATTACTCATGCCTCAAACTTTCTACTCTTATTTGTTAACATGTTCTATTCTTAGGGAGTATATAAACAAGTTTGCGAACGATAAATATTGAAATTTGAGTTTTACTAGAATGAGAAACTTATTAAAATAAGTTCATGGCTTGAGGTACGTGTTACGATTTTTATTATACAATTTAATTATTTATTTTTTATATTCATATGGGTTGATACTTGATACTATATATCTCTTTTTGTATGAAACATTCAATTAAAAAATTTTCAAGAGAAAAGTTGATAAATTTCATAAAAGGAAAATTAGGCAAGGTCTACTCAATTTATTACTTAAATATTTTATATTAGAGAGATAATCTATATAATTAAATAATCTATATATCTATTGTTCAACACTTTTCGGGTTTGTTTGGTAGGGAGGCAAATGGAAGGAAGGGGAGGGAAAGGAAGGAAAATGAGATGAAAGAAATTATTTTCCTTCGTTTGGTTACGGTAGAAAAGTGGAAGGAAAGAAAAAATTGCATAGGGCCTGCCACTTTTGTTTTCCTCCCAAAACCGGGCAAAAATGAAAGGAAAAGATTAAAATTATTTTTTGTTTTTTTTCATTCATTTTTCTCTCATCCAAATAACTATGTGGAAAATTAAAATCCACTCTTCTTTCCTCTGTATTTTCTTTCTTTTGCCAAATGCACTGTTAATACAATTTTACAAATGTATTACTCTGAATGGTAATTGATGAGAATGAATAAATTTGAATATCCACATTAAGAAATTCAAAGCATATAAGGTAAGTTTCTTTTTCCCATAAAGTTCACATTTTTGTATGTTAAGAGTATCAATATTAAATAATTTTTTATTCCAAATATCACAATTTAAAATATTAACATTTTCCATGCAAGCAAGTATGAAGTTTTAGAAAATTATGCAACTCCTATCAAATTAAATTTGATGAAAGTAATTCATATTTGTATGAAATATTCTTATGTTTTTCTTATTTCAATAATTGAATTGTATTCAATAATTCTTTTGTTAATTATTTTGCATTTGTAATATCTTAGAAGAGTTTCATTATATATGTTATATCTTAAGTTAAATATACTAAAAAATTTTAACTTGTAATTATCGTCTTGTGCAATGTATGGGTTAAAAAATATTCTCTATTTATATTGAGTTAATCCATCATCCCTTAATTTTATGCAATATCTAATCTAAATTAACTTATACCAATTTAAATACCTAAACAAGGTCCACGGTCCCAACCTCTTCTATTATTTTGATGGTTATTTGGTTATGGAATTGGAATGCATTGTGCTGCAATTTTTCTTGATTTCTCTTCAAACTCGTCAGTGTATTTTGTACTCATGCCATAATACAGTTTATTTGGCTAAACTTATTTTGAAGAGCTTATAAACTCCTACTTCTTATTTTAAAAATAATTTATTAAAGTATTTGGACAAAATAAGATCTTGTAACTTATAAGATGTTTTGTGGATTTATAAAATATTTTTCGAGCTTAAAAGTAGTAATTCTATTTGGTAAAAATGAGAGGTTATAAGTTCTTTTAAGTGTCATGATGATAAAAAAAAAAAGTAAAATTTAATTTCATGTACATAAATATTTTTTGAGATAGTAGAAATGTAATGTTGGAAAAAATAAAGATATTTATGTCATTTTATCTTTTAATATTAAACAGGTTATAAAATGTTTCAAAAATAAGTTGGAGGAATTTATTTATTTATTTGAGCTTACAAACTCCTAACAACTTATTTTTGGAGTTTATAAACTCATTTACTTAAAAATTTACCAAACACTTTTGAGAAATTTATAAATTCTTAAATAGTTTATGTGATGTTTTGAGATGCTTCTAAGCTCAGCCGAACACTCTCAACATGCTTAGGTTCTATAATCTTTCTAAGGTATTCAATGATTTCTTTATACGTATTTTGAATTTTTTTTAGTTAATTTTGATTTATATATTAATTTCAGTGTCTTTGTTTATTTATTTTCCCCCTTTTTTTTGGTTTACTTTGTGTACTCAATAAATTCAATTATTATTTTTAAGATACTTTTTGTGTTTTACTAATATTATGGTGGTGTCTATGATCTTTTTTCTTCTATTTCTAATTTTTTTTTAATTATAATTTGAATATTTTCATCAAAACAACTTAGACAAAAATTCTTCCCTGGCATGAACTGTACTAATCTTGCATTAGTATCATTGAAACCAATAAGTTTTTCTTCTTTTTTCACATTACTTTTTGCATTTTTTTTGAATATTTGTTATATTTGGAAAACGAACCTTTTTGTTATATATATACATACACACACACATACAGAGACATATATATATATATATGTGTGTGTGTGTGTGTTATAATTCAGTTTCTTTTTTTTTAGTTTTGATCAATACATGTCACAATGATTTATTTTTTTTGTACGACACAAATTCTTTGAGTTTCAATTCTTAAAATAATTTTGTATGTGCTTACTATTATTATAATGATATTTGTGATTTTATCTTTTATTTCCATTCTTCTCATATAATCGCACATTATTATTTTAAAACAATTTATCTGAAAATTTCTTCATTGATATAAATTCTACAATTTCATTAGTATCATTTTCATGAGGTTTTTTCTTTCTTGATCTATGAGGCATGACCATGCACTATCAAAAAATGGGGTTTTTTTGATCGATTTTTCGGTCACGGAATCAAGAAAATCGATCACAAAACGAGGTTAGTGACTGATTGGTGACCGAATGTGTCGGTCAAAAAATGCCTCATGACAAATTTTTTCTGTAACTGATTTTGTGGTCAATAACAACTTAGTGACTGAAACATCAGTCAAATTTCTTAAAATTTCAGTCACAATTTTTTGGTGATAATGGACACAATTTATAGTCCATCGGTCACAATCACTTACCACTACAAGAAAATGCTCAATTTTGGGCGGAATTTTTCTGCGGAATTTCGGCGGAAAATTAAAAAAAAATAAAAAATAATAATTTTTAAATTTTTCAGCAGATTTTCGGAGGAAATTCTGCCGAAAAAATTTTAAAAATTAAAAATAAATAAAAAAATAATATTTTTTAAATTAAAAATAAAAAAAAAAATTTAATTTTTTAGCTAATTTTCGGCGGAAATTCCGCTGAAAAATTTAAAAAAAATAAAAAATAAATAAAAAATAATATTTTTTAAATTAAAAATAAATAAATAATAATAATTTTTTAAATTTTTCGGCGGATTTTCGGCCGAAATTCAGCCGAAAAATTTTAAAAATTAAAAATAAAAAAATAATAATATTTTTTAAATTAAAAATAAATAAATAATAATAATTTTTTAAATTTTTCGGCGGATTTTCGGCGGAAATTCCGCCGAAAAATTTTAAAAATTAAAAATAATTAAAAAATATTAAAAAAAATAAAATATAATAATTTTTTCAAATTTTCAGCGGATTTTCGGCGGAAAATCCCGCCGAAAAATTTAAAAAATTAAAAATAAATATTTTTAAATAAAAAATAATAATAATTTTATATATTTTTAAAATATATTAAAATTTAAAATTTTTATTTTTATTTGAATTATTATTATAAGATTATTATTATTATTATTATTATTAGAATGAAATGAATTTTTGTATGCTATATATATGTATATAATATTATGTATTATATATATAAATTTTTTAAAAATTTAAAATTATTAAAATTTTCAATAAATAAAAAACGTGTTATTATTATTAATTATTTTTATTTGAATTCTTGTATGATATAAATATATAATGTATTGAATTATAACAACAAAGTGAACATAGCTCAATGGTAAGAGAGTTGTTTGCCAACCGAGAGGTCGAAGGTTTGACTCCCAGCGGCCCCAAAAGTTGGGATAATATCGGGCGAGCTGGGTCGAGGTCCCCGTGTTCAACTCCTAAGTTGGGCAATTGAAATTTTATTTTCAAAAAATATAAATTAAATTTCGGCGGAATTTCCCGGAACTATGGCCAGTCACTATCTTGTGACCAATTTGTCAGTCACAACTTAACAGTCAGTCATTAATGTTCAGTCGCTACTTTTTACCAATTTTTCAATCACAAATTAGTTGTTCAGTCACTACTTTTTACCAATTTTTTAGTCAAAACTTAGTCGTCAGACACTAATGTCCGCCGGATAGTCACTCCGGCCAGTGTCTGACGGAGTTTTCCACCAGATTAATACCGACGGAATTCTAAGCCAAATTGCCATCGCTCCTGCCGCTGGACCGCCATTGCCCGATCATCGGCCTACCTAACCTCACCGCCGCTCTAGCTGCCGCACCGCCTGCCTCTAAAATAGTATCTCCCAAAGTGTGCAAATTTTTGTAGTTGACGGGATTCAAACTCATGACCCCAAGGTTGGATGACTAACCCTTCACCACCAAGCTATTGCAAGAAATTGTGTTGTATTTTGTTTTGTTTTGTAGTTATTATATATTTGTTTGATTATTCTTATTTTAATTTATTAATTAATTTTAATTTTTATTTAATTTGGAGATATTTATTTTTGTAATTTATTCTTAATTTTTGAAGTTTATTCTTGGTTATAATTTATTTTTTGTAATTTATTCTTGTTAATATTCATTTGAGGCTTTTAAATACTTATGTCTACTAATAGCATTTTGACAAAACTATTTTGTTTATACGTCTTTTAAAAGTTGAATTTGTTTGTATTTTTTTTTATTTAATTTTGATGATACTTGAATTTTTGGGAAAAGTTTTTTATAACGGCATACATTGCATGTACATGTAACAGTTTAACATTCTTCTTTCAATTTTAAGAAAATTTCAAAATTCTTTTGTACATGTATTTGCATATTCTTATTTTGTAAACTTATTTTAATGTTTTTTATATATTATTTATATTGTTCTAAATAACAAATATACCATCTAGTCTAATATGTATCTTTCTTTCATTTCTATATTCAGTTGTTAATGATAAAATATATAAAAATATTCTAACAAAAAACACTTTTGAAATAAATCTCAATAAATTAAATATATATACACTACATACTAAGTAAGACCCCCTTTTATTTTATAATTTTCATAAATTTAATAAATATATTATAAATAATTAAAAGATAGCATAAATAAAAATAGTTAATAAAAATATGTATTTACTTATAAAATTAGCAAAAAAGAATTTTAAAAAAATAAAATTATTTTTGCATCCAAATGGGGTTCAATCTTGGACCAATAAATTATATATATATATATATATATATATAAATTTTAAGTAAGACCCCTCTTTTATTTTATAATTTTCATAAATTTAATAAATATATTATAAATATTTAAAAGAGAGTATAAATAACAATAGTTAATAAAGATACGCATTTACATATAGAATTAGCAAAAAAATGAATTTTAAAAAAACAAAATTATTTTTGCATCGAAATGGGGTTTAACCTTGGTCCAATAAATTAAATATGCATATATATATATATATATATATATACACTATATAATAACTAAGACCCCCCTTTTATTTTATAATTTTCATAAATTTAATAAATATATTATAAAAAATAAAGAGATAGTAATAATAATAATAATAGTTAATAAAGATATGTATTTACATATAAAATTAGCAAAAAAAAGATTTTAAAAAAATAAATTATTTTTTATCCAAATGGGGTTCAACCTTGGACAAATAAATTAAATATATAAATTATATATTAAGTGAGATCCCCCTTTTATTTTATAATTTTTCTTAAATTTAATAAATATATTATAAATAACTAAAACATAGTATAAATAATAATAGTTAATAAACATACGTATTTACATATAGAATTTAGCAAAAAAACAATTTTAAAAAAATAAAACTATTTTGGATCCAAATAGCATTGAACCTTAGACCTCTACCATTTAAGAGAAATGCTCCACCATCAAGCTGTATAACAACTATTTTCCACATCTTTGTTGTTTCTATATAATTACGTATTATTTCAATTTGAAAATTTTTGTGTGAACATGATAATAAAAATCATTAATTTGAAATATTTTTAATTTATTTCATAAATAAAATTTATTTCTTTATTTATTACCATTCCTACTTTTTACGTAAATTATATATTTTCCAAAAAATATTTTTATCTTCCTAAAATGATTAAAATATACTCACAAACTGAAAAGGTACCTTTGCCTTGTTCAAAATTTATGTGAGCACTAATTCCTTTTCTCATTTTTCCTTGACTTTTTTTCTTTTTCTTTTTTTTTTTTTTTTTTGTTATTTTGAATCATGTGTTTCTATTGAACCATTAATATATTAATGTTGAAAGAACTTATGAATGTAGAAATTACTAAATTGTAGGATGCTTGAGAATATCAAATTAAATCTATAGTACACCACCAGTTATATTAAGAAATTCGTTTTAATGAATAAATTTCAAATATATATCTATAGCACCGATTTAACAAAATTTAGTTCAATAGCAATTATTCACAATAATTCAAAAAATTTGAAAAAAAAAATTAGGTCATATGCTTTATATATAAGTGACTATACTAGATGTCTCACGTGAAAATTTTCTCAAATTGAAATTATAATGGAATAGAGTATTTAATTTATTAATTTCCCACATACGAATTATGAGTATTTATCAATGTCTTAAATGTTTTTTTTTTCAAATATTTCTTCTCATTTATAGTTTTTTTTTTTTTTTTGAATTTTGAATCGAGTAATTACTAATTATGTTGATTGAATTATATAGATAAATAATGCGAGTGATTAGCGATTGCAATAAATATGTAACAACTTTGGGAGTAGATATTCATCACAAATGTTGACTACGGAATGGTGAACAATTTGGTGACACATCTATGACCAATTGCTTATAATGATTGACCCAGTGACTACGCTATTGGTCACAAATATGATGATACGGTGATTGATTAAAATTTGACAAATTTGTGAAGTATTTGTGACCGAACGCTTTTTTTGACCAAGCTGTGACGACATAATCAGTCACCCTAAGATGACTGATTAGTGACCGACATAAGCTTGTGACTGATGAGTGACCGACATCAAGCATGATGAATTTTTTATGACTATTTAGTGACTGAATCAATGTCCGTCACATGAAATAGTGACTGAAAATACTTTAGTCACAATATCGGTCACTAACCAATCACTATTCCATCAATAAAATATTATCTAAATTTTTACAATTAATCAGTCACTAATTGGTCACAAAATTGTAACTAGTTGTGACTGATATGGTCAGTCACAGAAATTCAGTCACTAAAGGCCTTGTTTTCTTGCAGTGATGTACCAATCTCATTATTTAGTTTACTTTACTATTCTTCTTTTTGGATCTTTTTTCATCAATTTTTGAAATTTACATCATGTTTTTTCAAAAAACTTACAACAAAAAGGTACAATAAGCTTTGTACAATATGTGCCATGTTACTTTAAAAAAATATTATACTTTATTATTAATACCATGCATAGCATAGAGGGAAGAGTAAAGAGGCTCATCACCTTAATTTTACGACATACATATCAAGAAAATGATGAAATAAAAAAAGAAAAATAGTACCAATTAACATCTTGATTTTTGTACATACGGGGGCAAAACAAGGTTAATATTATTGCATTCGTTTTTTTTTTTGTTTTTTTAATTTTTCATTTTTTTCATTTTTTTAACCGCCTAAAATGTTGAAATTTTGTCAAAAGGGACCCAAATAAAGTGAATAAATATTGTTTAAGCATATACGAGACAAGAAATCAGAGTGGCGCAGCGGAAGTGTGGTGGGCCCATAACCCCCAGGTCCCACGATCGAAACCTGGCTCTGATATGAGTGGCTTCTGTCAATTTTTCCGTTTTTATACTCTAAAATGAAATAAATAATAAATGACATTGAAGGTCGAGCATCCATCAGTGGATGTAGCTCAAATGGTAGAGCGCTCGCTTTGCATGCGAGAGCCGAGAGGCACGGGGTTCGATCCCCCGGATCTCCATTTTTCTGTTTTTTTTTTTACTCTAATGTGATATCCCATGGGCCTAGGCCCCTCAAATTCAACAAGTATTTGGTTAGAACTATCCCAATTATTGTCGGGTTCTATTTGCCGTGTTTTTGCGTAACATGATATTCCATGGGCCCAATTCATCTATTATTATGTTAGAATCAGCCCAATTACTGTCCGGTCCAGCCCACCACCCATATTTCCCAACCTTCTTTCAATTTGTTTTTCTTTTATATTATAACGTATATACATATTTATATTGAATAGGCTGAAATTTCCTTTCATCCATAAGTTTTCATTTCAATTGCAAAATCATCCCTTTGTGGTTTTTTTGTTAATTTTTATATTATTTAACTAAAATATCATTTTTGAGCCAACTTTAACCAAATCAAAATTATCCTCAATAATTCAAGTACTCCAATTTAGTGTATTATGTAGAAATTAGTAATGTGAAAGTCGGAGAAAAATAATTGGATAAGATACTTGAACTTTAAAAACTATTACATAAAATATTAAATTGAAAATTTGAATTTCTTGATTTTTTGTTTCATTTTTTCTGACCCTTTTATGAAATAATTATGCATGTAATTTTATGTTAAAAAAAAATACTAATAATGACCATCGTTTTTGAATATCACATAAAACCTTATAGTTTAATGACTGTATTGGCGTCTCATCAAATTTGAACTAACACCTATGATTGGTGACTAATGTAGATTTTCTCAAAGACAAACAATAAAATTCTATTTTCTTAAAATAATTAGTATTTAGTCCCATGTCAAGGCATGGAAATAGAAAAATTTATGTATATATTTTCATACATTTTTGTCATAAAAAAAAATTTTATAAAAATAAATTAGCTTTTTTATAACATAAATTGATAAATAAATATGTTAAGAAAATTATAGAATAATAGAATATGTTTGATCTCAATATTAATTTTAGTATAACTATGGCAAGAAAGTTTTTAAAAAATTATGTAGAATCAAAATTTTCAATTATTTTCAAAGTAAATGATAAATATTGTAAATAAAATATTTATTTTATTATTTTATTTGAATTAAATTTTAATTCATCTTATTTCAAATACTTAATAAATATTGGATTCTTTTGGATAAACATAAATCACAAATATACTTATTTAAATTCATATAAAAAACTGTGTTTAAATTTCACAATGACAAATTTGAATTAAATGAAACTATCAATATATATGCTTAATTGGATAGACTCAAGGTCTCTAAATTATATATACTAGTCTGTGGAACACACTCGATCTGTATACAAAACAAAAACTAAAATATAATTTAATTACATATATTAAATTGTGAATATAAAACTAAAATTTTTATTTTTTATTTTTGGTTAGGAAACTAAAATTGTTATTAAATTTTATACATTGTTATATATTTTCTTAATTTTTTGTAATGTATGCATCTTATTATATTTGTTATAGAGAAATAGTTTAAAATAAAGACAGAATTATAAGATAAAAGATATATGAAAAAACAAATATAAATAAAGGAGAAAGACTAAGAAGAAAAAACTAAAAACACGATAGTTAATAGTGGAAGAAAAGAAATGAGAGATAATATAAATGAGAGTGGGATACCAAAAGAGATCAAGGTGCTTATTAGATCCCTGTAAACTCTTAATTAATAGTATAGATATAGATAATTATAGGTAGTGAAATGAGTAATATAAAAATTGAAATGGCAAAGTCTTTGAGGTGGGACGCACAATGAAGTACACTATGTGATCAAATAATCAAATGAACAACACATGTCAATTCAATTTATTTGCTTTTTTCAAAACATAACAATATTATGATGAATTTAAAGTTCACTTGTTATTACTTATTAGAGTTATTCAAAATTTTCTGCATCAAACTCAAATCCTCCAATCCAAAGTCCAAACATAAACTCAAGAATACAATAGGATAGTAAAATATTAACCAGCCGATTTTTTACAAGCGCAGGCCAGAAACGAGTTGCAAGCTTATCTCCCTAAACATTACAATCATCATCACTTTCTGAAATGAT
Organism: Petrea volubilis; assembly: GCA_026212405.1. Lineage (NCBI taxonomy): Eukaryota > Viridiplantae > Streptophyta > Magnoliopsida > Lamiales > Verbenaceae > Petrea > Petrea volubilis. The sequence continues at coordinate 20,299,344 of CM047884.1, forward strand.
AATTGAGTTTGAATTCCCATATATATTTTACTAGCGAGAAGAACACTAACCACCCAAGATACAACACGAACAATCACTAAATAGTCCTCAATCCTGCAACAGAAAAGCAGCATTAGAGCATGATGCAAGTTAAATTGCGGAAAAACATCTCATATACAGTAAGAAAATTGAACATCGTTATCGAGAAGAAACTTCAATGCATATAGGTCATGCATTCTATAATTGGGCAGAGACTAATCCTATGTTTGGTTCTTGGACTTCATTACAGAAAACATATAAGACAATTTTTTCTTTACTTCAAATAATAGTCCTTTGTGTTTTAATCAACGGCCCTTTTCAATTTCTTTCAACTTTTTCTTACCAAAATCCATATTCCAAACAGAGTATAAGGGTAGGATAGAGGGGGCAAGAGGGGGTTGGGGGTGGCTGGTGCGTCGATAAGGTTGATTACAAATGTCCATATCTCACACTTGAATGCATATTATGAGGCTCAACGGACGGTTTAGATTTTTCATTTCATTTTTTGTGTTTCACTTTATATTTCACTATTAATCGAATTTCTAAGAACGTACATGACATGATACAAGAAAAGCACGTGTGGAATCCAAACAGTAGAACACAGGACGGAATCTTTCGCCTCGCTTACAGTCTTAACCCTTCTTACCAAATACACCGTTGTTAAGCCTCATGCTCCTAGCTAGTATAGCCATTCAAACCAAGGTGTCAAATATGTCTCAAGCACACTCGATAACAGTGAAGAATAGTACTATATGCACTACAGGAAAAAATAATGTTATTGACAAGATTTAAAAATATCAATATAAAAGTTGTCATCAATGATTGTATAAAATGACAATACATTTTATTTTGTTACTACTGAAATTTTTTGTGTGACAAAATTTTTTATGTTGTCACAATATTATTCAATGGTGACAAGAAGTAATATTTTAATTGTCACCATTAACAATCAGTGACACGTCTATAGTGAAAATTTGACTGACAATAAAAATTATTATTAGGATTTTGTGACAAGATTCTATTATCACTAAGTTGTCATAATAGGTGTGTTACTAATTATCACGTTTGCACAATCTTGCAACTTTTTTACAATAAGTTGTCACTATTGACATTGTACATACTATATTTTGTAACAACATCAATTTAGTTGTCACTAAATATATATAATTAATGATAACTTTTTGATTATCACTTATTATATTATCATGAATTTACTCATTTTCTTATAGTGATATTGCATTTATCAATGCCATGGGGACTGAAGTCTAAACAAACAACAAGAAAGGAAGTCCTTGTCAAAATTTTCCTACGATGTGCCACTTTTATACCATATTTGTAAATTGTTGGTTCACAAATATCTCATTTCCCTACAATGTGCAACTTTGTAAGTACATACAATTTTCGCGAATTATTTAACATACCTCATCATCATTGTCATCTTCACCTCTGTCTTCCTTCTTCTTCTTAAGACGAGTCGTGCCGCCCTCCCTTGATATCGGGAGCTTCATTGGCCCAAACGGCGTGTCAACATTAATAATCCCTTTCATGGTGTACCCGGTGCCTCTACCCCGTAGCATATCCCAGAGAGCCGAACCGCAGTCCTTAGGCCTAAACGTAATCGGGATATCAATATAAGTAATCCCATTCTTTTCAACCCGAGCATGCTTCTCGAGGTCAGCCCCACCAATGCTCACGTCAGACAGCCAGACCTCGTAATCGAGATCATTAAGTCCCAACTCGAAATCATTCTTGTTTTCCAACTTCAAATGCAGAGTCGCGATAGTCTCCTCGAACGAAAATTTCTCGAAGTGAATCTTCTCAAGGTCAATATCCGGCTTATAGGGTACCGGGATCTCTCCCATCTTCTCAAGAGGCAAGGTAAGCCTACCGAAAACCGGGACATCCACAATGAGGTCAACCTTAACCCTATAAGGAATTATGCTACCAGGCTTTATCTCACGGTACGTGTTCTTGATATCATCGTACATCAAGCAGACGGGTATCTTAACCGTCTCGGAGCCATGAGCGTGGATCGTGCCCGCATCAGGGATCAACCCAGAGACGAGCTTCCTCCCGTCACTCTCGACCAAGTAGTCTATGTCGATGAGCGGGATGGGGATGGGGTTAGGGTTCTTGATAAGGACATCCACGACTATTTCCGCCTTTTCAAGATTCATGAGGGGAATGTGAATCCCTGTAACATCGGCAGTTGGCTTTCCAAATCCTACCTTTTCCTCAATCTTGTCACCAATGTCTTCGACGAAATCCTTCACCTTGTCGAGAAATTCACCCATTTCTTCTTGATCATCTCCTTTGCCTTTCACTTCCCTGTCGGTTACTTCTGAATTATCCGAGGATGCCATGCCTGTCTAGAACTAGACAAGAACAATAAAATTTGACAACATAGTTTTAAAACATTCAAAAAATTTAACTCAAATTTGGGATTATGGGATATATATATAAGGGGTTCTCAAATCATCAAAATATCAATGTATTTTCTCCATTTCCATCCCTTTTATCAAAGTTTTTCATTTCAATTCTCTGTCCTCGAAATTCATAGTTCTTAAATCTTCACATGATTCATTTTCCCAGAGGCTTTTAATCAATTATATATATAAAAAAAATAATAAATCTTGAAATAGACAAGTGGAGGATGATTAGATCAAGAACCCAAATTCAGGATTAGGAAATGTGGAAAATTGCCGAAAAAAATGAGTTTTGTTTTCTATCTTCATAACCAGATTACCAGATAATAGAAAAGAGGGTTAACAAAAAAATGGGAAAGAAATCTTGTAAGTACTAAATGATCGGCATCATTAACCATAAAAATTGAGATCAGCAACCCATTTAATCATATAAACAAAAAGAAAAACAAAAAAAATGAGTTAGTTAAGTTTACCAGTAAAAAGCGTCGAGAACAAGTGAAATAGGAGAGATCAGCCCAGGATTGTTCTTATGGTTTGTTTCAGCGTTTAAATTGGATTTTTGGTCATAAGTCGGTTGTTTTAGTTTTGATTCCAAACTTTGAGAGATGACCACATTGCGTTCGAATTTTCGTTTTTTTTTTTTTCGTGTAATTTTGGTCCCAATTGGAGATTTTATTTAATGTTTAACAGGGAAAGTACACGAGATCCGTTATTGTAAATTGTATTTCATCTTTTATTTTAATGAATAGATATACATCAAGTGTAAAAATCCAAATCAAGTGTATAATTAAAGAAGTAAATTTATACAAATGGTATGAATATTAATTATATAATAGAAGATAAAACATCACCTTGAAATAGAAGATCCTATCGGAGGGAAGCTGCATGCTGCCATTAAATTGGAACTAAAGTTGCAAAATATATTTTATATTATTAATAAATTATAAACATTTTATGTTAGTATAATATTTATATACTATATAATAAAAAATAATGTATTCTATTATTTTATTTTATGTTTTTGATTCTTTATTGAAATCAAAAATAAAAAGCCAAATAAATATGTGATATATCTTGAATCATGTCACTGGCTAAATCCCAAGGCCTCTACAACTATCACGCCAGATTCTTATTGCCAAAGAACCACTACTCAATTGCGGCTAAAACCTGAGAATGATCCGAGGTGAGCACCTGAGGCCATTACAAACCAATGCCCGGTTGGAACTAGCTAGTTTTGATCCAGTGTGGTAGGGTTTAAGCCGATCAAATGGCTCTCTCCTAGAAATATTGGAAGATCCGAATTCAGGATGACAAGTGAGACTATGATGCACGGGTACGGACTAAGGACACGGGGATACGGATACGACACGGCTCTGACACAGTTATTAAAAAATATTTTATATTATATAATCTATTTATAATTTATTAAATTAAAATATGTGAAAGATAAATAATAATATTCATCATTAAAATAAACAACTTCTTAATTGGGTTATAAGATTTAAAAATTAAAAAGAATATTTGTTATTTTCAGTGTTTCCATTAAATTTTTTAAAATTTTAAAAAAGACCTCATTTAAATTTTGTGATATATCAAAAAAGCTCCAGTCGTGTCCTAGCCGTGTCCGACACCGTGTCGGATTTTTTTCTTTTTTTTTTAATTTTCTGATACGTTTTTGCCGTGTCGGACACGTGTCAGGGCCCTGTCGGAGCCGTATCCATGTCCGACACGTATCCAACACTACATCAAATTATTTTTAGACGTGTCCGTGCATCATAGCAATGAGATCTCCAATAAGATTTGATATTTCCAAATGGACCTCTACAATAAATGTAGGGTCACTTCAGCCAACAACACGTTTAACGCCAACTATCTCCAATGATTAGTTGCAATGCACCAACAATTAATCGTGTAGTCATAAAGTGAACTCTGACATGAGCATCATGCCACCTAATAACCTAAGGTAATCCCATATCAAATCCAAGCCCGGGCCGAATTCCTTATCCCTATAATAGTGCCACATCTCTTGTCCTATATTCTGAATGTGCGACACGTAAAAATCTTGAAAGATTTACTTACCAAATTAGATAATTTAAAAAATACACTTAACGGGACTAAATATTCTTTTAGATAATTTAATTTAAAAAATACAATTAATAGGACTAAATATTCTTTTAGATAATTTAAAAAATACAATTAACGGGACTAAATATTCTTTTGGTAAGTAAATCTTCAAGATTTACACGTGTCGTACATCCAGAGTGTGGGGCAGGAGATGGGACACTATTATAGGGTAGGGGATCCGGTCTGATCCAAGCCAGGTGAAATTGAAATTTTTTCTTAATCAAGTTGCTAAATAAAAAAAAAAGGATTGGAGCTTGATTTTAAAGTAATCCACTTATCTGAAAATTCGAACTTAATCAAGTGAAGCTAAATTGAGCTCGATTTTCCATCAAGTCAAGCAAGAGCCCAAAAATTGAGACTCGTTCGATGGCAACTCCAAAATTGTTAAGTCATTGAGGTCACCTATTAGGATATGTTACATGGACTTGAAGTTTGTCCTTTGTATTCTATGCTTTAAATCTATCAACAACGAAAGAATAACCTCTATGTGCATTTTCCAATTTCTGGTTGAAAAATAGAACAAATCTATTTACTGTTTGAACCAACTTTAATTGAATCAACACATCACCCCACCAATATATATATATATATATATATAGTGTGTGTGGAAAAGAAAAAATGATGTGAAAACTGACATGGCTTTTCTTGTATATACCATCTCCGTATTTCATTCTGGTCAATTTGATAATAGTCTTTAATTTTCTTATGCAATTTCGATTTTGAAGCAAGATTTTCGAAATTGATTCTCTCTTAATTGTGCTTCGAATAATTTTGATTATTTTCTGCAGATGATGAATCCTCTAACAGCTTTTATTTTCTTTTAAAATATTTGTCTATCCCAACCAAATTGCTTCAAAAATATAAGAAAAAAACTAGTCCTAATCCCGTGCCTATGCACGAGATACTACTATATTAAAACAAAACAAACAATATATATAATTTATAATAATAGAAAAGAATGAAAACGAATGATAAAATTGAAATATATAAGTTTTGAACAAAACTAAATTATAGATTGGTAGATAATTATTTATTAAATACATTTCATAGCAAACTTGAAGTGAAACACCTTATACGCGAGCAAACATATAAGAATCTTTTGTTGAAATATGAAACCAAAAGTTATAATCTATAGCATGAAAGAATTTTTACTATATTTTAATGCTTCTTTTAGAACATTGGAATCAAAAGAAAGCGTGTTGATCGACTGAATGCAAATGCATACTTAGGAACGGAGCCATGAATTTAATCTGGGGGCAGGGGGGGAGGGCGGGAGGGAATCTTTTTGAGATCATTAATTATTAAAAAGTATAAATATAAAGATTATCTATAATACTGACATATAAAATAACAAAAGTTATTATTCTTATGCGTATACGATCAATATAAAATCACTACAACTAAAACAATATATAAAACTTGATACTAAATAAATAACAAGCTATTCTCTATTTCAAAAAAAGCAAAATATTAGGAAATTGGTTGCTTTTTAAAAAATACTTAATAAATTTTTTTTTAACAATACCTAACAAAATTAATATACACTCGATAAAGATATGTGAGATCCCACATTTTTTTTTTTGATATAGTAAAATAGGTGATTGATTTGCATTTTTGTTACTTTAATAATAATAACAATAATAATAATGGACAAGGGTCTATATTACAAGTACGGAAAGTCCAGAGACAAAGTTGTAATTTGGAGATCTGGAGATGTGTATACATGTAGCAGATTGGTTGTTAGCTAGGTTCATGCATCAATTCTACATAATTCTTACGTCACCCCATGCACCTAGGCCTATATAGATAATAAAATATACAAACATCACACAAGTGGATATATTAGATGACTTAATATATGGATAGATACAAAGGAAAATGACACGTTCATAGTTATTATATTCCACTCATTTACTTCTTTGCATGCCACCTATTCATGTGGAGTTACAATATCTCACCCACGTATAGACATACGTCAAGCTATATACGTATATTCCTATAAAATAAAATAAAAAAAGAAGCTATATATGTATATATATATATATATAATGGTTCTAGATAGTTATTCACTTCAGGGCCTCCTCTCTTTTCTACGGCGGGTGTGTTTCTTATAGCTATTAATTCTTAAACTTAAGTTAATATTATAGCTTGTTTAGGTAATCAATTTATAACATTAAAAGCTTATTTATGTCATTAATTGTTTAGTTGTTTGCTTACCCGATTAATCAGATAACTTATCGTATATGTTTATATTTATGGATAATTTCTCAAAGATATATTAGTTAGATCCCCATTGTTTCAGATATATATATATATACACTAATCCGTTGGCTTAAATAATATTTGCATTGACTGGTTGAACTTTGTTAATTTATTAATGATTAGCATTTAAATTTTACCGAAGGCCACGGATTAGCTTACTGCTGTGAAATAATATGTTGGACATCTAATTCATTCAATATAGCAAGTGTTAATATACTTGTCATGTAATTGATTACTCTCACTAAACTGTACACCAATCACATGATAAGTATAAAACACTCACTACCTAATTAATCATGGTGTGACCAAATCCGATGCAGATAAGAATTTTCCCTTAATTGCCTTAGGACTAACGACATCACCAAATAATCTACACGTGGTCCATTCGTGGCCTTGACTGGTCATTTATATATTGTTTTTCGATCATCATACCCCTATAATCAAATCAATACTCCAATCAACCTGGCTTCAGACGACCCATTCGACTAAATCGACTAAGTTCCCAAATACAAACAATGTAATTACAATTTTTTTTTTAACTCTTTCAACCTCAATATGCTAATATATGATGTTGGTTACCAATTACCATATTTCTACTGTCCTTGATGTTAACAAACCATGTGTGATTAGATATGGAAACCCCTCAAGCTATCAACAAGGGAAATTCTTACTCGTATCGAATTCGGCCACAACATAACTAATTAGGTGGTGAGTATTTTACACTTACCATGTGATTAGTGTACAGTTTAGGGAGAGTGACCAATCACACGACAAGTGTATTAACACTTGCTGTATGATTGGTTGGATGCGGCCAAACTGGGTTTGGGCAAGAATTTTCCGCAATTAAGTGCCTTTTATTTTGCTTTGCCGGAACATTGAGCTATATATATATAGAGGGCGCGTTCGTTATTTTTGATATAATTGGATATGATACATTAAATATGAATTATTAATTAAAAAATTATATCAAATTCTTAGTTATTTAATGTTTGTTAACTTGTTTGTTCATTCAAGATGTTCCATGTTTTTATTAATTTATTGTTTAATCAATTGATTGTGTGGATTTATTATGTTGGATTAAATGAAAAAAAAAACTTTATTGTCCTCTCATTTTTCAAGTGTTTCCCACGTTCACCCTCAAAATTTATAGCACCATTTCAATCATGAACATACTTACTCATTTTCTCACTTTTAAAACTATCATCCAACTTTTGATATGATTTATTTGATTAATTTCATTTAAATTAGTAAATTTATTTTTATAAGTCATAATATTGTGAACATTCAATTTGTGATAATTAAACTTTGTGTTATCTAAAATTTGTATTTATTATGATAAGTATTTAAATATTGAATATCAATTAATATAGTGAATATATATTTTTTGTTTGATGAACTTTTACTAAAAATATTATTATTTAGATCATTTCTTGCAAAATCTGCCATCATTCAAAATTTGAGTATTTATGTAAAAGTCAATTGGTAATATGGATTCAAAAGAGGTCATTATTTATATAAAAAAAAGGGTAAGATTGTCAATTCAAATTTATTAAAGGAATAATTAAAAGAAAGAAAAACGTATCACACCTTTTTAGGAGAGATCTGTAATCTAATAAATTTGTCAAACAGATCTCGGACCTTTATATAGTCATGGTCCTAAAATTTTATAAGCAAATGACAAATTAAGTGAGTAAATATATGTATCAGATTCATTTCAAAGTAGCAAAGTGTCAATATAGTAAATATTGTTGTATGATCAATTCCGAATCTAATTTACGATTCTTGTTCATTTATTGATGCCTGTCAGATATTTATGCATTTTCGGATATTGTTTCAAAAATAATGTTTTATCTTTTCATTCAAAGGTTATGATATTAATAAAATATTTTCTCTTGTTAATTAAAGATAGTCCGTATCAGAAAAGATATTCTAACATTTTTAGTTGTGAGTTGGATCGTACCACTATGTGATTGATTTACACCCTAGGGACGCCCTTGGGAGAGTCGGGCCTAGTACATGAAGAAAGGGACTATCAGGTGGAATGGACAGACGATAGAATCTTTTTTGTGCAATACCATACTGCAGGATTCAATTCTACGTATAGTCGAAGTTTGGCTGTAGTAGGGTTTGATCGGTGTATTGACTCGGGCATGGGGTACACCTACCGTTTAACAATAGTCGAGGTAGCTCCTTAACAAGGGAGGCATAAGGATTACTATTATATTTGATCTGTTTTGGGTAGTCATAAGGTTGAAGACAAGTAAGCTCAGCTCACCATCGCATACTCAGAACACGTTTTATGGCATGGCATTTTCAGTACTTGTTTCAAGCAATATTCTTTTGGTTGCATTTTGAACTCATGTTCTTCTACTTTAATATTTTCTATGATTTTGTATGTGTGTGTATTTGGTCTTACTAAATCATTTGGACTTATACTCATATTCCTTCTGTTCTTTGCCTCAGATTAGGATTGGAGCCGATTGTTATAAAAGCTAGTAGGGTGAATTGACAAGTTGGACAATGTGGTTATATGTCGAGTTTTTCTTTCGCTTTTAAGGCCGCTCTTGATTCTTAATAATGATTGAGGGTGTTTGTACTAAATATTAATTGAGGAACGAATATTTGGTATGTACGCTAGTAAGCCCCGATTGTAGGGATGGCAACGGGGCGGGTATGGGGCGGGTTTAGCAGGACCTGGGACCCGCCCCGCCTGGCCCTGTGGGGACCCGGACCCGCCCCGATCCCTGTTTGGACCCGCCCCCACCCAGCCCCGTACCCGGCGGGTCCGGGTAGACCCGGCTTTCCCGGTGCATCCGGGTTGACAGTTATGCAGAAAAGAAAAGTCCCAATAAACAAACAAAACATAGATTCTTAAAGGGTCCATGATTCCAAAGATGACTTCAATAATAACAGGAAAAAGATGAAAAAAAAAAAACAAAGAAACTTGTTTGAGAATGGTGGTGGCCGTCCTCGGTGACGGGCGGCGTAGTTACGGGGCAGCTGTTCGTGGAGGAGGAGAGACTGTGTGTGTGTGTGTGTATGCGAGTGTGTGTGTTTGTGTGTGTGTGTGAGAGAGAGAGAGAGAGAGAGAGAGATAACGGGCTGTCGGTGCGAGATAAAGGCGAGAGAGAATGAGGCCCGGAGTGGAGACTGGAGTTGAGACCCGGGAGAGAGAGAGAGACAGAGCCAACGGCGAGAGAGAATGAGGGAGAGCAAGAGAGGCGACGGGGAGAATGAGGGAGAGAGGCCGGGGCTGGAGTGGAGCTGCAACTGGAGATGGAGACTGGAGCAGATCTGCAGATTTGAAGATTTGGAGGTTGGACTGCTGGAGTGGAGCTAGAAGCCTGTGCCTGGAGCTGAAAACTGGAGCAGTGGAGGCGAGGCGAGCCGCGAGCAGCAGGTGTGTAGCAGTGCAGGTGAGGACCGTGAGCCGTGAGGTACTGAGGTGAGGCTGGTGAGCTGTTCAGCTGAAATTAGGAATATTAGAAAATAGGAATGAAAAGAATAAACATGATAAACCCTAGGATGTTAGGAAAATAAATAAATAAATTAAAAACAAATAATAGTACCGGGGCGGGTTATATTGGACCCGGGACCCGCCCCGCCCCCGGCCGGATACAAAAATTTAGGCCCCATGACCCGCCCCATAGACCCGATTTTTAGACTCGGACCCGCCCTATCTGGGGTTGGTCCCCGTTTTACCCAGACCCATTGCTATCCCTACCCGATTGGCAGATGGGTCATATCGAAAGGGGTGTGATAAGACATATAATCAAAACTCAAAAAGTAATAACATAGATTTTTCTCTCTCTCTTTATTTTAAAATCAAAAAATATATTCAAAACTCAAAAAATATCTTTTTTTTTTCTCCACTATCACATTCTCTAAATCACTCCAATTAAAATATTAAGTCTCAAATTAGTAAGACTCATTCTAATTCAATTAATAGCTCAACAAATAAACACCAAGATTCATTAAGTTTAATATTAAACAACTATCAAAATTCATATCAATCAATCATAAGATTCAAATTTTTACACAAAAATTAATTACAAATAAATAAATAAATGTATGAATTCCAACATTAGTACACATTACCTTCTTGTATGTTGCTTTTGAAGAAAACATTGAACACTAGAGGGTTTGTTTATTTTTAGGTTCTTATTTGAAGAGAAAGAGAAAAGAATAATTCTAATAAGATTTTTTATGTTTTAATTGGAATAGAATTTAATAGAATTTTATGTATTGTTAATTTAAAGGAAAAAAAAGAGAGAATGAGAGGAAAGAGAAAGAGAGAAAATTTAATCAATTATGATAAATGAGATTGGGTAAAAGTAAATTGCCAAAAATAAAATAGAGCAGAGAAAATTAAAATTTTTATTATATAATTAAGAAAAGTCAAAATTTTATTTTAGGAGGGGGTGAAATTTTAAAATTCTAACAAATATATATACTAAAAAATAAATTTTTAAAAAATTGAGTGGACTGCCGCTACACCCGCCGGTCATTGTGTATATTCGAAGGTTTAAGGCATAAATTTATTAAATATATTAACCTTAGACAAATGCCAAGTTAATATGTGATATTTTTCCTTTAATTGGAATGATATTTGTTTTAAATAGTACATCATCTTTTGCATATAATTAAGTTGGACAGTCCTTTTCTTTTTTTCCTTTTTTTCAAGTAGCTTCTATTAAATATTTGTATTTTATTCTTTAAAAACTTGTGAATTCTGCTTCCACATTTTCTTCAAACACTCTCTAATACTTTATAAATTGTTAAATACATTATAAGATATGTTATGGAATTTAAAAATCAATCAAACGCATTTTTATAAGAAGTTTAAGGAAAACTAATAAATATGAATAATTATCATAATTCTCTAGAAATAAACTTTAAAATATATGAGTTGTTGCTTTGGCTGAGTGGTTAAGGTGTGTGCCTGCTAAGTACATGGGATTTTCTCACGAGAGTTCGAATCTCTCAGGCAACGACTTTATCTATTTTTCAACCTTTCTTGTTTACCTGAAAAAAGACCAAAAAGTCTTTTAATATAGAAAATCCGTAAAAGTGTTCCATAAAAAATTATCCCACTAATTCTCTTATTATACTACTATAAATTAAATGAACGAAAAAAAAAAAAACATAACAATAAAGCCAAAAAAAATAGAAAATCCAAATAAAATAAAATTAATAGCAAATTTAATGAATAAACAATAAGATAATATAAATAAGATAGAGAAAAGTGATAGAAACTATCAAAAAAGCTGATTAATATTCAAAATATCATATATTAAATTTTGCGAAAGGAAAAAAACTTGAGTTATTCATATACAAATAAATATATAAGGAAAATAGTCCAAATAAAGCATGTACTGAAGAATTGAAAAATCCTTTTGATTATCATGCAACGAATTAAATGGATAAAAATAATAATAACTACAAACCAAACTAAATCAACAAAAATTTGAATACAAAAATCATTAAAAATTTCAAGAATAAAATAATGAGATAATTTAAATACTAAAAAGAAAGTGGGGAAAATGACAACAAAATTATTTGGAAACATTATCACAATTGAAATATGAAAAAGAAGCAAAGTAAAAAAGGAAATATAAAAAATAAAAAAAATAAAAAATATGATGACATGAATATGAAAAGAAAAATATACAAAAGGAAATGAATTGAACATATAACGAATTTCAATAGCAGATGGCTGAATCGAATTCAAAATATTTTTTGTTGGAAATGAAAAGTAGAAACATTATTCAAAATATGTTTTGTTGGACACGAAAAGAAGAAACACAAATATTTGACCAATGGGACTAATTGAAATGGTTGGTATTTTATTCAAATGCAAATCTTTTTTGTTTTATTGAATCAACTCGAGATACATTATAGGGGTCAATCGAAAAGCCACACACATACACACTCACCCAAAGGGAAAGAAGAGAGTATAAGAGGGTTCAAACACATAACCTAAATAGTACTAAGTTCAAACCCCTACCACTAAACTATATGCCCAATAGCATTTAAATGCAAATCTTAATGAAGTTTGTGGAAAATATTTAAACACCAAAATATTAGATATGAAAAGATTTTAAATTTAAATTTAGATTTAGCTACCAACAAACTTATTTGAAAGATCTCAAATTGTTTGAATACCAATATACTATTTACTAATTTTAATTTTAACAAACACGCACACACACACACATGTGTGTGTGTGTGCGTGTATATATATAAAAGTTGAAGTTTGAGAAAGCCCTTCTTAATGTTACATTGCAACAATAATGAACAAAAATAGAAATATGATCAAATTGAAATAATAAAAACATAAATAAAACAAATAGAACAATAAAATAATAAAACAACATAAAAAAAAGAAAATACAAAGAAGTGGTAGAAATTATCAAAAACGCTAATTTGAAAATATAAAATATTAACTTTTTGTGAGGGGAAAAACTAGAGCTAAATTATGCATATAAATAAAAATGTTTAAGAAAAAATTATTGATTAAGTGGGATTGTTGAAACAAAATATTTACGAAACCTTGAAAATTCCTTCTTATTATAGTGCAGCAAATTAAATGAATAAAAAAATAATAATGACAACAAAGAAAATTAAATGAATAAACCTTGAATTTACACAAAATAATAATAAACTTGAAGAATAACATTATGACACAACGAAAACAAACAATAAAATACAAAAAGTGTAGAAAATAATCAAAAGAAATAATTTGACAAAAAAAACATATGAAAAATAAAATAAATATAATGGCTGCTATATAAAAAAGAAAAATAAAAAAGAAAGAAACAATTAACATTCTAGACGTGTTCAACATGTTTTTTCTATTGGATAAGAAAAAAAGAAACACTGATATTTATTGAATATAAAAATCTCAAATTGTTAGTGTCTCGTGTAGCTAAGTTGAAAAAAATATGATCTTATCTTAAAAAATTTGGTTTGATATTGAATTTGTTTGAATTAAGGTGATGAACCATATATTTATCTAAATTTAAATAATAATAATAATAATAATAATAATAATAATAATAATAATAATAATAGTAAATCTCATATGTGGCAAAATGAAATTCGTTGAGACTATCAAAATATGTACATACATAATACTTACTTGGATGATTTCAAAATTTCAAAATTATATATATATATATATATATATATATATATATATATATTAAGTTGCTTGTAGTTTCAAAGCAACTTCAATTGAAACCTTTATTTATTTTTGGGTTCTGTTATCTTTTTACTTCTTGATTGTGGACTTTTTTGGTATACATATTATCTTGAGCTTTAGTAGTAGTAGCAACATCGCACATTTTACGTGTTTACAAAATATAAAAAATATATATTTTAATTTAGTACTTAAATTTTTTTTACGATGAAAATATAAATATATTATTAAATTTCTTTTTTAAGAATACTTTTTTAAGAATTATTTAAAATAATTTATTAAATTATGACAATTTTAAAAATAAAATAATTATATGAAATAAAATTACATGATAAATAATAAACACACACACAGAAAAAAAAAAAAACTAAGTAATTGTAATTAGAGAAAGTGGTTAGTGGGTTGAGAAGTGAGAACATGTTTTTTTTAAAATTAGATGTAGTATTATAATATTAACCTTTTTATTTGTTTATTTATTGCATTTGTTTACTAATAAAAAAGGTAAAATTGACACATCAAAATTTGGTATCCGAATTAAATCGATTTCATGTAAATTTTCAATTTTAGCCATAATTTTACATATCTCTATTTATTCCACATAAAATTGAAGGGCAAATTTTGTAGAATCATATAAATAACCACCATTTGTGAGATAAAAATGACTTTTTTTTTTATAATAGTATAGATCATGGGCCAAATACAATTTTTTACAATTTTAATATGAGGCTAACGGGTCATAAAATAAATTATCAATTAATAATTTACAAAAAATATAATAAATATAAAATTGTAAGAAACAAAGTCGGTGGGGTCGTCTAACCACACAATGCCAAAGGTGGAGTCACCCTCGAGCTTGTTGACATCAAAAGTTTTGTCTAAGCTCGACTCATATCATTTGCACCTTCGGTGTAGTAGCTATGACTAGATTTTAAACACACCCTCCATCTTAAATATGACCTTATAAAAATTAGATCCCATTTGAATGAATTGTTTTTTTTATCGGAGGAGTACTTATTATTTGAAAAAAAAATACTTCAAAGTAAAAAAAAATTATGTTTGAATGATTTTTTGTTTTTTTAAAAAAAACAAAAATCAGAAAAAAAAATAAAAAGTTGCTCGTGTTAGAAGTTACTCATGATAGTTTCAAATAAAAGTATTTTCAAGGCACTTTTAATTGTATCCAAACACAAACTCTTTAGTGTAAAAAAAAAAGCTTTGCGATTAAAAGTATGACTCGAAAAGTATTTTTTTTTAATCCATCCAAACGAGCTCTTACTACTTTAGAGGGCTCTTGCTAAACTTTTTACTATCTTATGTGTGTGATTACCGATAAGTAATAGAAGATAGACTGTAATTTTTTTGTAAAGAAAAAAAAAATCATTAAAAATAGAAAATAAAAGATAAATATGCAGGCAATCTTGCGCAAGTAATCATTATGAATTTGGCAAAAAGATTTAACTTTAGAAATTTATCCAGCCCAATGTCCGCAACAGACCCTGTTGGCCCAATAGCTATCGAAGCCCATTCATTAGTATTAGGGTTTTCTAATTACAAAACCCTAAATTTGGTCTTCTTACTAGTCCCCAAGCGCGCGGAGAGAGCGAGAGCGAGAGAGAGAGAGAGAGAGGGAGAGGGGAGTGAGAGAGATCGGGATCAATTGAAAAATGGTGACGTACAGGGTATGTTTGGCTGTGTTTTTCTTTTGCATTTTCAGTTTTTTGCTCAGTCCGATGGGATTGATTATTGATTGATCGGGTGATGTGTATCTGTGGTGCAGTTCCACCAGTACCAGGTGGTGGGGAGAGCCCTGCCGACGGAGACGGACGAGCACCCGAAGATCTACCGCATGAAGCTTTGGGCCACCAATGAGGTCCGCGCCAAGTCCAAATTCTGGTACTATTTTTCATCAAATTCTTTATATTTCAGTGGTATTCGGCCAGAAAAATGCATAAAAAGTGAAAATGTTTGAGTCCGCGTTCCATAGAAATGGATGTTGCATGAGTTTTGTTAATGTTTGAACGAACAGTCAAGTTTCTGTTGCTTGTTTTGTGTTTTTCTGCTCCGGGCATTGATAGGATATGGTGGGACTTGGACTTTGGTTTGTTATGTGCTCTATAAATATTTGATTTCCGCTTAAACTTTAATTATTACTTGTGATTCATATGTGCTGATATGTGTGTAAGTTTGCTTCCAGCCTTTAAATAATGGAGAGAATTTTGCCTAAGACTTGGGGCCAGCTTGATTCCAGCACCCCAGTGGCAAAGCCATATTTTAATTCTATAGCAAATCATATTATTCACTACTTACACTAAGTGATGCTAATTCCACGTGCAGTTGATTGATAAGCTTTGTGTTCTGATAATTGATTGGCTGGGCTGGGTGTTGGGACACAATAAATACTTATAGTCTTGTCATCTAGAGATGTTGAAACCATTTGTGATCGGTCTGACTTAGCAGACCCTTGAAGGAGTCGGAAATTGAGGATTTTCCTTTCCTTCTCCTCCAAATAACTTTAACATAAATACAATATGATGTACACGTATCATGGAACTTTTGGCAAACGATGTATGATATACAATGTGCCAACTTATATTATCCAGAAACTGTCACATTATCCATGTTGCACAGACTTGTTTCTAGTAGCAGACAATGTTTGGTACATGTGTGTTGGAAATATTTTCAAGTTTTGAGAGAAGGATTGTATCAAAAGGAGCCATGGCTATGATAGTAGGCCAATATCATAATGCTAGTATGCTAGGGATGGTTTACATTAATCTGACTTCATCTATCAGCAATAATATAGAATGATGATGAGAGTCCAAATTGTATCGAGGTATAATATGTGGAGGGTGTGGCTATTTATTGTAGCAGGTTAGCATTTTTGACCTCAAGCAGGTAGTGAAGAGTCATTTCTTCTGCTAGAGGTTTGGAAATCGATTTCTTCTCTCCAGTGTCTGTTCTGCATGGTAAATCTTGAAAGAATAATCCATTATTTTGATAACAATCAGATGATGACAAAAGAATCTACTAATTTTGGTAGTATTTGCTTGCTTAGGTAAAAGTCTTTAGGAAATTATTGGGTTTCATTCTATTTTTCTACAATGAAGGGCTTATTTTATCCAAAATATGGGAACATTTTGAAACCATTATCCTTTTCCACCATGTATGAGGTAGAAAGCAATGAGAAGTTTAGAGATAGTGCAATATGACACATGGTTCATTAAATTTGCACATGTCAGGGTAGCTTAATACCAGAAGCTTGAAGTGTCTGTTTATACACAAGACATGCATGGGACCATGGTGCTTTCTTTAATGGGTGCGTGGTATGTGGTCCTTAGCCTTGGAAACCAATCATTTATCTTTTGTTCTTTTGTGTATCATTGTTGAACATCTTTTGTCTTCTAATTGCAATATCATGTAGTCAGATGTTTCACCTCACTTGCGGAAAATGTTAAGCCTTTCATTTGAATCTCACTGCTGTCAGTTATTTCAGCTAATGAAATAAAAATGGGCAAAGTAACTTATTTGATATGTTATACAAAAAGATTATTCTATGTTATGATGAATCTGGGCTGAGTTTTATATTCATTTGTGAAGGTACTTCTTGAGAAAGCTTAAGAAGGTGAAGAAGAGCAATGGTGAGGTCCTCGCCATCAATGAGGTACATGATCTTAACACATAATCTCTGTCCCTGCCTTTGAATTTCCTCATATACTTTGATAAGTTTTGTGCTGCTAGTTGAAAAATTAATATCATAGCACATAGGTCTCTAAATGAGGTACATTTGTAGTGTATTGATGGCAGAATCCTTTTTACTTGATTCACTGTATTTCATTTATAATTGTGGCATTTACACTTTATGGGTAAATGTTTTCTGTAAATGTTTATTCTAGTATTCGTCTTACAAGCCAGTAGTCTTCTTTTGATTGTTATGCCTTTTCTTTTTGTTCTTTGTTTTTTCCTCCTCACTTGTGGTGCCGGTATTACATTATGATTCTCATATTACAGATCAAGTTACATGAACTCACTCAGCACAATCTTCATAGTAGTCTCTTGAGTAAAAATAGATAGATAATAATGATATGAAGATTCTGTTTTATTGGTGATGGATATCCAATATTTTTTGTCGTTTAGTAAGAAATTTTGCTTGGCCCATCTCCTATTCAACCAATAATTGAATAAACATTATCTAATTTGACCAGTATTATATGTTGTATATTTTGAAAACATGTTGGTAGTATGGATGAGCTTTATATCTGGACATTGCTTCATTTATGGATTGAGGTTTGCACAACGACTCTTAAGATAGGTAGGATCTTTGTTTCTTGCTCACAGATCTTCGAGAAGAACCCCACCACAATCAAGAACTATGGGATCTGGTTGCGATACCAAAGTAGAACAGGTTATCACAACATGTACAAGGAGTACCGTGACACCACTTTGAATGGCGCTGTTGAGCAGATGTACACTGAGATGGCTTCTCGTCATAGAGTGCGTCATCACTGCATCCAAATCATCAAGACAGCCACCATCCCAGCTAAGCTTTGCAAGAGGGAGAGCACCAAGCAATTCCATGACTCTAAGATCAAGTTCCCGTTGGTGTTCAGGAAGGTAAGGCCACCAAGCAGGAAGCTCAAGACCACTTACAAAGCATCCAGGCCCAATTTGTTTATGTAATTTCCTGCTGGGAACAATTTACCAATTGTTGTTTTCTTTGTGTTCCTGTGGGAGAATTGTTATTCATCTTTTTGTCTGTCTCTCATTGATTTTGACTATCGTGGAGTGTTATTTATGGAATGGAAGCACGGCGGTTCTTGAAGATTTTTTACTGGATTTCGAGCTGAACCAAATAAGTTTTGAATTTAATTTCTGCTTCATTACTTTTTAGCTTTAAATTTGAGTGTGCTCACTTGCACTTCAGTGGCTTGTCATATCTTTTTAGGTTCGTGGAGCATTGGTATTCAGTGCTGCATCGGAGCTTGACTAAATTTGGGTCTAGTGTTGTGGGGGCCACATGGAGGTTTGGGAAATGCATGGTCAATTTTTGCCTGAAAATGGCTTCGATTTAATGGATTTGTAGTTCACATTACTCGAATCTTGTGTTGATATTTAAAAAGTTGACAAGCAGGAGGGCCAGCAAGTTAAACAATGAGCAGCAAAAAGGAAAGGAAAAAGAACAAGAGAATGAGGAGGGTGTGACTCAATTTGGAGCCCTTTTGATATATATATATATATATATATTTTTTTTTTAAAGACGAGATATACTTATTTTTTGAATATAAACATTTCAGTTAAAAAAAAATAATAGTGTTTGATTGGATTGTTGTTTTAATTACTATATTCGAGAGCCAAACTGTTTAGTTTAAAAAAAAGTTCTAAGATGCACTTTTTAATTTTGAATCTTAGTGATTATTTTTCTTTTTATCAATAAAATAAAACAGTGTTAAATGGGATTTTCTCTAATTTTTTGATCAGGGAAATGAAGTTCCGTCAAAATCTTATACAAAAAAAATTAGAAGGAGATCACAAAAATTTTCAAATAAAATTCAACAACTTTGTTATTATTAGCTAAACATTATCCACTGCACAAATCTAGTCAATTTCTAAATAATATATACTATTATAAAAAGAAAGTTATTTTTGCCTCACAAATGGCCGTTTTGTTTTGTAATTTTACGAAATTTGCCCTTCAATTCTTTGTGAAATAAATAGAACTATGAAAAATTGTGGCTAATATTAAAAATTCTCATGAAATCAATTCAATTAGAATATCAAATTTTGATATGTCAATTTTACATTTTTAATTAGTAAACACATGCAACAAAGAAGCAAATAGAAAAGACAATATTTTAATATCACAATACAATTTGAAAACTGATTTTCTCAATCCACAAAATCACTTTTTCGATCATTTTAAATTTTGAAAATTGAAACCCATTTTTAATAAAAAGTTCTTTTAAATCAATAATTAATATTTTTAGTTATCTCTCTCTCTCTCTCTCTCTCACACACACACACACACATAAAATAATTTCTTTAATTAAAATTATCAGATAGTTTTTTTTCTTTTTATGTTTATTTTTTTATCATGTAATTTTATTTTATATAATTATTTTATGTTTAACTTATTATTATTTAATAAATTATATCAAATAATTCTAAGAAAAATATTGTTATAAAAAAAATTAATAATATATTTATATTTTAATTTTAAAATAATTTAAATATTAAATTAAAAATATATTTTTTTATATTTTATACAGACATAGAGTATGCGACACAACTACTAAAATAAAACGACAGCACCACCAAAGAAACACGCGACTCTCTCTCATCCAGTAACTGCAAAGCATGGTTGAACCATTTTCTGTTTTTTTCCATGAAGATTAATGGAAAACTAATTATGGATAAGCTCTTTTTTATTTTCTCTTTTATTTTCTTTTTTTTTTTCACATTATTAAGCTGTCTGAGGAATTATTTTTTATTTTTAAAAAAATCTGTTTCATTTTGAATTTTAATGTTCTCTTCTCCTTTGCATTTTTGTTGACCCCAATTTTTTCGGGGTTGAAAAAGGTCAAATTTATCGTCATCCGGGTTCTCTTTTTTTCTCTTTTGTTCATCATTTTGTTGCGAAGATTTTCTGGGTATTCCTTTTTCGTTTTTGTCCTTAACGTTTATTATTCATAATAATCAAGTTTATGTGATATGACGTATTGATTTGGGGTCATCATTTTGGTATTCGAACAGAGGATCAGATTTTATTCGAATTTCTTCGGCGTTTGTTTTCTCAGGTAAATATTACAACTTGTTTTTAAATTTTATTTTATTTTTTGATTGGGATATTTGTAATTTGAGTTTAGTATTCTTTGTTCCATTCTTGGCATTTTGAACATTTGATTAGGTGAAATAGTTTGATAAAATTCTGTTTTTGGATCTTTTAGAATAGGCTTAATTACACTTTTGGTTCTGTAAGTGACACCCGTTTTTTAAATTTTGTCCTGTAAGTTTGATGGTTGCACATTTAGTCCTGTATATTGGTCCAATTTGACACATTTGGTCCTGAATTATCAAATGTAGTCATAGTTTTGGGAGGACCAAATGTGTCAATTTAGGACCAAATGTGTCAAATTGAACCAACATACAAGACTAAGTGTGCAATTATCAAACTTATAGGATAAAATTTGAAAATGGGGTCTTATTTACAGGGCCAAAAAAATGTAATTAAACTTTTAGAATATAATGATGATCGTTGATGTTGAGATTTTTTTAATAGATGTGTGTTGGACGTGTATTTGCTTTTAATATTTAGAAAAGTCAGAAAAGGGTGTAAGTTGAATTGAGTTGGCTTGTAAAATCTAACGAATGTTTACGATAAGGACTCGAAAAGGTTTATAAATTATAATTTTTTGAATTTGAGCTTGAACTGAATATGGTTTATTTGTGATGGTGAAATTATTTGTTGTATGTTTTCAGTAGATAGAAAGTCAATTTGGTTTGACATTCAATTAAAAGGTTTTTATTAAAATCATATGATTTGACTAATGATACTAATAAATGTGTTATAATGAAAATTAAAATTAACTTGAACTTGACTATTGATTTTGTATGATAACATACAAGTAAATAATGATAACGCGGATGCTGAGAGAATAATTATTTATTTAAAGCAATTAA
The DNA here is from genome assembly GCA_026212405.1 of Petrea volubilis. NCBI lineage: Eukaryota > Viridiplantae > Streptophyta > Magnoliopsida > Lamiales > Verbenaceae > Petrea > Petrea volubilis. The sequence goes on from CM047884.1 coordinate 20,321,049, forward strand.
ATAACTTTTATTAATTAGATATTTATGTTATAAGCGAGCTCGAGTTTGAGTTTAAATTTTCAACCTCGAAACAAAATCTTTTTAAGAATTCGACTTGAACTCGATTCGTTTACACCCTTAACCCAAGATGTTTATGAATATTTCGCGAGAGTATATTAACTGTGAAGAAAGTTAACTCTGTCAAGGGGGGCTCTAAATAGTTCAAACTGAGCTTCATGGGATTGTAGAAGCATATTTAATTTTGCCTTAGAAACTGGGTTGCTAGATACATTTTTTACCAAATTCATTGTCCTCTAAGGAAAATTATTCTAACTGTTGTTGACAGGCAAATTCATGAATATAATTGACATTGATGATGGGGAAGTCAAGAAAGACTCGCTGCCCCGAAAGGTAGCATTTGCAGGCCAAGAATCGACCCTTTTAGGTGGAGAAGACGGGCAAGATGAACGTCCTCAACCAGCTGAGAGCAAAAGCAAGTCACCCTTGAAGGTACATAATTTCGATTTAGTATTGTACTTTTAGCTGAAAAAAAAAAAGCTTGGACGACATTCTTATAGAGCTGCAAGAAAGTTTACGTTTTGACCTCTTTGTTTTACAAGTTTTAATCTTCTTTCTTGCCTATGTTGCTCTGCTAAGTTTCAAGGAACTACCATTATATGATTACAATCAAGAAACTCATTCAATTCTGATTTACCTTATTCCACAGTTGCATTCATAATGTTTGAGAATTTAATTAAAGGGATAATTACCAACACCCCTTAGAGTTGTTCCAATTACCAAAAACAAACAAAGAAAAAAAAAAAGATCTCTATCTATTGAAATTACAATTACTACCCTTGAGCATTGCTTCCATCTTACAAATAGCGCCAACCGTTAGTTGCTTCAATTACAAAAAAGCCCCTTTACCTGTTTGTGTATGGGGTAATTGTAATTCAATGGATAGATTTTTTCTTCTTTTTGTTTTTTTTTTGTTTTGTTTTTAAATTGTTTTGGTGTTTGAGGCAAACTTCAGGGAGTTTTTGATAATTATCCCTTAATTAGACGTGGTCCTTTAACTCATACGTCAAAAGAACTAACGGCTGGGGCATGTGTAAGGACTAAATTGATTAATTCTAAAACGTTGGGGATGAGATAGATGACACTTGAATATGGGGGACCAGAATTGAATTAGTGATAAATTTGGTAAATAAAATCATCCCCCTTTGATGATAAACATATATATAAAGTGTGTACTTTGCAATTTCGCAGTCACTTGCGTCGCAGGTCCCTAGCTCTTTGGTTCTAGCGTACCAAAGCTTTGGGGTGGTATATGGAGATCTGAGTATTTCGCCACTTTATGTCTTCAGAAATACATTCGAGGAAAAGTTGCAAAATCATCAGACTCCTGATGTAGTGTTTGGGGTGTTATCGTTAATCTTTTGGACCTTGACGCTAATTCCGTTGCTCAAATATGTAGTTATCATCCTGGATGCTGATGATAATGGTGAAGGTATGCTGAATAGGTTCTATGGAAGATTATGCTTAGAGAAACTTCGACCATCGAAATTTATTCGAACTGAAGAAATTTGTTTAAAAACTTGGATAGTATATACATTCATGGAAGAAGAATGTGGAAAGCCTATTGTAAAGTTATAACATCATTTAACCATGTACAATAATCAACCCGAGCGGGTAACTGTAAGGTGGGGAATAAGTTGCAAGGGAGGTATGTATAAGTTTCTAAAATCAGGAGGGAATATTTGTGTAAATGTATATAGTTACATGGGAGGGCTCTATAAATATTTCTTTCGGTTGTTAGTTACTAACTATTGAATCACCTCAGGTGGGACATTTGCTCTTTACTCCTTACTTTGTAGAAATGGCAATTTCAGTTTACTTCCTAATCAACAAGCAGTTGATGAGGAATTATCAACTTACAAATATAGTCCTGTGGCACCGTCACCATATTCTTCAGTATTGAAGAGATATCTAGAGAAGCACAAAAAGTCGCACACTGCTTTACTGGTTATAGTATTACTGGGGGCTGGCATGGTAATAGGTGATGGCATAATTACTCCTGCGATGTCAGGTATGGTTAATATGAGATATTTTGATGTTAGATCCATTAGTAATGACTTTACCTCATAGTAACCAACCCTCTCTGTTTCCTTTTTTTTTTCCCCTCTTTTTCCTGCAGTACTATCATCAGTATCGGGCCTTCAAGATGCCAATGCAGAGTTGACCAACAGTATGTGTAGTTCTGATAATTATTTTATGGTACAGCTAAACCTGAAGCCCCTAAGCTTTGGTGTAAATACACTTAAGACTCCCTAAGGTTTGGAAACTTACAGAAACCACACATGCTGTCAACTTTTTAGGAGTCTAACTATAAGAAGTTCCCAGCTGGGTAGTTTATGCAATTATGCAAACCCTCAGGATCTAATTGTAAGACTAAAGTTGACTTCAGGGTGGTTTCTGTAATTATGCAAATCTCAGAGGATCTAAGTGTATTTATGCCAAACCTCAAGGAGTCCAAGTGTAGTTATCCCTTGTTTTCATTGTGTTAGTTACTGCTAGCATCCTGATTCTGGAACAACCTTTTTTACCTGTAGCTGGAATAATGGTACTTTCTTGCGTCATATTGGTTGGCCTTTTCGGTTTGCAGCACTATGGGACTCATAAGGTTGGAGTCCTGTTCGCCCCGATAGTTATCATCTGGTTGTTATCTATTTTTTCAATTGGGCTGTATAATATAATACGCTGGAACCCAAAAGTTCTCGTTGCTCTTTCTCCGCACTATGTTGTCAAATTCTTTCATCAAACCGGCAAAGATGGATGGATTTCACTTGGAGGGGTCCTACTATGCTTAACAGGTAAATAGTCTCCCTTGTTAATCCTGTTTTCATCTTCCTTTATGTGATTCAACATGAAACTCTTCTTTTTCTTAATTTATTTTTTATTATCTGTTTTTAGTGAGGGTGATAAATTTCTTGACTTATTGATCTAGTTGCTGTTATTGTGGATCATTAGGTACTGAGGCAATGTTTGCTGATCTTGGCCATTTCACTGCCTGTTCAATTAGGGTAAGCCCATCTCTTTGTATTTTAGCCTCATTGAGTTGAAACTTTTTTCCTATTTACTGAAATAAGAGAAGCCATTTAGTTCAAAATTGGCCATATCTATGGGTTTCAGTAGGACAATTTGAATGCTATACTTGTAGTTTGGTGGTAGGTTTATCTCCTGATCTTATATTTGATACAGCCCTGTCTTTATTAAATTGCCACTCCATCCGTAAATTAAGCTATAGAGAGGAAGGATACGAAATATTTCATTTCTCTAGTACGCTCGGCCACATACAGGGAACTCTTTTTCATGAATGGTTGTTAATGAGATGAACTTGGGACCTCCTTCTTTGGTCCTACTTCAATTTCATGTTAACTGATCATTTCATCTAAAAATTTAAGTTGTAAAATTTAAGTTGTTAGAGGACAGATGCTAAATGTATCTAATGGTCTTGGAATTCAAAACTTCTATCCAAGTGCATAAGGGTGACAAAGTAATGCCCCCTTTGTTTCCCTCTCAATTTGCAATACATGAGTGCAAAGAAAATCTAGGGGAGTGTATAAGAAATCTAGGGCATGTACGGTTTACTCCCTAACTTTCCACCTAAATGCAAATTAGTCGCTCTCTTTTTAGATATTCTTACTTTCATCTTTCACATTCCAATGGAAAATTTTCGATTTGAAAATGGAAGTTGACCAAGATAACCTTAAGCAAACATGTTATCTTCACTTAATAATCAAAACCATTCTCCACTTTTGCATCAATTTTAATTTGGCCCCTCATATGGAAAATGGTCATGTAACTTTGAAACATATAGTATGTACACACACACACACACACACACACACACATATAAAGTAAAAGAATAAAAATCATTTTGATATTTGAGTCCCATCTTTAATGTCAATTTAATACTCAAGTTATCATAATTGTTCTAAATGATATACAAATTTTACCATAATTATCAAATCGGTATCCAACCAACAAAATCATTAAGTATCCATTAAAAAGATTAGGAAAGGGTGCTAAAGATCCCTTAAAATAAATTTTTTGTATCCAAAGAATTGATAAAAATTATTTTTTAATTTATAAAATTCACTCCACCAACTTTTCATTCCAAAAGCTCAATCATTATTTTTTACCGTATTTCCTACATTAACTTTTTACATAAAAGTTTAATAAATAAATTAGTATTTACTTATATTGATAGTGTATCCTAGGAAATTTTTTTAATCAAAATTAAATTGTAAATATTTTATATCTTTTATTAGTTCATTCGATTTTAATAATTAAAATTATGTCAAACCATACTTTTATTAAACATCTTAAATCATAAATAATATTATCACAATTTACAGACCTTTAAAATTCAAAGAATATATTTCATATAATCTAAACTAATGAAGATATCACTGATGAATGCCAATATAAAGAACAAAAAGAAAAAGAACATATGAAGACTTGCCTAGGTGTATTTCAGTCAGGTCGTATTTTTTAATTGGAAATTTCTACTGGAATGTTGAGTGAATGATGAAACTAACGGAAACTAAAAAGGCAGGGACGAATTTGATTTTAAGGTGAAAAAGTCACGAACTAATTTGAATGTTACCCTAGTTATTAGCAGTGGATTGTTTAAATTGCTGATTTCTACCAGTGTCAATAGTTCAATGTTGGTTCTACAGATTGCATTTATGTTCCTTGTATACCCTTGCTTGGTGGTGCAATATATGGGTCAAGCAGCTTATCTGTCAAAAAATCTCGATTCAATTCCGAATAGCTTCTATGATTCAGTTCCTGGTTAGTGTTGCTTTCTTCTAGGTTGAGGTTTCTGTCTTGGTTATATTTCCTGTGCAATAATTACATTTGAGTACCCTCTCCCATAACTATATACAATTACACAAAAATCTCCTCTTGGTTTCTGAATTACACGTAGCTTGTAACTTATTTCCATATTACAGTTCCCACCCTCCCCTCAGTTGATTATTATGTGAAGTTGGATGATGTTATTCAAGCTTCTGAATAAACTTTTCTAGTTCTGATTAGATTTCGAGACTCAAAAGGGGGTGTTTGTAATTGGAAACCAAGTGAGGAAGATTGTGTCGTTATGAATAGTTACAGGGAAGGTCAGTGATTATTTTTATCCTACTTCCTCTTGTCCAATTGGTCCTAATATTGGCTTGTCGTGCAGAAGCTGTAGTTTGGCCTGTTTTCATTGTTGCGACCCTTGCAGCTATTGTTGCGAGTCAAGCTATAATTTCAGCCACATTCTCTATCGTTAAACAGTGTCAAGCACTTGGTTGCTTCCCGCGTGTGAAAATTGTTCACACGTCAAAACAAATCTATGGGCAGATCTATATACCGGAGATTAACTGGATCCTCATGGTTCTTACTCTCGCTCTAGCTCTTGGCTTCCAAGACACACATAAGATAGGCAATGCATATGGTGAGTTCGATTAATGTTGAAAATAATCGCCACCAGTGTCTCTTCTGTTCAAGTTTTGTTATGACGAAAGGGGTTTTTAGATTATGATCATCTGGAAATATATGTATTCTTATGTTTCTATTTTGCAGGTCTAGCCGTCCTGTCCGTGATGTTAATCACAACTTTTCTGATGACGCTCGTGATCATCTTCGTCTGGCAAAGGCATGTGGTACTTGCTGTAGGTTTCCTGCTTTTCTTCTGGTTGATTGAATCTTCTTACCTATTCTCTGCATACACAAAAGTCCCTCAGGGAGGATGGGTTTCACTTCTGTTCTCTTTAATCTTCATGTTCATCATGTTTGTGTGGCACTATGGAACCCGCAAGAAATACGACTATGATCTGCACAACAAGGTGCCTCTCAAATGGATACTTGGCCTGGGCCCCAGCCTCGGAATCGTCCGTGTTCCTGGTATAGGACTCATATACTCGGAACTCGCAACAGGGGTCCCGCCGATCTTTTCCCACTTCGTGACAAATCTCCCTGCTTTTCACAACATTTTGGTATTTGTGTGCGTGAAATCTGTCCCGGTGCCCTTCGTTGCACCCGAGGAACGTTTCCTCATCGGACGGGTTTGCCCCCGGCCGTACCGGATGTACCGGTGCATCGTGAGGTACGGATACAAGGACTGCCGGGGATGTGATGGTAATTTCGAGAACCTTCTGATTCAAAGCATAGCCGAGTTTATTCAAATGGAATCCACAGAGCCTCAGTGCTCAACCACGGACTTGACTTACGATGGGAGGATGGCGGTTATAAGCTCGAGATCCGGCCACTCAAGCACGGGCCTCACGTTGTCCGAGGAGGAGGAATTCGGTCCGGCTAGTTCAATAGGGGGGTCGTGCAAATCACTGACTGAGCAAAGTGCGAAATCGGTCTATGATGAGGAGAACCCTCAGGTGAGGAGGCGTCATGTGAAGTTTCAATTACCACCTCAGAGTCCAGGCATGGATCCGGAAGTGAGGGAAGAGCTTCTGGACCTGATCCAAGCGAAAGAAGCGGGCGTTGTGTATATGATGGGAAATTCGCATGTAAAGGCTAGGCGGTCGTCTTCGTTCTTGAAGAAAGTAGTCATCGATTTCTTTTATACGTCTCTACGTAAGAACTGCAGGGCTTCTGCCGTGGGGCTTGACATTCCTCAGATAAGCCTTATTGAAGTTGGCATGGTGTACCATGTCTAGGAAAACCATGTTCTAGTTTCTAACATCTTCGTCGTATAGGCACGTATATATACAGTATAGGGGGGACAGACACACGAATTTGGAAGCATACTGTCATTTTTTTAGAGAGGTGAATTTGAGCTCCAAAATGAATGTCTATGAGTATAATATACGATGTAAAATGGCAGTCCCAGACTTTGGGTTTCAATTTTGTAGTCAATAATTGTCACATGCTTTCTCCTTCTCTAGTATGAAAGTCTTTTAGCTTTTCTAGTTCTCAACAAAGATTCTGAAATCATTGCCAGAAAATGTTGAAGAACTTTTTTTATATGTTTGGTACAGGGTTTTGCAGACTTAGCGTTAGGGGAGGATATTTTTTTTCTTGGTGGCAATTGTACAGGTCGAATGTACCTTCGAAATCCTTATTTGTTTATATACGATATCTTTTTGTATCCCTTTATAATGGATATTATCCATATTCAATCACAAATATTCGAAATTTGTACTGATATGATTACAGATTTTATTTTCTAGCTAATTCATGTAATATATTGATATTACTCCTATGAAGTTTATGTTGTGCACAATATTCATGCCCGAATGTCAGGAGTTGTTTTAAGCTACTTGAATTCTTGATCAAGGAACATGAGAGTCTTATACTGACCATCTACAACAATGATGAGCATAAGAAAGAGTTGATCGAGCACATCCCTGAGGGCTGAGGGTGTGGCGTTTCACATGAAGTGGTCAATTTATCAAGCAGGCACGAGGTGATTGGAGTAAGCTATCGATCAGCTATGGAAGGCAAGAGTCCCACCCAAAGTTCGGCTTCTCTGGTTCTTGAGGAAACGTGAATCGAAACTTTTAATTTAACCATATGAATCTAGCTAATATTGTTTATTGGAAAATTAAATTTTATTTCTTAAAATATTTGATTTTGAAAAGAGAATTATTGTTAACGATTCAATAATATTTATAATACTTGTCATAATTTCCCAATAATGATACAAACTGATTTAGCTCTTACTTTTTCTTTGTTCATGAATCATTAAATTTATCACTCTTTATTATTATTATTATTTTTTTCATTTTTTGCTATTAAAAAAAGTCAAAACCAACACTTTTTGTACTCTAGTAAGGAACACACGCTCTGTACATGACTGTTAACACTTGTCTTATTTTTTCAGAAAAATATTGGTTAGAGTACAATATAAATACATTGAGAACATTTTAGTTTTTTAAGGGAATATTATGAATAAATACAAACTAATGAAATTGATAACTTTATTATAGTATTATTATTAGATAAATGATAAATTACGTTAAGCACCTCAACTTTTGGGTGTTTTGCATTTTGGTACCCACCTTTTGTAAATGTGCGCTTTGGTACCCAACCTTTATTATTTGTACATTGATGGTCTTTTTTCACTATTTTGGTGGAATATTTGTGGAATACTCAGGAATATTCCACCGGAATAGTGTAAAAAGGACCATCAATGCACAAATGATAAAGGTTAGGTAAAATTGCGTACCAAAGTGCATAACATTCTAAAGATTGGGGTGCTTAATATATTTTACCCTTAATTTATCATACTAAGAGTTTTTCAGGTTACTTTGATTCTTTATAAATTCTTTTTGATAGTAGCTTTTTCTATGAGTAAGTTGCTAAGATTAATCTGTCAAAGGCTTAAAATATTGTAATTGAAAGTTTTTACAAGATCAAATATATATTAGATTTTTTTTTTGAAAACAAATCAATATTTTATAATAGCTTTTACTTACTTTCAAGTTTTACGAATAAAAGGATGTACTTTTATACTAAAACTAACATATAAAATTATTTAATCTCTATACTTTCTTAAAAATAATAAATATTTATTACCTTTCTTTGTTAAAGTATTTCTAGTAGTTCTTTCCTTCACTATTGATTTTAAGTAGGAAAATTTGATCATCAGTCATGGTTCGTAGGTGACTAACATTAGTCACCCCTAATCTTAGCCATTAGATATGGTAAATAAAATCTAAGCCATCCATATATATATGGCCTGTTACCTGTGGTGCAGGCAAATAGAAGTATAACCTGCTACACAGGTTATCCTATGATTTTAATTTATAACAATTATTCTATTACACCATATATGGTCCCACTAAATACAAACCAATAAAATTATTTTTATAACATATATGTAATTTATAAATTCGAACAATATATTAATAGTTGATAAAAACTTACGCTTAATTTAAATTTTCAACACATTTTAAAAAATATATAACACTAATGACAAATTATTTTTAAAATATATCTAGAATATCAGTATTTGTATTTTAAATAACAAATTAAAATTTTAAAATTTGAATATTATTATTAAGTAAATTATTCATACTATCTATAAATTTATTATATAATGATTGATCTGTATTGATATTGAGTAATATATTTTTAAAAGTGGTGCAAATACATAAAACATATCCAGAAGAGTGCAATAAGCAGTAGTTGTTAAAAAATATATGTTTTGATTATTAGTGGAGGTATACTAATATCAAACACTAATAATAATAATAATAATAATATTGTTTAACCAAATATATGTTAATGTGGTGTGATATATTCAAATGTATATTCTACATAGTAAGTGTAACCAAATATGTAATTCAATTATTGGTCTCACTAATTATGATTATAATAATATATAATGAATAATAATAGTAGTAATAATAACTATATACTAGCAATATATAATTTAATGTGAGATAATTGTAAAAATAATAACAATTATAATCTTAATAATCATATGTGAAATAATAATAATAATTTACAAGTATTTATGTATGAGTGTAATTAATATAGATCTAAATGACGTAACACAACAATTATATATTGAAGAGTATGTACTCCTTAGAGAAGGTAAACAATTATAAAACCCATTTATTAATTTGAATAATTATGACTATAACTATATGTGTGATCAAATATAAAGTTAATTGTAATAAATAATAAGGTGATAATAATATTAACGATTAGATGGCACACATTCTTAATTTGATGAATAATACTCACATTCTTGATATAAAATATTTAGTAATTGTATTATACGTTCTTTGTATAGTAATTGATGATGAAATATACAATATTTCAACAAAAATAATTGACTTATTTGAAAATAAACAAAATAAATGTAAAAATAGGTCAATGTTACTAATTTGTTTGCTTTTAATTTTTGTCCTAAAATTTCTATTTTGTTCGTACATCTATGAATTCATATAAAAAAAAATTATACTACCGTGTCGATGTTTGTAATCGTATATTGGAGAAGACATATATATATATATATATATATACTCTGATGGGCAGTTCTACCATCAGTCGGCTTCGTAGGTGACTAAAGTTAGTCATGCCTTGAAATAATGCCACGTGTACTAATTTTTATTTTTTAAATAAGTTACCAGTTAATTAAATCTCACACTTACCAGCTTCTGCAGGTAAACAAATTATTTTTCTCTCTCTACAAAATCAATTATAATCAGATTTCTCTCTCTAAGTCTCGTTTAATTGTGAAGAGAATGGCTATTGTTGGATTTTAAAGAGATTGAAGGATACCTTAATTATTAACCTTACTAAATATAAAAAATCTCCCTTAATTATTAAGAGTTCTTAAGGTAAATAGTTTCTATTGCTATTTAAATGTTATTTCACATATGATTATTAATATTATAATTGTTATTATTTTTACAGTTACCTCACATTAAATTATATATTGCTAATATATAGTTATTATTACTACTATTACTATTCATTATATATTATTATAATCATAATTAGTGAGACCAATAACTGAATTACATATTTGGTTACACTTACTTTGTAGAATATACATTTGAATATATCACACCATATTGACATATATTTGGTTAAACAATATTATTATTATTATTATTATTATTATTATTATTATTATTGGTGTTTGATATTAGTATACCCTCCACTAATAATCAAAACACGTTTTTTAACAACTACTACTTATTGCACTCTTCTGGATATAATTTATATATTTACACCACTTTTAAAAATATATTATTCAATATCAATACAGATCAATCATTATATAATAAATTTATAAATAGTATGAATAATTTACTTAATAATAATATTCAAAATTTAAAATTTTAATTTGTTACTTAAAATACAAATACTAATATTCTAGATATATTTTTAAAATAATTTGTCATTAGTGTTATATATTTTTTAAAATGTGTTGAAAATTTAAATTAAGCGTAAGTTTTTATCAACTATTAATATATTGTTCGAATTTATAAATTACATATATGTTATAAAAATAATTTTATTGGTTTGTATTTAGTGGGACCATATATAGTATAATAAAAAGATTGTTATAAATTAAAACACTAGGATAACTTGTATAGCAGGTAACCCTTCTAGTTTACCTGCATAATAGATAACAGGTCACATATATATGGATGGCTTAGATTTTATTTACCGTATCTAATGGTTAAGATTAGGGGTGACTGATGTTAGTCAGCTACGAACCATGACTGATTATAGAATTTTCCTACTCTGATTGAACGTCGAAATAATAATAATAATAATAATAATAATAATAATAGAATGATTAGCTAAATTAATTCACTAGAATAATTAAAAGAAATAATAATAATAATATTTGTTGTTACTGAAATTAAATATCATGTAATTTCTTTTTAATTAAAGTTTAACATTTAAATAGCAATAGAAACTATTTACCTTAAGAACTCTTAATAATTAAGGGAGATTTTTTATATTTAGTAAGGTTAATAATTAAAGGATCCTCCAATCTCTTTAGAATCCAACAATAGCCATTCTCTTTAAGATTAAACGAGAATTAGAGAGAGAAATCTGATTATAATTGATTTTGTAGAGAGAGAAAAATAAATTGTTTACCCACAGAAGCTGGTAAGGGTGAAATTTAATTAACTGGTAACTTATTTAAAAAATTAAAATTAGTACACATGGCATTATTTCAAGGCATGACTAATCTTAGTCACCTACGAAGCCAACTGATGGTAGAATTACCCTTCTCTCTTCTCTTATGTAACGGTGTTGAAGAAAAAAGAAACCCTAGCCGTTGCTCGCTACCTCTCTGACGCCGCCACCTGCCTAGCCATTACCTGGCGCCCGCTTAAGGTTGGAGATTACACTTTGAGTTTTTTGTAACTTTTCTTGGATATTACAAGAATTAAGAATAAATTGTTTTTGTCTACTTTTAATATATGTAGATTTGAAAGAAAGCAAAGATTTGTTGTGGGCATGGGAGATTTTTAGTAATTTTGTTAATTAAACATAATGGGGTTGATTAGGGATTGGCTTTTGTAGCTGGAATAGTACAAATTATTGGTAATTTAGTGGGGCACTCAAACGAAGAAATTATAAGGCTAGTAGAAAGACAAGCATTAACAGATTATTGATAATTTCATGTTTCTAGAGAGAACATACAGACTAACAGATAGATAATTTCACAAAGCAAGTATATCAAATTCATGGGGCATGAAATCTTCACTTGGTTTGTAGTATTTGTTAGGGGAATACAAGCTTAAATTTGTCATTAGGCTAGGATAAAGACAAGCAAATCTCTCCACCTGGAAATTACCAACAAAAAAAAAAAAAAAGAGTGATCAAAAATTGAAAACTTAAAGAAAATCGAAAAACCAGTGAGGTGAATTCAATACATAACAGCAACAAACAGTTTCGTTGATATGCTAGAGTGTGATGTGAAAAAATATCATGTTATTGAAAAAACTTGTCATCTTGAACCTGGATGCTATTGAAAAAAACTTGTCATGAGTTCAAATTTAAGTATCTATGAGTTCAAATTTGTTTTAACTTTTAAATTCTAGTTTTAATGAATTGTCTTGGCTCTTGCGAACTCATTGTATTTGTAAATATAGGATATCGAAAACATCGGTTTATCCTCGTCCGTTACACCATCAAACCCATCACAATCTGTGCAATAATCTAGCGGTGGACAAAATCCTCGTCATTGAAGTGACATGCCTTGGAAGCATTGCTATGAAGTACCCTCAAGTGGGAAGATTTGCATGCAGAAGTGCCTATATTGTGATCAAGCAACCAGTGGAAGGGGTATCAATTCCATGAAACAACATCTAGTTGGCATTATTGGTAGTGTTAAATCTTGTCTTAAAGTTCTTGCGGATGTTTGTTTCCAAATTAAAGGTACATTAATTGAAGTTGCAAATAGTAAAAAGGAAAAAACCGCTTCTAAATTGAATTTGGGCGATGATGATTTGCGAGGGGATGATATAGAAGAAATCTAAAACTTAACTTGTAAACAAACTGTGGGTGTGGTAATAAGAGTAAAAAGACTGCTCGTATAGGAGATTGTATGAAAGCTGGTTCTAGTATTGATTCTACTCAACCTAGCATTCAAGCAACATTGCAAAGTAGAGAAAGATGGCATGATACAGATATGTCTATAGCTTTATAATTTTATGATTGTTGCGTCCCAATTAACACTGTGAATTCTCTGTACTTTCAATCAATGATAAGTAGGATAGCATCAATGGGTCATAGACAGTGACGGAGCCAAAGGGGAGCTAGTAGAGGCGGCCGCCCCCCTCAATTTTTTAAAAATCTAATTTTTAGTATATATATTTATTAAAATTTCAAAATTTCGCCCCTCTCCCCTAAAATAAAAATTTTGATTTTTATATAAGTTATATAATAAAAATTTTAATTTTCTCTACTCTATTTTATTTTTGGTGATTTATTTTTACCAAATCTCGTTTACCATAATAATTAAATTCTCTCTTTCTATATCTTCTCCTGCTCCTTCTTTTCTTCAAATTAAATATTAAAATTTCTATTAGATTTTACTTCTATCTTCTATTCCAATTAAAACACCAAAAATTCTATTAGAATTTTTCTTCTTTCACAAACCCTACATTATTCAATTTTTTCTTCAAAAGCAACATACAAGAAGATATTGTGTACTAATTTTAAAATTTAAACATTTGTTTATTTCTTTTGTTTTGTAATTAATTAATTTTTGTGTAGAGATTTGAATCTTAGGTTTGTTGATATGGATGTTGACTAATATTAAACTTTATAAATCTTGATATTTATTTGTTGGGCTATTGAACTTGAAGGAATCTTACTAATTTGAGACTTCGTATTTAATTGGGAGTGATTTGGGAAATGTGATGGTGGAGAAAAACAAAAAGATACTCTTCGATCTAAATGGGTCTATACTGGTGTCACAATTATGGGTGATGATTGGAGTGATCAGAGCCATAGGACATTGATAAAATTTTTGGTTTATTGTCCATATGGAATATCATTTATTAAATTTGTCGATGCTTCTACAATTGACTTTGATAGTCAAACTTTGTGCAATCTCTTTTCTGAAATTGTTGAGATGGTGGGTGTTGATAATGTTGTGCATATGGTGACCGATAATGGCCAAAAACTACAAAAAGCTAGAAAGTTGCTCTCTGATAAATATCCTTCAATCTATTGGTCCCTGTGTGTTGCTCATTGTGTTAATTTGATATTTAAGGATATTGAAGAGTTAACATTAGTGAAAAATTTAGTAGCTCTTGCTTTTAAGATAATAGTTTTTGTTTACAATCATAAATAGCCTCATACATGGTTGAGACAACAACCAGGATGGATTGAAATTATTTGTCCTGGATATACTTGATTTGGCACATAATTTATTGCTTTGAAGAGTCTTTATGATCATAAGGATCATTTGAAAGCTTTGGTTGTAAATGCAGGGTTTAAAAAGTTTTTGAAGATAGACAAGGGTAGAGAGGTTAAACAAATTGTTATAAATAGTAATTTTTGGAATAATTGTTGATTGTTGTGAAGATTATGGGTCCACTTACGAGATTATTGTGGTTATGCGATTCTGATGAGAAGCCTTCATGAGACTACGTTTATGAGGGAATGTGGAGAGCAATAAATAGCAGAAAGGATTTGTTTAAGAAGAAGGAGAATTTGTACACACATACGTTGATATTATTAATGATAGGTGAGATTCTATGTTGCACAAACGTCTCCGCTCAGCCTCATTTTTCTTAAACCCTGCATTTCAGTATGACCCACAAAGTCCTACCAAAAAAGAGGGATTGATAGGTCTACTTGATATTTTTGAGAAGCTTTTGCCAGGAGTAAATGATGTCTTGGATGAAATTAGTATGTTTTGAATAAGAAAAGGGGAGTTGCACAAGGACATTAGATGAAAACACTACAAAAACTGCTCGACCTGATAAATCTTTTATTTGCTTCTTAATTGATTGTTACTATTTATTTAGTATAATGTGATTTTACTTTTATTTATTTTTGCATTTGGTGTAAATTTTTTTTAGATGAATGGTGGAGGATGTTTGGTGGGAACACACAAAATTTGCAAAATGTTGCTATTTGACTACTGAGTCAAACCTTATCATCTTCAGGATCTGAACGCAATTGGAGTGCATTTGAATGCATCCACACTAAGAAGAGGAATTGAATGGAGCATCAAAGGTTAAATGATCTTGTTTATGTGCATTATAATTTGCATTTGCAAAATCGGTAATAACTTTATGTTTTCTTATATCTTAAGTTCTATGTTTGTACTTTTGTACTAAATTACTAATTACTTACTTATATTAATATTATGACATTTTGTAGTGGTAAACAAAGAACAAGGCCATATGATCCAATTGATTATGAATGCATTAATAAAGTGGATTTTTGAGTCATTGAGGAGGAACCGAGTGGAGAGTTTGATGGTTGAGTTGGAGGAGATGCTTGAGGAAGAGTTGTCCCAAGGAAATTTGCATCCGCCTAAAGGTTATATAATAATTTATTTATTTTTGTCAAATTATTTATTTTTGAATCATTCAATATGTCATTATCTAATTTTTTTATTATTATTTTACTAACAATTTTATTTATGATTAATTTTCTAGATGATGGAGAAGATGCGAATATGATTCGTGATCAAATTGATTTATAAAATTTTGATGGTGCAACCTCAAGTTCTAATGATGGTGAAGTACGCCTTTTTAAGATAACATTAAAATCACCCCATTGATGAAGATAATGATTGAAGGCTTTGGACATATTATCATTGTTGAACAATGAGTTTATGTTCATGAAATGAAGTGATTTGTCTTGTTTTATTTTATTTAATTTTGCTCGATTTGTTTGAACTTGGATGTATGATGTGACAAAACTTGTTTGACTTGTTAAATGTATGATTTAGGAAGAATGACTGGAATTTTGGCAAAATTCTTGTTTGGTTTTCAATTTTCATTCTTCCATTATTATTGGTTGTTTTTCTAATTTTTAATGTATTTATAATATTATATATATATATACATAATTATAATAATTATTAATTATTTATGATGTCATACTAGTCAAACTGGTGATCGAATCGGTAACCAGTAAGGCCGCCGATTCTATGTCCGGTCCAATTTTCAGAACATTCACAATAATCACAATGAGAAAGACACAATAAATTGATCTAACATTTTTAAAGGAATTAAAAAGGGAATTATTATACAATTGACGGTCAATAGCATTATAAAAGAGTAATATGTTTAATAAGAGAGTGTTTGCGTGAGCTTATAAGTTCCTCAAAACATCTTATAAGCTCCAAAGATTTGTTTAGTAATTTTTTAAGTAAATGAGCTTATAAACTCTAAAAATAAGTTGTTAGAAGTTTATAAGCTCGAAAAAAAAAAGTAAGTTTCTCCCAACTTTTTTTTGAAACAACTTATAAGTTGTCTAATACCAAACAATAAAATTATATAAATATCTTTATTTTTTTTTCAATATAACATTCCTACTATCTCAAAAAAATATTTATTTATATGAAATTAATTTTACATTATTATTTTTTATAATCGTTATATTTAAAATAATTTATAAGCTCTCATTTTTACCAAATAGAATAACAACTTATAAGCTCAAAAAAATCTTACAAGCTATAAGATCTTATTTTATCCAAGCAATTTGACAACTTATTGTTGAAATAAGACACATGAGCTTATAAGCTCTAAAAACATCTTATAATTCAGCTATATGAACTTATAAGCTTTTTAAAAATAAGTGTAGCCAAACACCTCTAAATGTATCTATACTGAATGGATTGAAGAGGATTACCAACTCTTTTTATTTATTTATTTTTTTGTATGAAAATAATTAAAACTAAAAGTCCAATCAAATGTCCAACTACTTATTCATAGTTATAGTATTATTTTTTTTGCATTTAGTGTTCAGTTTGAAGTCTAACTCTTAATTTTTAAATTACTAAAAGACCATGAATAAATACAACTTACATTCACTAGTATAAGGTTGTTTGAATCTTCACATAAAAAGGAAGAAAGATAAAACACTAATGATTTATTCGCACTTTTATAATATAGTAGATAATCCAACCTTTAAGGTAAGAAGTTAAATTCCAAGCTAAGATCTTTAACAATAGTTGTGCTTATATATGATATAATTAATTAATAATACTTTCTTGTTTTAAAAAAATCAAATTGTAAACTCATTTCATGATTATTACTTGACTATTTGATGTTTAGATTAAGTGCTAGGAATGAATAATAGTTAAACAAAAAAATAAATTAAAATAAATGAAAATAAAATAATCAGAAAAAGATTAGCAAGAACTCAAAAAATGTAGGAAAAATAAATTGGATTCACATTGGCTTATAAAGTATAGGAAAAGAAAAAAAAGTTCCAACTAAGAAACTTTTGCCTACATAGCAATGCGTGTGGCAATATGAGTAATATTATGGGAAATATTTTTGAGAAAGTAATATTATGGGTTTTAGTTGGAGCAATATTTTGAACAAAAAAAACTCTAATTTTCAATCTTATATTTTTATTTAGTTTATTTTTATTAGTTTTTGCTGATGTTAAATTTGAAAATTTCTAAAAAGTTTGTCTTCATATAATAAAATCAATAAAGATTTATAATTTCAACCCACAATAAATATTTAAAAGCTATAATTATTCTTTTTATCTTACACACGCATAGAGTATGTTCATCCAACTAATTTAATATAATTGGAAATGTGAGGTAAGGAATTAGCATTTTCTATCTTTACACTAAGTCTTATTTTGGGTTTGTTTGAATTACATTTCCACCCACAATACAAGGAAACCACTTAAACTAAATCAATTAATTTATTTTGATTCATCCCATATAATTAGAGATGTAAGAATATAAATTAAAATTTTGTTGAAATTATACCATAACAGTGCGTTTGGCAAAGGAAAGAAAATGAGAGAAAATAAAATGAATGAAAAGCAAATGGGTAGATTTTAATTTTCTACAGGTATGTTTGGTTGATAGGAAAATAAAAATCTACCTACTTTCTCCTGTTTGTGTTTGAAAGGAAAAGTAGAAGGAAAGAAAATGATTTCTGTATTAAATGATAACTATTCCCTTATATCATTACAAATCATAATTGTGTTATGAATTCATGTTTTAAAATAAATTAATAAAATTAAGATAAATATATATAATGTAAATATAAATATAAATATAATATAATGATATTTGTTTAAATTGTGTCAAATGACAACTACAATATTTTATAATTATAAATAAAATTATGTTATAAATATAATTATGCCGTAGATAATTTAAAGAAAATAAAATAAATAAATATGTAAAATATATTTTTAACGTATTATACAAACGAACACGTCATATTTGCTATTTAAAAAATGCAAGGATCCATACTAATAGAAGATGCAATATTATTTAAACACCTAATTATACATATGAGCAACATATATATATATATATGTGTATGTATACATTTGAGTCATTCACCATAAATAAATTTTATAAGTAAAAATTGATACTAAAAATTGACGCAAAAGTTTTACAAACTATAATTGTCACCAATAACAAAATATTTTAACATAGCAATCAAATTACCTAGCACAATGTAAGATTAATGAGCAATTTTGGAAATCTTATTTTATGGAGATTCTTGTGTTATTTTCCTCTCCCTTTCTATCCGATTTTGGGTGGGGAAAAAAAATTAGTGGGCTCCATGCTTTTTTTTTTCTATTCTCAATTTCTTTCCTTCATTTTCATCCCACAACCAAACAAGGGTTGATATACATTTTCCTTCCAATTTCTTTCCTCCCCCTTTCTTTCCTTCCACTTTCTATCCTACCAAACAAAGCCTAAGAGTCAAGCGAGTTATAATTGATTAATCTGAGAAATAATTTCAACAACCCTTTTTATTGGTTGAATTTTTTTTTAATAAAATAAAATAAAAATAAAAAAAAGAAAAAGAGGGAAGCATTTTACTAGTCGCTGAATAATTTGTTCATTGAATACAAATCCAAATACAGATTGCTCATAGGCTTATTCAAGAATCAAGACAATTTTTTCCTTTAATGCGATTATTATCTTTCAATGGAATTTGCCTTTTAAAATTTGAGCTCTGCAGCAAAAAGATCACTAAATGTTATTTTATTTTATTTTATTTTACTTAAAAGAATGAGAAATTAAATTACTATTATATTTTTTTTCAGAGGATAGTCGCATCTGGGATCACCGCACTTCTTATAATCACAACTATTCCTCCTGAGATGATGTATCCATTGGCTTCCATGTTCCCTTCTTGCACATTGTCCGTATTTATAATCTGCACAAAGATTGCACTCTTATCAGATATAATTTACATTTGAATAATAATAGAAAAAAAAAGTGGAAATATGTTCAGTGGCAATATAAAAATTGTTACTGATCATATATATTAAGTGGCAAAAGAATTTTTTTTTTTTTCAACAAAATATTTCTCAAACAAGATAGTGATACAAAGAAAGTGGCTAAGTCGTCATTTGTGACCTACAATGAGAGATTTATAGTGACAAATTAGTTATAATAAAAATTTTGTCACGAGACAACTGCTACTATAGATGTGTCATAATTAAATGTCAATATTGACAAGTTCAAATAGAAATTAAGTCACTATTAATACATGTTCTGACGGAACAGAAGTCATTGTCTCTTAATAGACGCCGTTGATGACAAAATATGGGGTATTATCGCTAAATTCATATCATTAGTGACAATTTTCGAACTTTCACTTTTTTTTTTTGTCATTAATATTATACTTCTTTTATAGTGACATACCATGACATTTTTGCCAATCCTTGCATTCTTGTCAATTATAGCTTTCTTTATGTGTGAACCTTCCCCTATTCCAACAGGAATGCCACTGGTTTCCCCTTCAGTGCTCATACCATTCTGCACATAAAAGTCTGTTAGGACAGTGTTCTTGATAACAAAAAAAATCTCAATAAATCAAAACAAAATCTTATTTTTTTTTGTTCATCTTACTGATATTTTCAAGAAATTATATGTTTGGTTCTTACATCGTGATGATGATGATATGTGTCTGATCCCATAATGACAGAATCCTCAATCACGGCACCATCGCCTATTCTTGTCCTCATTCCGACAACTGTACCTTTTATCCAACATTTCTGGATTTAAGAAACAAGCAAGAAAGCGTACATAAGAAGCATAATAAGCTTAATAATCCGAGAAGTTTTGTAATTGTTTGTTAAAAAAATATGTTTGTTCTTACACTTAGAATGCAGCCATCTCCTATGACAGAATCGGTTATGAAGGCATCGGTTACAAGGGTCGGAGGTAGATGACGTGGCAACGTGTAGAGAGGAGAATCTCTATCGTAGAAGCTGCTAACGAAGAGATGATGTTTGTGTTACACAAACTTCTACCCTTGATTTTTAAATTACAGATACCTCCCTCGTAACTTATTTTCACTTACATTTACCCCCTTTCGATTATCACTCATAGTTAGGTGATGTTATCCAAGTATCTTAATATATTTTTCTAGTTCTGGTTAACTTTCGATGACCAAAAGATTGTATTTGTAATTTTGGAACTAAAAAGGTAAGTTTATGTCGTTACATGTAGTTGCAGCGGAGGGTCAGTCTAATTGACCCAAATTTAAATGATAGTACCATGGAACGATGACTAATAACCGAGTGAAGGGGTAAAAATTGTAAGGTAGAGATAAGTTACAAGGGAGGTATGTGTAATTTTCTCGTAATATCTTCCGGTTTTCCCTCTATTTGGAGTTACCTACTTGTATGCTTTGTTTGTCCTCCTAATGGTCTCCATGTTTGCATTGTAGTATGCTGATATGCTCCTCATATCCTCCCAATAACCATCGAATCGATAAGCATGAATCTATCAAATTACGAAAAATTTGAAAATTTTCTAGTGAACAGATAAAATGCAAGATTAACGAGCTCAAAAAATATGTGGTTAATTTAAAAAAAGAAAAAAAAAATCTGACCTTCATTCCCAGAGAAATTGCACCTGGGATTACTTGGCTTTTCAAGTCATTGACAGTGGGAAAATATTCTGTGAGCAGCTTTATCATGATATCTCTGTTGATAACATAGATCCCCATGCTGGGATAATTATCATATCTCCCATTCTCACCAAAAGTCACCTGAAAAATGATATTCACATCTTCTTGAATATATTTTGTTATACATAATTACCAGATGAATCAAGAAAGAGCAAACATAAATGAAAGGGCTAATTACAAAAAAGCCCCCTGAAATTTGGTCGGTTTTCACAAGACTTCCTGTAGTATAACAACTTACAAATACCCCCCTAAAATTTGGTTTTATATTACAAATTCCGCCTTCAGTTAGGGAGATATCTGTAACACGGAACCAAACATAACAGGCATGTTTGTAATTTTTGATTCCGTTATGGTTTCGTGAAAACGGGCCTAAACTCAAGCGATTTTCTGTAGTTAACCCAAAAAGGGGAGAGAGAGAGAGAGAGAGGCTCACCGGTATGGACTTGAGATTGGTGTTGATTAACACTTGATTCTCTCTGAACTCTAGCACTTGATTTTCATCATTTATTTTGAAAATGCCAAATCCAAGATCCTCGTCCTTGGTTTTAGTGAAGAGTGAGACAGTTATATCTGCTCTGGTTCTCCTGTGTGCATCTATGAGTTTTTGATAGTCCATTTTGTAGAGATGGTGGCCAGGGAGAACCAAGAACTCTGAAACTGGATACTCCTCAAGCACCCACAAACACCTCCTTATAGCATCTGCACTTCCCTAAACACAATTCATTGATTTTATATAAAGAAATTAACGAGACCCTACAAATCACTACTATCGAAATGAAGGCTGGTGGGGTGTTACCTAACTAGGCGTACACCCAGTTAAGTTCAATATGGTCGTGTTATTTATGATAATGTTATATTATTTCACTTTATTATATTATCACATTCTCATTTATTGATTTACTATTATGTACCCCCTGCTACGCACGTATATCATAATTTATTATACTGCATAAAAAGATACAAATAAAACATTCTATTTATGTAAAATAAAATTTATTCTAAATAATTTTCAATGTAGTTCAATAGTTAAATAAGGAATATTTTACTTATATTTGAAGCTTTTAATTATTTTAAAAGAGAAAAGTATTGTCATGCCAAAAAAATAAAATAAAATAAAATCTAAATATATTATCAAAACTGAAGTAATAAATAAATTTTTTTAAATATATTAAAGTTATGAATGATAAATTATGAGCTACTCTAATTTAATAGATCACAAAATAATGGATTATTATCCACATTGGGGTCATGCATATATCAATAGAACTTTTATTTTATCTCACAATTTGATATGAAATAGAAATATAATAATTACATGACTCACGTAAAAACATGTTAAAAAATAAATAAACACCATTGTAACCATGTAATTATATCTCAAAATAATAAGTATTATTTGTGCCAATATTATATCTCATGGAAAAAGGATAATTACATGACTCATAGAAATACATACATATATACATATATAATATCTTAACGAAAAAAGAAATCTAATATCAAAAGATAAAAAATAAAATCACGTTTACTACCAATAAAAAAATAAACATTAAGGGTAGTAATTGGGTGATTTCCAAGCACTTTGGGACCGAAAGAAAAAATTAAAAAAAAAATTGATGAAAAAAAGTGTGACTAAGATGAAGATAACTAAAAATAAATTAGAGGAAGTGAGAATTGGGCAAAAAAGAATCAAAAATTCCTAAAATATAACATTAAAAGAAAAAGAAAAAACAACCAAATTCTTAGGGGGGAAAATTCCACATAGTGTAAAATAACAACCGTAGTAAAATTATAAAAAAATGAAAAAGTTAAAATATTAGATATATCAACTTTTACCAAATAGATTTTTATAGAAAAAAATAAAGAAGAAGAAAAATAAAAACCTAAAAAATGAAAATAGGTGAAAATATTAGATGGGTCAACTTTACCAAATAGATTTTTATACAAAAAAAAGAAGAAGAATACAAACCAATAAGTTCGTATAAAATTTTAAAACGTAAAAAAGCCAAATGCAATAACCTCAAATAAACTAATGATAAAGTAAAAGAGAAAGCAAATTAAGTGAAAATCAAAAGTACAAATCTATAAATAAGAAATGATATCCAATACGAATAATTCCACAATGTGAACATAAAATGGTGCTAAAGTGCTTGTAAGATAGAGAATGATACCGAAATTGAAAAAAAAAAAAGCTAGCACTATGAGAAACAAATAGTAATAGGATAATAAAGATAAAATAAGTCATAAAGTTGAATAAACAATAAGAAAAAAAATAGTAAAAACGTAGGAAACGATGACAATTCAACATCAAAAAATAAAATAAAATTGCATACCTATAAAATCGAAAGGAGAAAAAAAATGGATGATAAATGAGATAATGTAGATTTTTGTACATTATTGAGGAATTATAATGGAAGAAGTCTTATTAAGGCTGTTTTGAATGGGGGGAGAAAAAGGGGAAAGAAACGACATTTTTTGGGGAAGAGTTATAGATTAATTAATAATTAATACACATTAAGAGACCTAATAGATTCAAATTTTGAATTTTTAGAAAACCAAGAGACTCCAATAGATAACTAATGACAATTTTTTTAATTAAAAAATTCAAAATTCTAGAAAATTAGAATTTGGTCAAAATTAAAATTTTTTGGGTAAAATACCTCTCTCAAATATATAATAGGACATATAACGTAGTTGGATACATATATATATTTAGGCAGCATCACAATATATAATATATATTTACACTCTTATCCCATCATACTTTTCTTTCATGTAAAAGTCCATCTAGGACTGTAAATGGATAACCGAAAATTCGTTTATCATTCGCATCCGTATCCGTTTATAGGGTATATTATTCGTATCTGTATAAAGCGGATATTATCCATATCTGATTATAAGTATCTAAATATTAAATGGATACAGATATAATAATTGCATATCCGCTCCGTTTAATTAATATCTGCTCTGATATCCAACATATATATTCGTTTAATTATATCCGTTATCCGGATTCGATAAATAATATTAGAAAAACTATTATTATTATTATTATTATTATTATTATTATTATTATTATTAGTAGTAGTAGTAGTAGTAGTAATACAAGTGTATATATTCTGATGTTTTCTTATAAGTAAAATAGATAGAAAAAAAATCTAAATTGGCTCATATTTTCATAATTTATAATGAAATAAAAATATAAGTAAATATAGTAACTTTAAATATATTAATTAGCATATACTATACTTATATATACATACAAAAATTTCAATTAGATAAGTTGTATAAATTTTATTTGATTTTTGTTTACTTATATAAATAGATTCAGATATTTGAATAAGCGGCTTCGGATATTCAATCGGATATTTGGATAATTGTAAGCGAAAACGGATATTCGGATATCTAGATATCCATAATTTTGTCAGATTTTCAGAAATATTAAACGGATTCAGATATATACAAATTCGTAAAATATCCATCGGATTCGAAATACAGATACGGATATCGAAAAATTTAATCGAATACAAATTCGGATACTGTATATCTACTCCGTTTAATACGGACGGGATCCCCTACCCCAAAACGATGTCCCATCTCATGCCCCATACTCTAAATTCATGATGCGTGTAAATCTTCAAGATTTACTTAACGGCAGATTATTTAGTTATGTTAATTAGTTTTTACACATGTCATGAATTTCGAGTATGGGGCATGAGATGGGACATCGTTTTGGGATAGGAGATCCCGTCCGCGTTTAATATCCATTTACACAGTTACACCCCTAAGTCCATCCAAAAAAAGAGAGACAAAAAGACAATCATATATATTTTTACGAATAAAAATTAAAAATAATAATAGAGAAATTAAAATTACAACAAATAGGACCTAAAAGATCCAAACATCAGCCCAAGCAAAATGCAATTATCAATCACAACCAATCAATTTCATTTGTCACTGATTGAACAACTTTAGCCCCGTATTTAATTTCTGCTATACAACAACTGTACATCATCTTCTATTACAATCACCAATACATGCCACAACGTGTATAGATAGGTAATTGAGATAAATTTTTCTTAATTCTTCTCTCAACTGCTTATCAATACACATATGATATGTATGTATTAACGAGAATGGTAGAAGATATTGATGCGCAGTTGTATAGTGGCCGGAAGATGCGAATCGACTTTAGGCGTACGCACCTGAAACCAGCCGTTGTCCTCCGGGCTCTGATATGCCGCGATGACCTCAACAAAGCCTTCCTTCAAAAGTCGAGCTCCCGAGTAAGCCCTGGAGAGGTGGGAATTGAGAGAAGTGGAGTTGAACTGCGTGAGTGCGTATATTTTGGTGATGTTGCTGTTGATGCAGTTGCTGACAACAGCATCGATGAGCCGGTAGTTTCCAGCGATGGGAATGGCCGCTTCGGATCTTCGCTTGGTGAGGGGATAGAGGGTCGTGTGTGAGGATCCGTCCCCGAAAACTATGGCTGCAACACTCTGACAGAAACTAATAAACTCTTCACATTCTTGCTAATTCATACGTGCGAGAAAATATATATTTGAGTGTAACCGAAAGATGTTAAAACGATCGTGTGATCGAAGATTCGAATTGGATGATCATGGGGGACTACTCAAATTCCTCATCTTTATTTAGAAATTTACATTTATTTTTTGTTGTTAATATATCTCCGCCTTGTAATTTTAGGGACTTTTTTTTATATGAATTCGGTTTGGATCTCAAATATATACCACAAGTTTCATATTGTGCTACATTTTTGGTTCATTTAAAAAAAAAAATAGTATTACAATGTAGCGTCGACTGAACCATATGATACATATGTGGAATTTAAAATCAGCTTTATATGTTTAAAAAGACATCCTTGTAATTTTCCCATTTTGTCAAAAAAGTGTGTGTAGTTAAATTTCCAACTCATTGACCCATACCTAGATGGCATTGTTTAAATTTCCATAAATTTTGCGAGGTCAAATTTGAATGAAACAAAAGGGGTATTTGTAATTTCAAAATTAAGACAGAAAGATTGTATAACTACACATAATTAAATGAGAGGAACCAATTCTTGAACCCCATGCACACATTGATAAAAAAAGATAAGAAAAATGTTCAACTTCTTAAGACATTTACAAGAGAACATCCAAAAATGTAGAATGAAATATCACCTGGTTTGCTGGAGGGGACAAAAAATTTGGGCATTCATGTTGCTGAGAATTCTTTATAAACAAACTTGAAGGAGACGACGATGAGCCGAAATACTGTGGTAGTCTAATATTACAACACCAAGAAGAAAACATAGACATGATAATAAATAGTTGTTCTTATAATTTGTTTTGCTTGAACTAGTGACAAGAATGAAAAAATTGTAATATTGGTAGATAATAATTTGTTGGATGTATTCTTCTTGTTGTTCTTCCATTAGAGCTAGCTATAGAATTTAATGAGTGAGATTACAAAGGGAATATTTAGGTTTCTTCTTCTTCATGGACACAAGATGGGATCTTGTCTGACTGCTTAATTCATATATCAAATAGTACATATGTAAATGCCAACATGCATCCCATTAATTTAGCTTTTTTGGATTTTTTGATGCATAACTTGAGGGACATTAAAGTTAGAGACAGCATATTCATTTTTGAACACATCTTCCCATATTTACCAGTCTTGGTATGCTTTCGTTACAAGCTTTTTTCTCCCTTTATTCCATTATATATATATATATGTGTATATATATATATAGAGAGAGAGAGAGATACATATATGTATTATACATACGAAAATATACACTTATAATATGTATATATGTTGGTAAATAT
This sequence comes from Petrea volubilis, assembly GCA_026212405.1. NCBI lineage: Eukaryota > Viridiplantae > Streptophyta > Magnoliopsida > Lamiales > Verbenaceae > Petrea > Petrea volubilis. The sequence continues at coordinate 20,348,011 of CM047884.1, forward strand.
TCCAATTTCTCCTTTAGCATCACACATACTATTATATATGCCTTTTGTCTACTATATATTTAGTCTGGCATTAATCAGGGAGTGTTTGCTTATGTTTAATTTAATGTAACCTTTTATTTTTTCAAAAAAAAAATAATAATAATGAATTAATCTAGGGTGGCCTTATTTTGAGCTTTTCAAATGCGCAGAGAGAACATAGTTTCGATATCCTAGGGGCAGATTAGTCATTACATAATTCGGAAGAAAGCTAAGAAAGCTTGAAGAGAAGCTTAGGTGATGTTTGGAACATGAGAATAAAGTGGGCATCAAGGTAAGTATTTGTTACTCAGCTTTCATATTGTCTTACTGGAAAATGGATGTGCATTAAGAATTAGTTTAGTATGAGAGTTTCTTGCGTTAAACTTTGTTTTTTAATTATCACTACAAAGGTAAAATAAAGTGTAATTTTGATTAAAAAATTAAATATCTCTAACAACTACTATAATAGATTGAATGCAGTCGTGTAATCAGAAATTTTATTCGTCGTAGTCAATTAAGATATATAGCATGCTAAAGAAAATTATAAATAAGAGATGAAAATGACTTTTAAGAGAAGAAAATTACAAAGATGGAAGGACCCTAGTCTGTAGAGGCGAAACAAATTGTACTGTTAATATAATATATGCTTATATTTAGTTATTTTTCTTGTTTTAAATCATAAGCGGGCCCATTTTTGATCATTTGACTTCTTCAAGAATAAACAAAAAGATTCAATTTGTATGAAACTTCTATTTTTTTGACTCGTGTTTATGTAAATTTATAGTTTTGTGAGTGAGATTAACATAAACAATTAATATTAAAATTCATACATGTCTTCATGTATGTACAAACCCATAATGAAGGTTTTGGAATGTGGATCCAAGGGAAACCCCACATGTGGCTCCGCCACTGATTGGATGTCGGAGTTTCAAACCAATGTAGTATTACTTTGCAATTATTTATATATATACATGTATGTATATATATATATATTGAATATTATTTTATATTAATTAAAAATTTAAAAGCGTGTTGCATGGAGATATAAATAGTGATTTGAAAGCGAGAATTATTATTAGCATTTCGAAATTTATTTTTTGGACTCCATTCTCAATTTTTTTCTATTGAAGAATTAACTGAATTGTTCTTTCATTTTAAAATAGGGTTAATGTACGTTGTATCCTTCAATTATATGCTATGTTTCATGCACCCCTTACCCTACCAAATGCAACAATCATCTCCCTCAAATAAATAATTAAATAAAATTATCCTTATACGTTTTTATTTATATAAATTTGAATTTATTTCCATTTAACATCCTAAATTCAACTCCAAATTCTTTATTAACTATAAAACAATTTTTAATTTTAATTTTACAAAATAATGTATAGGTTAAGTAAATTGAATAAAAATTGAGTTGGTAAACTACTGTAATAGTACTTGAAAATTAAACACGTAAAAGCTATTCTAGTTTCTCTAACTTGATGAATTTATTAAGCATAAAATTCTAAGTAAAATTTGACTATTTTGAACAAAAATGGATAAGGATTTTTTTTTTTAACCACAGAATAAAATTAGATTATGCTATCCTAAATAAAACTTGAGTTCTTTATGAAAATGGATACATACATTTGATTTATTCGAGAAAAGGAACATACACAATTTTGAAGTAATTTATGAAATTTTGATTATTCACGTTATTTTAAAAGCGCCTTTTTTTTATTGAAGTGTCAATATAAATTGATTTTTTGTTCAAACATAATTGAAAATTAAATTTAGATTATAAATTGATTTGAATACTTTATGAACTATATATGAATATAAAAATCACATTTAAAGATATATATATATATATATATATGTATATATGTGTGTGTGTGTGTGTGTGTGTGTGTGTGTGTGTGTTGGGGGGGTGCACATTTGAATGATACTACACAACATATAATCAAACGGATATGGACATTTTGGTTAACCTTTCATTAGAAAAGTGAGAATGTAGCCCCAGAAACAAATTTTAAAGAGCCAATATCAATTCTGATTTAGAAATTGCAGCATTCCAATCTGAGTTAAAGCCAAAACCTGAGCAGCCGCATTCACCGGCCTTTAGGATATAATAAGACATGTTTGATATGAGATTTCAACTATAGTGTTAAATTCTAATTATGTGGAGTCCACAATTAAGGTATTTTGTAAAGTTGTTTAATTTGGCATTTATAAAATTCATTCTTAATCAAAATCCCAACACCAACCCTCAAAAAGAGTTTCTTATAGGCACTTTTGCGAATTTAAAATTCAAATTGCATTTCAAGCCATGGCTTGAAATTCAAACTATAACAACTCAAACAATCTCATACGTAAAATTGAAGACGCTAAAATACCACAAACAAATTGATCTTGATGCCGTAGCTTTCCAGGGCACGAGCCGACTAAAGCTACAATTTTTTCTCTTTCTAAACAATAAAAGTTACAATATATATAATTCTTGAAAGGCATTAGTTTCACAAAATGATGTTTATGGACCTGAATTATGGTCAATTTACAATCCCATAGATATGACTTATGAGCATTAATAGTATAGTATCAACCTGAAATTTTACAGACGTGAATGAAATCTGGATACCAACTAAGGTTTTGCAACCCAAAACATGATTTCCCTGATAGGCGGTTAAACCTACTCAAAATATTTGTCTGTTCCATGTCCCATTGAATTAATTGGAGCAAAGTAATCTAAGATGCAACAATTTCAAACATCAGACCAAAAACATAATAGTTTGAAACTAGGATGAATCACTTAGATTATGTTGACTCCACAAGATGGATAATGGGACAAAGAATGAGACTTACAACAGAGCAGCTATCGAATTGAGATGTACCAGCTGCATCCACTTAATTCCACTATGTTCTAAGTGTAAAATCTTCATCCTGCAGAACTTGTATATACATGTAGTCGATGCTGAATAACCGAAAACCCCAGAGAGTCCTTGCGGAATTTGCAACAGTGAGGGAAAACAATTTGGAGAGACTGGTCACCACTCCTACCTTCAATCTCAAGAACCACTGAGAGAAGATACAACTCTGTTATTATGATAAACAGAAAAACAAATGAACACCATGAATCTCAATGAGTCGACCTTAATGTGCCAATCCTCAGTTTTGTCATTTTGCTGAGATCTCTTACTTGAACTTTGAAAGAATGTATAGAAATGTAGTAACTGAAGACTGGATGGACTAATGACTGTGAACCAGCTGCTGAATCGTATGTTCTTCAAAAATTGGGTTAGTTACAAAAGACCCTCCGAGGTTTGGCCTGCTTCCAAAGAAATCCCCTATGGTATGAGAAATTACAAGTACCCCATTAATGTTTGATTTTGTATTAAAAATCTCGCCCTGAGCTAGGGTATATCTGTATTACAAAACCAAACAACAGGAAGGTATTTGTCATTTTTCATACCATGGGGATTTTGTGAAAATAGGCCTAACCTCAGGGGGTTTCTGCATTTACCCCTTCAAAATATCCAGAAAATCTTCATTTAAATATATCTTCTTTGCCCATGTGCTTGCAATTATGCAAAAACAGAAATCTGAATCCATTAGCCACGATGTCTAGAAGCATAATCACTTGAAAGCCTCTTGGCCCATGGGCTTTGATTTGGTGACCAAGATATTGGAACCCCAAGAGTGGCACACCATCTCAAGCACAACAGAGCAACAACATTATGGGGTGAATCTTTGAAAACCTCAATTATCTGTGATTCAGGTTCCAATTCCTCATCAAAAATTAGATTCTCGTACTCTGATCTCTTCTGTTCGAGAATATTGTCCTCTTCAGAGATCATTCTCATGCTCAATACTTGCAATGCTTCCATGGCAGTGCTATGGAAGCCATTGTCTGCATATGCAGAGAAGACACGACTGCAGGTTGACGGATCAGGCTGGATTTTCTCTTGATGAATCTGCTCTACAATCAGCTCAACCACATCAATTCTTCCCTGCAAAATTTAGTTGAAGGGCGTAGAGAAGTTAACAAAACAAGATGGTAAAGAACTATAGGCCTTTAGATGCAGTTTTAAGTGGGACTAATGATAATGTTATGTTTTATGCACATACACCTGTGATACATGTGCGTGTGTGTATTACAAACTTTGAATGCCTAGACGGAAAAACTAGACACTCAATATGATCTAAGCATTATGTACATTAAAAAAGTCAAGATGTTTAGAACGCCTAAATTTATCAAACAGAAAATGGAACCCTATTCTAAAACTACTTGACTTTCGAGCTATCAGTTTACTGTGTTTGTCAAAATTTCTGATAAGCCGTCGCTAAAAGGATCAAATTGGAAGTTAGAATCTTTTTTGACTAGTTGATTGAAAGATGAGCTGACAAGGTGATTTCTTGTAGGAGATATGGATACCTAAACTCAATGCTGAAACAGATTTCAGCAATGTTTACTTTCTTTTAGAAAATGAGCTCAGAAATTGTGAAATCATCCTGTTGGCGCTCTCTAACAAAAGATGGCAAGGAGTTTTTAGTTTTATGCACCCCTAGATACAAAGATTTGAAAGTTCAGACAAATTAGTTTCTGAGGGTCGCAAGTTCAGACAAATTAGTTTCTTTCACATGTGAAGCAAATCTAAGAGGACGAGCGAGGGGGATAAGTCATTTTGAACAAGAGAGGGAAGTAAAATGAGATTTCCACACAATTATGTAATGGAACTTCCTTTTCGTACAGTTCATTACCTTTTCACTAGCTGCTTGAAGAATAATGTTATACAACACCAGATCTGGTTGAATCCCTTCTGATCTTGCCTGGTTGAGTAGTTTAAGCCCCTGATCAAAGTCTTCCAAGTTCAACAAGATCTGATGCAAAACAACTTTTTAAGAAAATCATGAACTAAATAACTTCTGTTGCCATTCACAAACTTGCATTTGTCCAATGACCAATGATTGGAGTAAGTATGTTAAATATTGGATCTCTTTGTCCAAGTATCACGAATAGATTCTATTTTTCCAACTAAAGTGAAAGCCAGACCTAGCAGAAAAGAAGTCAGCACAAGAAAACAACTAACCAAACAACCAACTTAACCCAAATAAATAAAACAAGACCTAATGCCACTTTGAAGAATAGAGAAGTAAACTGAAGCTTTTTATACATAAAGATGGGATGCCTGAAAGACATAAATACATGGATTTTGATATTATGATAATGGGAATTAGTGTGACCATAGTTATTAATAGTGCAAAGCACACAATAGCGCAGAGGCCTCCTGGGGCTACAACGCGAAGCACGCGCTTTTTAAAAAAAAGCGCACCACTTAATAAGAAAAATTATAATTTTTTATAATATAACGATATATCAATAAATTAAAAAATTCTAATAAATGGCAACAATATAAAGCATATAACCACTAATAATACAAATTCCAAAAGTTGTATGTAAAAAAATTCAGAAAATGAGAGATTATTCATGGACTCACCACATAGGAAATAGAAGCATTAAATTTGGAGCAAAGTATATATGATTCGAAAGAGTAAAGATTACTAAAGCAGGATTAACAACGAAATTGTGGAAGTAATTCCATAATTTTTCAAGATTTAATTAAACAAGTAGTTTTGTTCAAAGACAGTTTAACACTACCTTTATGACAGCTGTATAAGTCAGTGCATCTGGACAGTGACCATCACGGATCATCATTGAAATCAGAGCACAAGCAGATCTATAACAATTTATAATGCTACAGCAATCAATCATGATATTATAAGTGGCTGCATCTGGTGAGTGTCCGCACAAAATCATACTCTTGAATATCTCAATTGCCATATGACTCTAATCAGAGGAAAAATATTATTGTCAGTTCTCTGACAAATAAAAATGCAAACACACGAGGGAATCTCATGAAAAACTATGAGATACTTACTTCTTTAACCTCAATAAGTGAATGCAAAACAGTGTTATAAATATGTATCCCTAGTGGAGTCCTCCTGTATGAGAACTTGTTTTCAGCATCACGTAAGTACTGAATCAGCTTATTTGTCATTCCCTCCATTCCAAGAGCTTTGAGCTGCCAAAAAAAGAGGAAGGTGTAAATGGTATGCCATTCTATTATAGAGCAAGTTCGAAGACTGGCCTTGGGTAGATTCTTTCTTCTCTATGTTTTAAAAACCTGAAAATATCTAATGACGGATATGTTTCATAGCAGAACTCTACTCTTCAGACTCTGGACAGACAGAATACACCATTACCAAAACAATAATCAGCTGATGCTGAAGGATTTTTTCAATTGAGTAAAACCATTTCCATCCTAGGTTCAAATTACATTTTGAAATCACTATAAATCATTGCCAATTATGCCAGAATTTACCAGGTTTTGCATTGATTGACGACTGTGCTGGATGCCATGCCTCATCATATCCATTTCTATGGCATTTATCCTTTTAGCGGCATCAACTTGAGACAGCATATTTCCATCCTCATAAGGTGCATTCACGTTGCCAAATAATGAAAACAGCAGTTCATATGTCCTGATATCCGGGATAAGATTTAAATATTTCATTTGAGCCAGTGCCTGAATAGCTCGTTCAGGTCGATCCTGCAACATCATTAAGGGCATGCATTGTTAGAGGCATGCTTTTTACAGTAAACATAGGTAGAAAACTACCATGGACACGCAAGAAAAATGAACAAAGGAAATAAATGTGGATGTCAAGACAACACAAGAAACTGATTTTGCCATAACACCTACATTGCTGAGTTTCACTTTTCTAAATTCTCAATGCTTCTAGTAGAACCAACTGATTAGTTGCACAAACAACACTGGAAAATGGGGAATGATTTGAGTTTCTGTATGATCATCACTTAATTCAAATGAACATGGTAGGTGGATACATTTAGGGCAGCACCACGATTATATCCAATCAGTCACAGCGAATTCTTTGGCAGCCTCATGTTACTAATACAGATGCAGTATTGGCCACACTCACCAGTTTATCACATGCTTCAAGGAAAGCATTGAAAGGATAAGTGTGATGACACTTTGATATTTGAGCCAAGAAAATCTCAGCCAAGTCCAGTTCTAAACCCCTGCTGCAGCTAACAGATATTGCTGCAAGAGTTGAATCATGAGGCCTCATATTTTTCTGCTGCATAACTTTTAGCTGCACATTAATAAAGAGTACTGGGATTATCAACTTTACAGATCCAAAGGATCAGCCTCTGAAGATAACTTCACTCTGATGATCGTATCTTACCACTTCCATGCCATCATGGAAACCCTCCACAGAGACCAATGATCTTATTAATCCATTATATACACCAGATGACAGTTCCAAGCCAAGATTTTGCATCTGAGAAAGAAAGCACATAGATAAAACTGTATAACAATGATTCAGAACATTTTCTTTTACCATCATCCCATTATATCACACATTTGTTTATTGTTCATCATTATCATCACCTCACCATCTCATCTCTCACTCTCTCAGACTCTCACAGTGGACAATTTCATTCTTTTATGTTCTTTTTTGATGAGGAGGATGGAGAGAGAGATTGTTGCAATTTTGAGCTCTCACTCACTGCAGGAAGTATAAAAGTGTTCTTAGAGATTTATTATCACATGCTCAAACATTTCTTTCCTTCTTATGTTTTCCAATAAAATATTGTCACATAATATAATAACATTTGAAGAGTCCTTGATTTCAAATGACAAACTCGTGGTACCTGTAACATTAATTGCTCAGCCAATAGAGCATTTCGCAAACTAGCACAAGTGTGAATGATGTCCCCAAAGGACCACCTCAATAATTTCATAACTGCCCCAGAGAAAGACTGTTCTGACAAACTTAATCCATCAGCTCCAGCTTTTGTTGCTGCCATTACAAATGTAACCCCCTTATTCGAGTCCTTTTCCTTAAAATATTCAGAACTAGATGGTATAGAAGTATAATGATGCTTTTCATATCTATTCCAAGCCAACTCGTCACGTAAAGGGATAGGAATGTCCAATCTCGAATCATACAGCCTTCCTTCCGCAGTTTTAGTGATGTTAAATTTGTGCTGGAAAGCCACAGCTACCATTTGCTGCAAGGCCTCGTAAGCAGACTCTACATCTCCCAACCTTGTGAAAGACCATATAAACTTCCGAAGAGCTATAACACTCAGACTATGACAGTTGATATACTCCTTCCAAATTTCACGGACTGCTGAGAGGTCCTGCTGCAAGACTGCAAGCTGAAAAGAGATAACTTAGAAACAGTAGTTCTGTACACACAATTTTATAACACTTCAAGCCCTTCATGAAAGTTTAATTCCCTTCTTTTAACATATCATACTCATTTGGTACCATTGTACTGATCACAGCTTCCAAATTTTGTTCTTCATCGGATAAGTATTACTTTTCAAGGTAACAAATTTTGAATCCAGTAATATCTAAAATCATACACTCTTCAGATATGAACCTGAGCCCCTGATATACATTAGATTCATAACAAATACTTACGTGTACCATGACCAAATCTCTAGCATAAATCTATAACAAGAATTTACTGATGAGATATTTTTAAAGCTATGTGTTCATGTGACTTTACAAATATATTCATATTTTCTGCATCAAATCCCTTGAACTTTTGCCTCATGGTCAATAGTCCAGATTAATTCAACGTTACTGTGTTCTCTAGTATGGGCAAGATGTTGTTTGCTGCAGCCAAGAGTCCTAATATTTACTGACTTACATTTTTGATGCTTTGTTCAACTCACATACTACTACAATTATAACACCAGCTTGAACAACATAGTATAAGAAGGGAAAGAAATAGATTGGAACAACATTTCATTTAAAAACAAAAAAAAAACTAAGTAAAGAAGCACACAATAATATAAAATAAAAATTTACTGGATACATACAAAACTATCATACTAGAAGAATCCAGAAATAGAATCCAAAAATAAGGAATGTGGTATAAGTCCAGCCATCGAACTTATTTGCAGATAGAGAAACAGCTAATAGCAACTTCCATTGTAATCATAAGCAAGGCCCAGAGACCCCGCCGAAAACTACAGAAAAATGAAACTTCATGGACATTTATCAACATCAACTTCCTTTGTGAACATAAGGGCAGCAAAGTTATACCAACTAGAAACAGTTTACTCGAAATGAAATGCGCAAAGGAAATACAGACATAGAACATCTGAAAGTAACAATGTAAATTTGAGCTAACTCAGCACTACTCTTTCGGTTCGCAGAACAAATATTTCTTTTGGACAACCTACAAATTAATCGAGGTAATGTAGGAACATTTGCATACCTTGAGAAGAAGAGTGTAAGTTATAGGATTTTTGCCCACCCCCTGTTGTTCCATCAAATGCAAGCATTCACTAGCATGATTCAAGCTATTCATATGGACACAGGCTTCCAACATATTGTTGTACATTGGCAACGTTGGATATATGTTGGAATTTTCTCTTTGAATTCTCAGAATATGAAATGCCTGATAAAAATTATAAGAAGATATTAGCCAGCTAATCATGCAAAGTATCTGATGCAATTTTAATAACCTAGAAAACAGCAGCCAAAAATCTAGTAAATAACTTTGTATGAGGCTAATACATAGCTAATTACATGGACTTGAGACTACAAAAAAGAATAGAACATGTTAATACCTCTTTTAAATAACCACCTTTACAGAGAGCTCGAATGGTAAGGAAGTAGCATTTGCCACTCAATTCAATATCCTTTTCCTCCATAAGTTTCCAAGTTTCCATCACAAACTGCAGACAGCAGCATTAACTTGTTCAATATTTGGTCCAATACAATAAAAAGCATTTTGCACCACCCCCCCCCCCCCCAACCCCATCCCTCTCTCACTGCTTGTGCACACACATTCAGATTTTACTTTCTTCACACCAGAGTCATATTAACAATTGACAGTACTTTTTCAGGTAATAACAGTGAGGGGAATAACAAATGTACATAAACTTTTAGAAAACAACCATAAAACTCTAAAATGGCAAAAAGGAAGGGGGAGGGAGTATAGAACACCAATGAAACAAGGACTCGTACCAATGGATCAGGCGTTTGTGCGCAATACTGAAGAATGGAAATGAAATCACCAGCTTTCAATGATTGGTTTCCACTACCAAGCTCAGACAGCAGAAGGGAAGCTCTACTTCTCTCTCCCAACTGAAGTGCACCAACAATTTCCTTCTGTAACGGTCCTGCATTGGGCCCCCTCAGCCAATATCCTTCACCACCAAGATTTTCCAATAATAAAGCCTTTTATTACTTTTTCCATATCAAAGTCGAATAAAAGAATAACCTTAAATTTCAATGAAGATATCTACTTTTTACAACGCCCACACAACAGACACCACCTTTCTGTTCGTGGTTAAAATAATACATATACTGGTGCATGTGAGCATACTTGTGGGAAAGTTAAGTGCAAGAAGCTCTTACCATTAGATGTTCCAAAAGATCGCAATGCTTCACCAAACCCAGCCGCATTCTTTCGTCCCTATTAATGATTCTCGTAAAGTTAACCAATATGGAACAAGACATTTACCTTAAGAATATCTAAGAAAAAAATTCTAATGTAGAAAACCTCCTAAACCCAAAATAAGCTCAACATTTTCACTCAGTTAACAGAAAAAAGAACTAATCAAAATCTCAAGATTCCATCTTTTCTCATTTTAAGCTGGGAATTGAACCATCTACAAATTAAAAAAATAATGATAATAAAATTATTTCAATCAAATTTAAAACACAAGCATCTCTAATTCCAACACAGAGGTACCGATTTCAAACTATCAAAAACTACCCAAATCAATTTCAAACACAACAATATCAAACTCCAACGACGTGGTGCCAACTCCTAACTGGAAAAACTACTTTCACGAATTGAACAGAATTCTAAAAAACAAAACGTACAATATATGACGCTCCCCATGCCCAAATCGAACTTGACATGCATTTAAGGCGGACCGTCAACCTGTTCAATCACAAAACACATTCAAAAAAATAAAATAAATGGGAAGTTCAACCAAAACAACAATAAAAAGAAATCAGTGCTTCATCCATGAAAGTCTCCGCCGGCAGAGGCGACAAACTCACCCTATCATCGTTGTCGCCGGAGCTTGTGCCGCCGCCGATCTCCGCCTCGACAAAAAGCTCTGTAGTTAATCAAAACTTGCAGTTTGGGCTTATACAGCCTTTACTAAAAGACGACTCTTGGGCTAGCACCTTCTTTGGAGTGGGCTTTTTGTGGGCACTTAAAAGCCCACTACCATGAATTTGTAAACATCTAAATGACTAGATGCTATTTTCATTACCCAAAATTTATTAAAAAGTTGGAATCATTATTGTAAATAAAACATATATATTTTTTAAATATTATGTATATTTTTATATATGATATTAATAAAAAATTTAGATTTACATCTTTCAATTATCGTTAGTATAAATATGTATCTTCGCACATTGGCCGTGAAGGCAATCAAGTTGTGCATTTATTAGCTAGGAACGTGATGTCTTCCTTCGAAGGCTCCACGAATATTCCTGCAATTGTTGAAACTGTAATCTTGAAGGATACGTTAAGCTAATAAAGTCTTTACTTTCGAAAAATATGTATCTTTCAAGATATTCGAATACCAAAAAAATTAGATAAAAAAGAAAATCGCTGCTCAATTAAAACAAAATTAACTATATTTTCGTTCTCCACTTATTTGTCCAATAATTTAATCCTGGACTCTTTGTTGCTTTCGTGATTTGGGTAGGAACTCTTACCCACCGCTTTCCACCCTCGTACGCATTTGGTCACTTTTGGTCTTTTGAGCCTGACTCCCTGCTTTTGGGGAGTACTGTAATATAGGGTAAAATTTATTTTGATTCCTAAGATTTGATTTTAATTGTAAAATAAGTTTTATATTTTTAATCGATTTCAATCTCATTCCTCCATTTATCTTTTGATAAGTATTTTCAGCAATAAAATATAAATTGATTAAAATAATCTTAAGACTACCTATTCACATAAAAAAATGATCAAACTCATCCCTAATGTTTTAAAATAGAAGTAAAATAGTCCCTCAAATTTGATGAGAAATATTTTAATGCTAACAATATTCTTGATCACTTAATTAAGTGACTCAAAATGTAATTGGACTAAATTTGTGCAACCTCCTTACGTTAAAACCGTTCTCCAATGCCTACTTAATCACATTTTATAATAACCTTATTACTTTAGTATTTTGCAATCAAAATCTTATTTAATAATACTCTAAGATTGCATAATATTATTAAGTGAGTTTTGATTATCATTAATGAATATACAATTATTAATTGAACACTCGATAACAAGTCTATAAAAAGAAATATTATTTTGTATTTGCACATTAAATTCAATGGCAACTCTAGTTCCATCAATAGACACAATATCACAAAGTGACTTTATTTGTTTTATTTTTTCTTTCCTGCAATCTACGCTTCTATAAACTAAATCAAGTTGCATCAACACTTTGACTCCCACCACTATTTGCGAATCTTATTAGAAAAGGAAAAGATTAGAAAAAAGAGACATTTTCAAATGGGGCTCCACTAGGTAAATCTATTTTTTCTTTGTATGTCAAAATTTCTTATGTCTCTAATGTTCAAAATGCTATGTTTGTTTTCTATTTTAGTATTTTATTTGTCAAAAAAATAAAAGTTCGAGAATGGTTTTTGATGTGGCTGGAAAATGGTTATCCCACATCGGGTGCAGAAGAGGCGCTTGAGTGCCTTAAAGGTCCAGGCGTACTCTCATAGCATAGACGCGTACCCCTCAAGGGGAGCAAAACCCACGCACTCCGCTGAGCTAGGACGGGCAACGCCAGCCAGTTGGTCAGGAGCTGGGACAATATCTGAGAGTGAAGGGTCAGGAGCCCCCTGGGTGACCATCCTTACACCTTAAAGACGCGTTTTGTAAAACCCCCCGTGGACGCAACCCTGTTGCATAAGACCACGCAGGCGGGACAGTATCTGTGCTATGGCCCCGGGTGGAGGTGTCGCAGGACCATCATCAGTTTTAAAAACCAAATATGTTGCTGATCAATAACGTATAAATTCTTTTTTAAGTCAATAGTTTCTCATAAGTGGATATGATTAAGATTTTTTAAATACATGGACTATTAAGATCTCCATCTCCTAGTAAATTAATTTCATTATAATAAGGTAGCATATTATTAAAAGGCCCTTTAATTTAGAGGGAAAAGTCATAGGATGATGAACATAAAGATGATATTGAAGGCAGTTAAAAATACAGCAACTGCTTTAAGATTGAAATCGAACCATATGGATCAAAATAAATTTTACCCCTATAAGACATGGTTGTTCTATCCTAATACGCTCCATAACCTACTGCTATAGTTCACTTTGCTCCTTCCCCTCGCTCCTATCCTCGGGCACAACAAGACCTGGTTTGCCTCTTTCTATTACATTGTTAGGACTTTTGATCTATCATCTTGAAGTATTTTTCGTAAAACACATCAAAGCATGACTTAAACATTAAGTTAAATTGAAAGTACTATGCCAGAGCTCATTTACTTTCAAAATACATAACTTATTCAAAATATTTTATAAGATATTTGAAAATTTATAAAATGTCATAAAATGCTTGATAAGACTTATGAAACATATTATAAGATGTTGAATTTTGAAACATCTTATGACAGGGTTTTTGAGTAGACTTATGAAACATATTATACGATGTTCCAAATGCTTATAAGATGTTAAATTTTATTTTAAAAATAAGTTTCAAAAGCATTTGAATGAATAAAATGAATTTAACTTATGAGACGTTAGTGATGATAATTTTTTAATTAATTTTGTTGAAACTCAATTAAAGAAATTTGCTAACATACACTACTAGAAAAATTATTTTTTGTGACCGATTTTGGCTTAAATCGGTCACAAAAATAATTTTGTGACCGAATATGTGATCAAATAAATCGGTTACGAAAACCTTGGTCACAATTTTTTTGTGACTGAAGCTGTGACCGACTATTTTGTGATTGAAATTTTAGTTACAAAAAAAGTAATAGTGACCACATGTTCGGTCACAAAATGAAGGGAATAGTGACCTAAATTTCGGTCACAATTTGATTCAATCTATGACTGAAATTTTGGTCACTATTCCTTTCATTTTGTGACCAACTTTCGGTCACAAAATTTTAGTAAATCATATAAATTACATTTGTGTGATATTCCCCCTCATCGCCCCCGCCACCCCATATCCCCCTAGCATTCCTCCCCTCACCCCCCCCCCCCCTCCCCTCGAACCCACACTAACTATTATTCAAACACTTAAATTTAAAATAATCCAATATTATTTTTATATAATCAATTATTATATATCTTATTATATTCAAAATTATTATATTCACTTAATTATGTTAATTACTCAAATTCAATATTCAATTGCGGATTTTAATTACTCAGTTTCAAGCACTTTCAGAAACTCAATTGAACTAATTTTTTGTGACCGAAAATTCGGTCACAAAATTCTTTTAAATGGAAAAGATATTAGTGACCGATTTTCAATTACAAAATCCCTTGAAAGGCATGGATTTTTTGTGATCGAAAAATCGGTTACAAGATTCTTTCACAATGGAAGAGATATTAATAATCGATTTTTCGGTCACAAAATTCCTTGAAAGGCATGGTTTTTTGTGACTGAAAATTCGGTCACAAATTCTTCACAAGAAAGAGATATTAGTGACCAAGTTTTCGATCACAAAATTCCTTGAAAGGCATGGTTTTTTGCGACCGAAAATTCGGTGACAAATTTCTTCACAAGGAAGAGATGTTAGTGACCAAGTTTTCGGTCACAAAATTCCTTGAATGACATGGCTTTTTATGATTGAAAATTCGGTCACAAATTACTTCACAAGGAGGAGATATTAGTGACCGATTTTTCTATCACAATTCCTTGAAAGGCATGGTTTTTTGTGACCGAGAATTTGGTCACAAATTACTTCACAATGAAGAGATATTAGTGACCAATTTTTCAATCACAAAATTCCTTGAAAGCATGGTTTTTGTGATTGAAAATTTGGTCACAAATTACTTCACAAGGCAGACATATTCGTGACCAATTTTTCAGCCACAAAATTCCTTGAAATGTATGATTTTTTTTAATAGAGAATTCGGTCACAAATTCCTTCACAAGGAAGAGATATTAGTGACAGATTTTTCGATCACAAAATCCTTGACAAGGAAAGGATGTTAGTGACCAATTTTCGGTCACAAAATCCCTTCAAAGACATAAATTTTGTTGTGGCTGAAAATTCAGTCACAACGTTGCGGTGACATTAATAAATTTTCTTTTTGACAATTTTTTTTTAAAAATATGACAATAATATAAATATAAACAAATAAATAAATTATTTTTTATTTTTTTGTGACCGAAATTTTTGTTTTGTAACCAATTTGACGGTCACAAAAATATTTTCATTCTCCTCTAAAACCGGTCACAATTCTCCATTTTTTGTGACCGAAGGATTTCAGTCACAAAATTTGGTCATAATAAATAGTTTTTCTGATAGTGATATTCAAATTAAAATAAGTTAGCACTCCATACTTTTTTGAGACAAAAAAAACTACAAGATTTTAAACATTTTATAAAATGTTTTGAAAAGTTTATAATCCAACCAAACGATCCTTCAAGAGGGTATTGGCGAAACTTATTTGAAATATTGTATAAGCTTCCACATTTTTGTACAAATTAATTTAGTTTATTTCAAGAAAAGTAAAACTCAATCAATATAAGTTCAATTAAGAATTAAGAATTCCATTATTGAAGTTGTGGTTTTGAAATTTAAAAGAACCTCAGCGTTTGGCTTCTGAATAATGGTTTTCAAGAACACAATAATGAAAATATTTTCCAAACTTTAAATTATGTTAAATAATCTTGTTTCCGCATTGTCTTTAGTAATCAAGGTACGTCCAAACATACAGTAGAGCATTACATTATTTCATTATTTCCGTGCCCCCACACTACTGACATTTTGCTAATCTTTTATCGTTTCTGTCCTTTCCCTAATAGAAAACGCACGTTTGTCATTCAAGAATATGACAAGACAAATGTAGATTAATGTCCGTAATAATTGTTCGAGAAAAACCAACATTAGTTGTCTTCACCCCAAAAGAGTTTTCAGATGGATAATATAAGGCAATCCACCCCAAAATCACCTAACTCTGCAAACGGTAATTTAAAGAGTTTCCTTAAGAATTTCTATATGATGATTTGAAGAGAGAGAGAGAGAGAGAGAGAGAGAGAGAGAGAGAGAGAATGTAGAATTATTTATTCCCTTGTATTTCAAACTTGTAAAAGGCATCTGGTATATAGAGACAAATGCATTAATCCAAAATGTATTTGTTGTATATAATTTAACATATATGACTTTTTATGGAATAATGCACTTTTTAATTTTAATTAGACAATTTTCAATTTAAATTCAGCTGACACAACTCTTCATTAGTACAAAAATAAAAGAAGAATTAAAAAAACTTGCGAATGTGGTTTACACACGCTCGTGATAAGTGCTAAGTGCTTTTATTATATAAATAATATATATAATCTCTGCGTTCATAAAATTAGTAGTAACAAAATTTGTCTTTAAAATTGTAACTATTTATTATTAGTGATACTTCTAGAGCGACAAGAAAAAAATATTGCCACAACCAATGGCCTGTGGTAGTTTTTTTTTTTTTTTTTTTTCACTAATTTTGATCATTTAATTAAAGTATTAGATCTTGTCAGCTTTAAAACAATTATTAACATCTAATCAATATATATTAATAGTAATAAAGATAAAAATTATTATCACATATATCATATTGTAAATTTTGGTATTATCATTAAATTTTTTTCCCACCAATGTATATAGGCTACTAATAATGCCAGAGCAGAACTCCTAATTAATGTCAGAACAAATCTCCTGAAATTCCTCTTTTTGCCCTTCCATTAATGGAGTTTTACATGGTAACCGTCAAATTTGTCTCCACAATTCATGTGGGCTCTTCATGAGTCATAATATATTTGTTTATTTTTTGCACTCAAATGAATAATACTTAAATACAATCATATTTTTTAAAATAAAAATTTGATAATTTACAAAAATATTGATTAAAAATAGTTAATACTATGAAATATATAAAATAAATTTTACTATTTAAAAGTACATACAAACATGATATATAAATAACACTACAAAAAAATGAATAAATTAGTGTCAATTTAACAAGTGATAATGAAAAAATTGTCACTAATTATATGCATTTAATAACAACAAAATTATGTTGTCACAAAATATGATCTGCACAATATCAATGGTGACAACATAGTACAAAATTGATAATTAGTGACACACATACGTTGACAACTTAATGACAATGGAATCTTATCACAAAATCCTAATGACAATTTTTTTTCACCAAGTTGTTATAATTGGTGTGTCACTAATTATTAATGGTTGTCACTAAAACATTAATTCTTGTCACCATTGAGTGCATATTATGACAAGATAAAAGTTGTCGTCACTAAAGAAATTTGATTATTGACAAAATTGAAGATGTTGTCACTTGATACAATTATTAGTGACAACTTTTATATTGTCACTTTTATATCTTGTCACTAATATCACTTTTTCTTGTAGTGTAATTCAATTATGTTTTCCATGGATCTTTTCCATTACCTTGAAAGTGCAAAATCACTATATTAGACTTTAGAAAACATATCAAATGGAATTTTCTCCATCTCGCTAATAGAATTTATTTTATATTCAATATTTAAAAAAGAACTATTTTATACTGGGTTGAGGTTATTTAGTTGCACTTGAAATTAGAAATAAAAGGGCCACATAAAATTATACCAACCAAAAGATTTTTAAAAATAAAAAGCAAAATGTTATTAGAAAAACCAAAAAAAAAAAAAAAAGGTTTTTGCAAATTAAGAACCACTAATAAAAAAGGAAAATAGAAAAAAGGAATACAGTGTAAGAAGAATAAATTAAGAGAGAGTAAGAGATGAGAATCATTTTTTTTTCCTTTCTTTTTGATAAATAGAGATGAGAATCTTTGATGATTTACTAGGGAGAAGATATAGAATAAGAGCCCATTTGGATTGGTTTAAAAAAAAAAAAAGTGCTTTTCGAAAGGTGCTTTATGGAATAGAGTTTTTTTTTAAGCCAAGCAGTTTTGCGTTTGGATGCAATAATTAAAAGTACTTTAAAAGGTGTTTTTATTTGAAACTACTTTGCGATAGCTTTTAAAAAAGTCATTTTTGACTTTTTCTGACTTCTACTCTTTTTAAAAAACCAATCCAAACACAATTGTTTTCTTAGAAGTGCTTTCTTTCAAAAAATAAGTGCTTTGTCTCTAAAAAAAAAAAACCATCCAAATAGGATCTAAATTGAGAAGGGCATATTGTACATTTTAGGACCATTTGCTTTGGCATTGGGGACTACTCTGGCATTGTAGTAATAGTAGTAGATAAGTCTTAGAGGATTTATTTATGTTTGGGTATTGGGAGGTTTTTGTAAATTTGAACAAATCTTTTGAGGATTCAGATTTGCCATGTTTAGGGTGGCAATTTTTAATTAACACAATGTGACAATTCAATATTAAAATAGCAGATTAGTTGGAGGTTTATAGGTTGGATTGAAAATGGATCGAATCTAAAAAACAACTCGAAAAAATGGGTTAAGTTTAGTTGACTCATGGGTTTGCCAACCAATCCTAATCTTATTATGTGTTAACCGCCAACCTGAACTAACCCGACTTGAATCATATATATCAAAATATATTAGATTATATATAACTATATGATGTGGCATAGTTTTCCTCTGAAGTAGCCACGTCATTATTCCACACGAAGGATAACAAAATATAAGGACTAATGTCCTTAAAATCACAGACTGTCATCGAAAGGGGTTTAAGCCACTAAAGAGAGGCCACTGAGTGGGGTCAAACCCACGAGAGGGAACTAGTTCCCCAAGCCTACCCTACAAGTTCGAGAGAAATGACCTCGATAGAGGATCCTATTAGATCCTCGAGGGGTTCAGCTTACTAGGCCTAAGCCTATGTGCAATGAATCACCTCAAGGAAGCCCACAGAACGGAGCATCACCGAGGGAAAGCATTCCATTTGAGGACACTAGATGATTAGGTCCTTCAAGGCAGGTATCCGTTAGTGCACCAATAAGGATCCCCAATAGCCCTATCAGACGTAGACAACTACTGCCACCAACCACATACTGATAGGGTATGGGTAGCCTCCCTCAGTCCCTGGTGCTATTTAATACTCTCTCTTAAAAGCAATCCTAAATATTTAATGCATAGGATATAGATTAATTGTAAAAGTCAAGTTGCATTAATGAAATGTGGCCAAGCCGCCATGGAGGGACCCAAAAAGGACAAAAAGCATATCCACTTATACTTGTCCTATCATTTCATGGACCAACCCACATCACCCACACCACATCATGGCTTCATGCATATAAATAGGCCTCAAGACCTTAAAAAAAAGGGTGAGAAACTATTCATAAGCGTTAAGAAAAAGCATTGTTCATCTTCTTCTTACTTCCTACCTTCCATTTTGAGCCTATATTGCTAACTTGAGTGTTAGAAAGCCTACGCCGGGACAAAACTGGTTAGTCTCACATTTGCTCCTCCCTCTTGACAGGTGGGCCACCAGCATTAGTACCGGGGCCACTAAGCTCCGCCACAGGGTCAACCCAAAAAGAGCCGCATCACTATAAATTATAATATTTCAAAGGCTATAAATTTATAATTGGTCATTAAAAATATAATATAGAAAAATTATGAGGAAAAAAATAGAAAATTTTTAAATAATTAAAACTACAAAATGGTTTAGATATTCAAGGAGAAATGATTGTTAAACTTTTTAAATAAGTGAAAAGTCAATTTTAACGCAATATTATGCTCATGTTAGTTATAAAAAAGAAAGCATGTATTTTTTTTCTTTAATTGTTCTATTTACAATTCATGAAGTTTTATATTGATTTACCTTAATGTTAAATGAAAATTTCCATTGTAACATTTTTTTCATAATAGGCCTATAAATAACATTTTTATGAATTAGAGAAAGAAAATGAACTCGATAATTTTTAATGTAAATTCCAAAGATGTAATTTTACATAGCTGGCACACAAAATAAATGCATATAATATAGTAATAGAAATGAAAAATAATGAGAAATTAACTTTTAAAAAATAAATTTCATTTTCTTCAATCTTTTCACTAATTGAAACTTTTATTTAGTTTAGGTGAGAGGCTGAAGTTCATTTAAGTTCGACAACACATTAAAAGCTAAGGCACTCTCAAATTGAAACTTAACCAATTATTGATATAACTAAATATTTGTTTAAACTTCACGTGATAAAGAACACAAAGTATAGATTCTTGCTTTAAAACTCAAATCAAATTATATAAATTATTTCATGTAATTACTTGTTTTCGTACTAGCATTGTTCATGCTATTATTATTATTATTATTATTATTATTATTATTATTAGTACTACTATTACTACTACTTCATAATCATATTAGATTTCATAAGGTTTCATAAGAAATTCAGTCAGAAAATATTTTTTGAAATTAAAAATAAAAATAATTTTAAATAAGACAAATGGATTAGGTTATGCTTTTCAGTTAAATCCAATCAAATTAAATTAGGATTGAGATTTCATAAGTTTGACAAATCATGAATTAAGTTATAA
Source organism: Petrea volubilis (assembly GCA_026212405.1). Classification (NCBI taxonomy): domain Eukaryota; kingdom Viridiplantae; phylum Streptophyta; class Magnoliopsida; order Lamiales; family Verbenaceae; genus Petrea; species Petrea volubilis. Next base: position 20,368,790 of record CM047884.1, read on the forward strand.
TTAAGAGATTTTGTATTATATTTTTATCCTAATCCATGTCAACCCGAACCCACCTAATTCACTCATATTGCCACTCGTAGCCATGTTCACCAAGTTACAACTTACAACCTTAACACTTTGCAGATTACTTTTAGTGTTCCAATCATGGCCTCTTTTGATTTATTGTATTATATTGTAATATTAAGAATAATTCATCTAAAATTTCATACTTGATTCGTGATTTTTCTCATGTATTGAAATACCTCAATTCATGCCACCATGGATTAAAGCCATCATTTAAGCTTGGATTCAGTCTTTGAGGGGTGCAACTAGAGAAAGTTAAAATGTATTACTTAATATTTTAAAATTGAATTTACTAAATTGTCCTTATTATAAAATACTCAAAAACCAATGAGAAATAATTTTGTGAGCAAAATAGAACTTTTGTTAATACTTTAATGTAATCCACAAAATCAAACGAAGTTGATAATACCATTGAAATATTACTTATGAATTAAATTACACAAATCAAATATAAAAACTCAACAGCAATTATCCAATTTAATATTCACACAAATACTATATATACATCAGTTCAATTTGCAAAATTAAAAGAGGCCAATTCAATATGTGGCAATAATTTGTTATTCCATCTCCTCTTTCCATAATTAATTGAGTGCTTATGTGCTGGTGTCCTCAATCATATTAATGAATTCAAGAAAACGGGTTTCAATTACTTGAAAAGATATATACGGACACTAGATATCCAGATCGGAAAAGATCTGCCTAGTGTGCGGACGTAGACAAAAAGACAAAATATCATGCAAAAATGCATGAAATAGACAGAATTTGAAAAAGCAAAAACATAAAATATGTCCTTTTTAGGCCGAACATTATAGAGATGAATTAAAAAACCAATTTCACTAAGATCCTAAATTCGTCGAATATCTAAATAATTATTTGGATCGTATTATATAACGAACAACACGTTGGGCATGGTGTGATCTTTTCAATACATATTTGATACTGATACGAAAAATCTGATTTATGTTCACATGGACCGCCCACTAGCCATCATGTGTAACTCTGTGCCACGCACGCCACATAGGCGCCTCATCCTCGAGGAAGCGTGTGATGAGTCGAGGAGAGGATCCATCTTGAGAAAATGCCACCTTCTGAGGATGGACTTTCCTACCAGCTTTCGTCGTATCTCGAGAAAGGTACATCGAGTAGATAGTACATTCCGTACTCTAGCTATGTCTTTTCTAACACACATCATGATTCTCTGTAGAGAAAATCATCTGCACACCAACTACTTTGGTAGAGCCATGTTGTCTCCTTAATACAGTGGAGCATCATGCCTTAGGTGCTCTTAAACCCTCCACCTCAATCTTAATCCTCAACGTTGAGTGAAATCCTCCCACAACTATAAATACCCTTGAAAAATTCTCCATAAAAGTAACACATCTTTTACATACTGAAATTTTGTTCAATTGTGTACTCATATCTCATATACACCTTACTGGCTTAAATATCGATGGATCCTTATCGGAGATATTTTCGACTAAACTTACGTATTTTTCATCCTAACACGTTGAGGAGTTACCAACAACTATCAAATTATCATCCACCAACGACCAAACACCACCCCAAAAATTCTACCACATCAGATACATGATTTAATGTATTTATTAATTACATTAAAAACTAAAAAAGAAAAATCAACACATTAGAGGACATACTACTTAAATGCGTTGTTGACGGCTTCTATGTTCAATAGATCTCATGCGCATGATGTCTTCTTTTGTGTGAAAAATGAGAAGGTAAAATTCTGAAAAATGAAAAAAGGAAAATCTAATGGGATTTGTAATTATCATGTGCCCAATTAAGACAAGACAATGTCTGCCTCAAGAGCAGTTTTACAGGTTCTTTCACCCTAAAAAAATACCTCCTTCACTAATATAAAAATTATTACGAGAAAGACTTTATCACAAATTTTAATTTTAATAACAAACACTTTTGTTGAGAAAAGTATAATTTTTCGTTGCAAAATCTATTAACAATGAAATATTTTGTTGCCAGCTTCGTAGGCAAATTCTCGTTGCTAAAAGTTCATTGCAACGTATTTGGGCCCAAAAATGAATTTTTTCGGAGTGGGCTGGTTTTGGTCATTTTCGCCATGCCAAAATGAAATTAACAAGTACCAAGTTACTTCGACGCAATTAGACCAAACCCGTGTTAGAGGCCCATGGCCCAGATAGCGAAAAATAGAAAATAGAAAATAGAAAAATGAGAATACCCGAATCCCTTATTTTTAGGGATTGTTAGATGGGAATAACAGACTAGATAGGGATAATGTGACACCCCCCTCACTACGACCATCCTATACAAGTAGGGCTCACTTAACGGTCTTATTGAGTACCTATTTTTCAATCGATACCAACACAACAATCGTTCATCGTACGATAGAGTTGAGATGGGAATAAAATGCTATTAGCTTACATGAAACTGTACGGTAACATACTATCCCAAGTACAACATTTCAAGCAATGGTCTATCATTTATTAAACAAGCTACTCTTCTGTATATGATAAAGGACTATGTACTAATGCACTGATTGCCTTAATCGAGTCCTCTCAACTCATTTTCTGAATTTAAGGCAATGAACAGAAAGAACTTGGGTGGTAAGTGCAAATGACTTAGTAAGACCGGGCATAAATATGTATAGAATTTTAGCAGAACAGGACTCATAAAATATTAAAATATGATGTAGTGTGGAATATGTATTTCAGTAACACAATATCCAGACTAAGCAATACCGATAGTGAGCCGTGAACAGTGTCTCTAACCTTATGACTACCCAAAATGGATAAACATATCATAAAATCCTTATGCCTCCCCTTTGGGTCAAGGAGCGACCTTGACAACGGTAAACGGTAGGTGTACCACGTGCCCGTGTAATACACCAAGCCAATCTCTATTACAATTAACCTCCAACTGTATGTAGGAATCAGGTCCAACAGAAGGGTATCACGTAAGAAGGTTTTATGGATGGTACGTTCCACCCAATATAGCCTGCTCACATGTACCTGGGCCCAAACTTCTAATGGGCGTCCCCAAGGATAACAATATATCATATCAAGACAGAACGACTCACAAACTTTCAATAAAATAATAGTTTGTTTCCAACACCAGGGATACATAAAATATAATTAAAACATGATATCCCAAGGGTGTCAATAAATCATTTTTGAAATAGATATAACTAACAATATCAAAAATGCAACACTTTTCGGGTATAACTTGACATATAATTTAGAAAAATACTTTGTCGAAACGTAGAGAGTAAGATATAATTTCAAAAGATTTGGATAGCATAAATCAGACAGGGTAGGTCATACGAATAATATTGATAACATATAGTTCAATGCCCCGGCAAGGAAGGTAAAAGGCACTCACCTAAGGAATTTATCAAGTTTATAGACTTGGTTTGACTAGATCGACTTGGTACCTTTCTTTTCAAGAGTGTTTGAGGAAATAGGGGGATATATAGAAGGCTAATGGGTATATATGTATGAAAAAAGAAGGATTTATTGATATATATATGTGTGTGTGTGTGTGTGTGTGTGTGTGTGGAAGATATGCTATAAAAAGAGAGTGTTTTGTGTGTTGAGAGTGGAGTGAGTGTGGATGTGTGTGTTTTAGGTAGGATTTGTGTGTTGGGGGGGGGGGGAATGAAGACAATGACCCTTTTTTATAGAGTTTAGGGCAAGATATAGGATTTTTATATTATAAGGTCAATTCATAATAAATGCATATAAGATAAGATAAGATAAAATAAGATAAGATAAGATAAAATAGAATAGGATATGATAAGATAATATAAGATAAGATATGATATATTTGTAGCTATCCAATTTGTTATGTTTATCAAGAATCTTATCAAGATCTTAGCATTTAATAACATTTATTAGGAGAAAATGACATTTTTGGATAAGTGTATATATATATATGTGTGTGTGTGTGTGTGTGTGAGAGAGAGAGAGAGAGAGATAAAACATGACCTATTATATAATATATTCATATAAATTTGAAAATTACACACACATATATATAGATAGATAGATATAGTTTTGAAATATAATTATATTTATACATATGACTTTATTACAAATATATTAAGAAGTTGTAATTCTTGATAATACATGTATATACCTATATATATAACTCAATTTATATAAATCATAAATTCGATTGTTAATGTAAACATAATGATCATATCACATAATTCACATATGAAATATAATTAATCAAGCACATATATCGTAAGTACCAATTTTTATATAGTTGTTAGACCTATGTATAAAAATCGGGATGTCACAGATAAGGCATAGTTATACCTAAATATGCCTAAAATAAAGGATATGTGCTTCTGGAAATTTGAAATCTAGATAATATAGTATAATTGGCATGTCCTAGAAGTAAGGGTTGCCATCCATTTCGGATGGCCAAGCTGGAACAAGGTAGCTAGCTCCAAAAATAGAGGAAGACGGTTGCAGCTTGAAGTCTATAAAAGGGGACTGGGTTCACCATTTAATCACACAACAACAATCAATCAACACAACACAACAACTTTTCCAATCAATAAGTCGACACTTCTCTGATTTTTTTTTTAGTCTAAATTAATAGAGATTAGCTTAAGTTCAGTAGGTAGAAAACCGTTACCTGAATGTTTGTAACCATGCGTTATTTGACTCAAAATGGGATCATCAATACATTTATTTGTTAGCATTAGGAGGTCATAGCCATCACTTACTCGAATTGGGCTCCATTCGAGGTGAGATATCAATGCGATCACTACTAGAAAAACTGCATAGAGCCACGGATTTTAGCCATGAAAAAAATCCGTGGCTAAAAGCCACGGAGTAGCCACCGATTAGCCACGGATTTCTAAAAAAAAACTTAGCCACGGATTAGCCACGGCCAATCCGTGGCTATTTTTGGTGGCTAAAATTAGCCCGAAATTTGGCGCCAATTTTTAGCCATGGCCAAATTGTGGCTAATTTAGTTAGCCACGATTTGGCCTTGGCTAACAGACATGGATTAGCCACGATCAGACCGTGGCTAAAAATCCATGGCCAATTTTTTTTTATTATTTTTTTATTTTTTGGCACCAGGTATGGCTTGAACTCTTAACTTCTTAATTGAAGTTAGAGCATTAAACCACTACACCACTTTAACTTTTTGTTTAATAATTAATTTTTACTATACTTAAGTAATATATGTATATTATAAATATTGATATATATAATAAATGATTCAATATATTACTTGCATGTAAGAATAGATATACTTATATATATATATATATATATGTATGTATTTATATATAATTAGATGTATATATATTAGATATATATGTACATATATAACATATATTAGATATATAATACACTAATACATGTTTATTTCATATGGATGATTGATATATAGTACATATGATTAGATATAAATTATATAAATAGATTTTTATTATAATTTTGGTTTTTGATATAATAATTTATTAAATATTTGTCATAAAAAGAAAAGCTGAATATTGAAGGACAAAGTCAAAGGTAAATATCTTTAATTTAAAAAAAGTAATTGGTTAATAATTTATAAAAAATACTAAAATTAAATTACAAAAATTGATAAAACTAATGAAATTTATTAGATAATTTAAATTTAAAATACTGCAAAAATATATTTTAAGTATAAAAAAACCATTCAATAACCAAAGAATTCCTTTGGCGCAACGATTACATGCTCTAATTACAATACCGATGTCTTGTTTCGACTCTCCTTGAGCGCAAAAAAAAATGATTGGGGGATGCAGGTTCAGGTCCGAGCGGGGGTGCGGATGCGGGTTTGCGGGTACGGGTCACGATTAGCGCTTTTTTTTTCAATAGCCACGGCCGAGCCATGGCCTTTAGCTACGGATTACCACGGCCAAGCATTTTAACAATTAAGTAGCCAAATTTGGCCACGGATGGACCGTGGCTAAATTTAGCCACGCCACTTTTAGCCATGGATTTTTTCCATAGCTAATTTACTTAGCCACAGATTAGCCATAGATTTTTGCCAAATCCGTAGCTAAAAGCGATTTTTCTAGTAGTGGACGGAGTGGTACTCTGCATTCATATCGAGCGCATGCATAAAGAGGAGTGCAGAGGAGTCAATCAATGCTCGTCGGAGTGAACAACCTCTGAGTACATCCACAAGTAGATACGATCGGATTCATCAATGTGGTTGTTTTGTAGCTAGAGTTCTCAGGGATTGCTCAATGCATCTTTGTCATAGATATGGCCCGAGTCATCAATGTGCGTGTCTGTAGTCGAGTCTTGTAAGGTCCAAGTGGGGAGTAGCCATTGTCCCCGAATACATTCTCTTTTCGATTTAAGCTTTTCGACCCTTTTCGATCTTTAAAGTACTGAATTATTAAGTTCTACATTAAGTTGTAGGCAAGTAGAGCCTTAGGAGTAGTATTTGCCTACTCCGATTCAATCGCTTTTCGATAGAAGTCTTAGGAGCATCACATCACTTTTTTCACTTCGAATCAACAAGACTTCCACTTGTGTGCTCTTGCACACTGGCACGCCTACACCCAAACACCAAAAACTCACGTCGAATTTACAGTGTTCCTATCAAACTTAGCGAATTCGAACCTTGAGTGACCACTTCAACACGAACGCTGAAAATTTATGCAAACATATGTTTTTTGCACGCTTAATGGGACAGTACTTAAGGCTTCGAAATGGTTTTATCAGTATTTAGATCCTAGAAAGCATGTTTTATTTCGATCAATTACATATTTGTATTTTGTATTGAAAAATCACAAAAAATTAAAAATAAAAAATCATAAAAAGCAAATCATGGCACCACCACACATAAGCATCCAAACTCGAGTTGACCCTAGTTCAGACAATAAGAAAGACGCAGGCAGTAACCAGAACGAAGAGATGAGTGGACATAATCCACCTCCTAAGGCCCAGGCCTATTATAAACAGGCTCGAGCGAAATCAGAAAGCGCCTGAAGTGGCGCCGATTCAGGAAGCACCCGCCTTGCTGGCCAGAGTGGCCAATTGTAGCGAATACGCATTGTATGTGATGGATAAGTGGATCACGGAATCTAACCAAAGATTCCAGGAGTTGATAGAAAGACAACATAGAGAAGAATCGAAGAGGGCCGAACAAATGGCTGCCATGTTAAAATCACTCCGAGTAACAGATCCACATTACGGAATGAACTTGCGTAGCGTGGTGGCAAGAATGGATAATATTCCACTGGCAAGAGAACAGGAAAAAGGGTGGAGGCCGAACAGCATTACAGGCCTGACCCTGCCGATTCACGGCCAGAAGGGCTGAACATTGGAGGTAATCATCTTCATGGAAGATACCCTAACGTTGATATAGGAAAAAGAGTCACGTTCGAATCTAGGGGCATACTCTTGGACGGAGAAGGATCGAGCTCCAGGAATCATTCTGATGAGCCTGAAATCCCCTACACAATGCGATATGTGGCGGACAGACCCCAACCTGCAACTACTTGAAACGATAACACAATCGTATCTCGACAAGAGATACAGAAAATATTGCGGCAGGAACTAGCGAGACATAAACGATCAGCCTCGCCACCCAGGTATTCTCGCCCCTACCCCCCACAAATTGACATGATTCCTTTTCCCCCAGGGTTTAGGGTCCCAGCTTTTAGTTTATTTAATGGGGATGGGTCAAAAACCACGATCGAGTACATTGCTGAGTTCACCACGTAATGTGGTGAAATTGGAATGGATGGTAACCTAAAATTACATTTATTTCTAAATTCATTAACTAGAGAAGCTTTTTTGTTGTACATTAAATTAAAAATTGGGTCTGTTCCCAACTGACCAACTACGGAGAGTATTTTCTATGATCATTTCTATCAACTACCCCCCCGAGGTATCCATATTGGAATTGACCAATATGAGACAAATGCCCGGGGATTCAGCCGAGCAATATATGGGGAGATTCGTCCAAGCCAGGCACTTTTGCCCAGTGATCATGGCTGAGGCAAGCTATATAAGTTTGGTCATAGGAGGCATGCACCTCGAACTAAAAAAGAAAATGTTTGGCTAACAGTTTGCATCAATATTTGACTTAATCAGGCATGTCACTGAATATGAAAAATTGTTAAGAGAAGAAAATTGAAGAGGTTACCACAGCAAGGCCACTCACTATCAAGTAGGCCTAGCTGAAGTCCAAGATGACTTGGTTAGTGTAGAAAAAGGTTAATGGGAGAACAAAGTAGGCCTAGCCCAAGTCGTTTGTCAAAAGAACACGGTTTGCTCGACATTGATAAAACCAAGGGCATTACAACCTCACATTAAAATGCCTCCTGTCATGTTAAATAAGCCAGAATTTCGTTCTGACATGAAGAGGCAGTACGGTTTTGATGTATCAAAAATCGAGGCTATTATCGATCATTTATTGGCTAATGGCAAAATCAAAGTACCTAATGATCATAGGCTAACATACATTAGTGCTTTACTAAGTCCTGAAAGTAAAGAGACCATGATCAACATACTTAAACAATATAAAGATTGTTTTGCATGGAATTACGATGAAATGTCCGATCTCAGCAGGGACTTGGTGGAACATCGTATATTCATTTTTCCTGGGTTCAAACCATGAAAAAAACCTCTTCGATGTATGTCCGAAGAAGTCTATGTGCTAGTCAAAGAGGAGATTCAGAGACTGCTAAAGGCGGACTTCATCGAAGTGGCCGGATACCCAGAATAAGTGGCCAGTGTCATGCCAGTCATAAAAAAGAATGACAACTGAGGATTTGCATAGATTTCAGAGATTTAAACTTGGCATCTCCGAAAGATGAGTATACGATGGCAATAGCTGACATGATGATAGATGTCGTCACAGGGCATGAGTTTCTAATTCTTGTCGATGGCAATGCAGGATACAATCAAATCTTCGTGGTCGAATAAGACATTCCGAAATTAGCATTCCAATGCCTGGAGGCATTGGTACCTTTCAAAGGAAGGTCACGCCGTTTGGCCTTAAAAATGTCGGGGCTACCTATCAAAGAGCTATAAACTGAATTTTCCATGACTACATGAATAACTTCGTCAAGATCTATATTGACAATTTCATCATTAAGTCTACTTGCTTTGCTCAACATTTAAAGGACTTGGTTAAGGCCTTTGAAAGGATGGGAAAGTTTCAGCTAAAGTTGAACCCGTTGAAATGCATGTTTGGAGTGGCTGCAGGCTATTTTCTTGGATTTCTAGTGCATAAAAAAGGGATCGAGGTAGAGGCAAACAAGGCACAGGCCATCTTGGCTGCCCAACCACCTTGAACCAAGAAAGAACTTCACCAATTTCTTGGAAAGGTCAATTACTTGAGTAGGTTTATTTCGAATTTTGCAAGCAAGACCAAGATTTTCTCACCTTTGTTGAAATTAAAGGACCATGTTGACTTCGAGTGGTCAAAAGAACATGGGCAGGCATTCGAGAGAATTAAGGAAACTTTCACTTCCCCACCTGCAGTGATGCCGCCTTGAAAAGGAGAGCCGCTCAAGCTCTACATATTGGCAGCCGACGAGACCATTGGGGTCTTTCTCGCTCAAGACAATGAGAATGGTTTCGAACGGGCTGTATATTATTTGAGCAAGCATTTGAGTGACACGGAACAAAGATACCATCCGATCGAAAAGCTGTGTTTAACTCTGTACTTTGCATGTATTAAGCTACAATATTATTTGCTGCCAGTAAGGGTTCTTGTGATCAATAGCATCAATGTAATCAAATATATGCTTTCGAGATCAATATTACGTGGTCGGATAGGCCGTTGGGTCATCCACCTAATGGAGTGTCAGTTACAATTTGTTCCCAGACAACTGTGAAAGGCCAAATACAAAGTGACTCAGCAAGTCAAGATGCTATTAGTGTTTTTGAAGCCATGGGTTCTTCAGTTCGACGAGTCTCGAACAGACAAAGCATCTGGCGCTGGCATAATTGTCACTTCGCCATCAAGAATTAGGACTGGCATGGCTGTTCAATTCGATTTTTCATGCACCAACAATCAAGCCATATACGAAGCCTTAATCCTTAGATTGGAATTATTATGTGAGTTAGGAGCATCTAGCTTTAGTGTAATCGGAGACTCCCAACTCATCATTAAACAGATCCAGGGTACATTCTAGTGTAGAAACCCTATCCTTGACAGGTATATCTCCATGGTTAATGCGTTATTGATGGGGTTTGACAAGGTAGCATTTTAGCATTTGGCTAGAAAGTCTAACTTCGAAGCCAATGAGTTGGCTCAAATAGCCACAGAAGCAGAATTCCCCAAAGACGGTATGGCCGCCAGTTATACCATTACAAGGTAGGCCTACCCTTCTCACTTCAAAAGAACCAATGTTTGCTCCATTAAGAGTATCATGAAACAACCTAAAGATTGGCATAAACCAATACTAAGTTATTTGAAGGATCCCTCCCAGGGAGCACCTCAACAAATCAAAATGAGGGCCACCAACTACGTGGTCCTAGAGATAACTCATTATATCATTGAAGTCATAATGACGTCCCCCTACAGTATGTCGAGCAGGATGAGGCAATGAAAATCATGATAGAAGTCCACAAAGGAGTAAGTGGAGCTCATCAAAGTAGACGCAAAATAGCATGGTTGATCAAGCGATATGGGTATTTCTGGCCAAAAATGGTCCAGGATTGACATTGACTGGCCAAGGGCTGTGAAAAGTGCCAGCTGCAGGGTCCGATTCAGAGAGTGCCAGCAGAAGAAATGAATCTAATAATCAAACCTTAGCCATTTCGATGTTGGGTTATCGACATAATAGGAGCTATCTTTCCTCCCACTTCAAAACAGCATACCCATATTATCACTACCACCGACTATTTCACTAAATGGAGGGAGATCATTCCCCTCAAGCAAATCGATCAGGGAACGATAGTCAGGTTCATCAAAGAGCATCTAATGCATAGATTTGGAATCCCTTAGACTATTGTAACAAACAGAAGGACCATGTTCACGGGGTCCAAAATCCAAGCCTTTTTTGCATAATACGACATCCAACTCACGCATTCCATACCATATTATACGCAGGGGAATGGGCAAGCTGAGTCCACCAACAAAACTCTAAAGAACATCATTTCAAAAATGGTGAAAGGTAATCCCAGAGAATGGCATCTATTGCTTGCCAAAGTGTTGTGGGCATATCGAACTAGCAAACGTATCGGCGCGAGAACTACCCCATTTCGGGCAACCTATGGCCACGATGCAGTCCTGCCTATGGAAATTAATGTGAGATCTGCACGTGTAGCTCGACAAAATGATCTAACCGTTGAAGAGTACCATTGAAAATGGTAGATGAACTCGATGTCGTAGAAAACATTAGAATACGGGCATTGGATTCCATTGAAGCCCAGAAAAAACAAGTTGCTTGGGCATATAACAGAAAGGTCAAAGCCAAACGATTTCAAATTGGCAACCTCATTTGGAAAGTAGTGTTCTTTTTGGAAAAGAAAGACGCTATGTTAACAAAATGGAGTCCTAACTAGGAAGGCCCTTTTCGATCCATTCGATAACTAAAGGAAGAGCTTACCTGCTAGAAAGTATAGATAGAGATCTGCTCAGGGATCCAGTAAAAGAAAAATACTTGAAAAGTATTACCGTACACTATGGAAAACATCACCATTGGAACGCCGACATAATCTAAGTCAAAATGGCCTCTAAAGTCAATCGAACTTAGAGTCATTTTCTATTTTCAACCAATCATGTTATCGATACACTTAAGGGATTTCTTTTCCACATTTAAAATATTTTTTGAAGGAATCTTAATGCAAGCAAATCAAATAACTTGATAGATTGAAAGAGAAAGAAAAAAAAATTGGAATAACTGCATGCAAAATTGAGCCAAAAAGTGGCTTGAAGTATCTCAGAGCAGGAAATAAAAACCAAAAAAAAAAATTACCTTCGGCAATAATTTGCCATTTCGAATGGCATGTAGGCCATAAAAACAAGTTATAAATCATCACGGTTGTTGGGCCGCTGCGGCATCTTTCTGCTAAGCCATGCCACTTGGCCCTATCGCCTCAATTGCAAGCAAGTTAGACATAGAAGTCGCTTTCATCGCATGGCCGCCTACAACCCCTCCTACTCCACTGACCTGTGGAGTTCCTTCGCCCAAGAAGTCCACGCAAAATCAAGCAAAGAAGAGATGTAGGGAAGTAGTCACCTCGTCGAGCCCAACAGAGGCAATTTCAACTTGGCACTTCCGCTCAAGGTCTCTCTTTTTAGCCGGTTGGTAAACTTTGATTCGAGCATCAGAGCTAGCCTTGAGCTCTTCGACCTCGTTAGAAAGATTGAGCATTTGCTAGTCTACCTCCTCAGTAAGCTCCCTCAGGCGCTCCATTTCGGCGACTAGGCCATTACGTTTACTAGTTAAACCCTATTGCTAATAAGCCTTCTGGTTCTCAGGTCTTCGACCAATGGGCCAGTACCGAAAATATAGGGAGTTTGGATGAAGACGTTGCTGCCCTCACATTTCGATCCCAAACTTGGGAGGTTCCTCTCGAAGTCCTCATAAAAATGCCTCTTGCTAGGAGCTATAGCAATGCGAGAAATATCCTTCAAGATCTCGTCGATAAGGTTCTTCCTGGTCCCGAAAATCACAGGGGCGTACTCAGAATCCACCCCCGCAAGGAGCCCTTTGAGCTCTTGAACACGAGCGTCGAAGAGGTTTGTGGCAATGTCGGGAATGGGGTCATCCCCTAAGATAGAGTCCAACAAGTCCACCACCGCTTTAGCACTACTTAAATGGGTTGAGCCTGACAATGATTGAGGAGAGCTCGCCTGCGGAAAAAGAGAAAGTTTAATCACAGAACTAGCAAAGAAACTAGGTAGAGTTAGTGGAGGAGCAAAGTTATCTGAGAGCTACCAACAGGAGTTTCTTGTAGAAAGGAAGCCGTTGAAATAGCCTGAGCAACAGACTATAAAAATCAAAGTCAGCACAATAGTAGAACGTAGTTAACATGACAAGGACAAGTAAAGTGAAAGTTACCTCAGTTCTCTTGGCAGAAGGTGGAGGAGGAGGTGGCATCGCCACTCTTGCAAGTGGGCGAATGTTTAAGACTTCAGCAGGCGAGCGCCCCACGGCAGTCAATTTAGCATAAATCTTGTCGACGGTCTTATCGACATCGGTCTTCTCGGATGGTGATTCCTCGACACTC